>RXPK01000237.1:1566084-2099896 GCA_004143645.1 Protaetia brevitarsis
ATTTAACTCAAAGTGTATATTAACCTAGCAACTTCTGCTTTCTATTTTAATGAATTCTTTTGGTTAGTTTAACATGAAATAGTTGTTCATTTTACCCGAACACTTATTTGCCCTAACAATATTGAATGTACAAAATAAAATTATCTTGATTGTTAAAACAATGCTAGAAATATTGTCAAATCTATACAATTATTTTAACATTTGCATTTTGTTACTTTAACAATGATTTTTGTTTGACTATATTTAACCAAAATATTTTTGTTGGATCGCTATTTTTTGTCAATTTAACATATCTTCTTCCCTGAGTGTATAATTGCGTTTATAAATTTTTCAACTTATATCAAATTTTACTTTGTCTTTACTTTACTTTTGAAAAAAGAATCAAATTTAATGATTAGCAGAAATAATAATATTTATTTTTAATAGTCCAGGCTATGACAATTATTTCACCAGTATTATAGTTAAACGTCAAAACTGTCAACAAATAATTTTGTATGTAATTCTTTGTCAAAGTACATCGTTAATTAAAAGTATTTACACTAGCAATCATCGTTAATCATCAAAATTTGTAATAGATGCTCAAAAATATATCCTCTTTCTGTTAAGAATATTTCTGCCCTTTGTTGCTAATTTTGAGGTAGTTTTTTCAACAATTCTAGGAAAGGAATGGTAGTGCCTCCTTCATTCTATTCTTCATATTTTCCTATGTGGATGACTCCTTTTTACACACAAGTTTCTTTAGGTGGTCAAAATGGTGATCACAATCACGGTTTATAATCACTGTTATTTATAAATTACGATCACGACTCACAGCGTGATTTAAAGATCACCGTTTCGCTCACTACTATGAAGCACTGGCTGGTGCAACAAACTGTCAAATTTCCAAAAAAAATAGTTTTTTAAGATTTTGTACGTAGTTATTTCACTCCGATTATTCGCACCAAACCTATACGATATCTAACACATTTGTGCAAGTGTCGGAAGAATATATATTTCGTAAAATAAATCCTTCTGAAGTAGTAAGGTATAATAGGTACTCATAAGGCAACACTTAATGTTACAAATAATTATTCGATGAAGAGGTTACTTATTGAATTTCCATGTTCATAAAATAATAATAACACAAATGTAAAGAAAAAGAGTTTCAACTTATTTGACAATTGTTTCACCACACTGTGGCTTCATCACTGTATTTCAATCTATCTGATGAAGCCACTGTGTGGTAATACAATTGTACTAATATTACTAAATTATTTGAAACGTTCGTTGTATTTGTGTTATTATTTACTTAATAATACACCACTTAATTTATGAATCCATAAATAGCGCCGTTGAGAAGACATGGCTTTCTATCAAACTCCACTATACATTACAACAACAGATGTAACGTTATGTCAAGCGTTATACGGAAGTGTTAGACGTTTCTGCCAATACTATCCAAACCCTCGTCACTATCCGCCTACACATCAAATAAAGGCGATCCAGCGTTGCATAAAACCAGCTCAAACCATCCACTAATTGGTAAATGAAGTTCGGCATGCATAATTCAAATTACAAATGGCAATCTCGCTCAGACGCCAAGTGTACGAAACATTGAACTGTGCACACATATAGATATATGTACATGCCGTTACGGTCGACTAAAAACGGTAAATTATTTATCAACCTTACAATTTGCATAATATACTACTCTTCGGGCGATCGATAGCACGCAAAATGTTTAACTTATCATTCCTGGGTGTTATGAAAGTCAACAGTTGGCGAGTTTAATATGTGAATAATTTAATAGGATTCGTCTGGCGGTGGATTCGTGCTCAGACAGGAATGAATTTTATTACTAATAAATACATGTTTGTAGACTCTTCTGTGGTCAAAACAGTTTTCAGATCAATTGAGGCATCAAAGAACTATTTAAGGTGACGAAAATATCCGTCATAATTCGGGGAATTAAATTAGAATTAAATTTATGTCAAACATTCACAGTTCAGGGAGGAAATATTTTCATTAATTTATTAATATATCAGTAGCTGACATCAAAGATTTCTTAGGTATTTATTTACAAACAGACAACATAACTAAAGTAAATTGTCAAAAGTATTTGGTTAAGAAAACAATCAAAACTGAATCATAACTTTTAAGGAACCGATGTTATCATCGCAGTCATTAGAAAACCTTTCAGGAACTGTTAGGAGGAGATTATTTATTAATGACTGGGTCAGAGAATAGATCATTAAAATATTGAAACATATTTGACAGAATTTTCTATATTAACCATATTTTTGAAGCATAACACCTATTAGATAACCTTGAGATAAACTTTGGATTGCCTGGAGAATCTAAGAATCCTGACCAAACACAACAAAGTTACTTTGGTGTGCCTGCCAGGTCATAAAGGCGTAGCAACGGACTTGCAAACAAGCTTGCAAGAAAGTGCTCTGAAATAATATTCACCGCGTCTAGGAATAACCAAAACTGCGATACGTGGCGCAGTGGTTAAGTGTAGTACCTTTTTTAGGTGGAGCACGGGGTTGGGTTGATTCGTAATAATTTAGTTTTCATAAATAAAGTGTGGTTGAGTGAATAGTAGAAAAACAGCAGGTTAATTGGAACAGCGAAAAAGTATAGATACACAGCAAACAGATAATGGGACAATCATTCCGGCAATTGGCTGGGGATCTACTGGCGCTCAACCAAACACAGCTTGGAACGGTGACAAGTCTGCTGACAAGACACGACGGCTATTTAAGGAAATATCCGCATAGAATAGGTGTCTTTAAAGATGAACCAATATGTAGACTAAAGGAGAGATATAGGACAGCCCACTGGGTTATTTTTGAATGTATTGATTTAGAACGACAGAAGCCACCATTGCTGGGAGCAATCAGCTTGGTGAATGATCTGCCAGAAAAAAACACACAGACTACTAAACCTAGTTAAAGGAACTAACCTGTTTATGTAGTGAAATACACTTAGCAGGGAATAATACACTAGGCCTTAGGCTGTGGCGTTAAGGGAATCATAAGCCCTGATTCGTAACTAGTGACTAAATAAATTAGTCAGTCAGTCAAACAAAAGCGTCGATGAATGTTAATATTTACAATGGCTGAACAAAGGGCATGAACCTCTAGTTAGCAATTTTTATTAAATTGGCAGGATGAAATGACTTCCATGCAATTATACTGAACAGGCAGATGCATTTATGTCAAACAATGCGGTACCTTCATCCTGAGACAAAAAAGTTTTATATTTTTGACAAAGTGTTTACTAAACTGGGTGTAATATCTACATCTACATGTACGAGTAGTAGTTAATAAAGAAACAAAAGCCTAAATCTTGTAAACATTGTCCTAAAATTTTATAGCATTTTATAGCATGCTAGCATCTTCTCAAATAATTTTTGGATGAAGCATTTTTATTTGACAAGAATACATATGTAATAAATATGTATATACCAAACTAGTTTTTGGGTTAGCGTAGCAATTTGATTTTGAAATTAATATTGTTCTAGATTCCCAGCTACAGGGGAGTGAATGCAAACGATCTGGTCAGAGCAGCTTTGTCAAGCTTATTTATTGGAGCTGACCCGTCAATCGGTATTACCAAATCACAAATTAGAAAGTCCATCAATTAATGGATGTATAATAAGTCAATGAAGTGGTGGCAAAAATTACAAGGACAAACAAAGGCGCAACAGTTCTCGGGGAAAAACGCCTAAATTTACCAAACATCTTATAGAGTGAAAACAGAAAGTCTGTCAACATCGAAGTAGGTCTGTTGAACGGTCATTTTAGATTAAATGAGCATGTGTATTATCACAGACGACGCTATTTGCAGATTCTGGCAAAAGCAGAAATACACACCAGTTTATGTGCTGTGTCACTGTGATGAAACCTCACATCTAATAACTACATAAAGGAACTAAGAAAGCAAAGTTAAAGAGTGCCTTCTAGGACAAAAGGGATCAGGATAGATCTGAGAAGTTCGTTAGAAGTAGTAAATCTACAACACTATAATTTTTAAAAACGACAATTACCTCCAGAGCTAAAAAGTTTATGAATTTTGCGGTAGATTTATCTATTTGTAATGTTGAAAAACAATTAACTAACTTTATATTAAGGATAACAAAATCGGCATCCCATTAGAATCAATTATTATTATTATTATATCCAATGATAGCCGTACGTTTAGTTTATGTTCACTGAAGCTCATTGTCGGGTAACAAAAATGCAACTTCTTCTATAATAAAACCTGGTTTAAAAGCTATTTCTAACAGCTGCTAGACTTTAGTGACGAAAATACATACAACTGTGGCACTAATGATACCACACACTTCGAAATATCTTGCCAGGTATTTCACTGTAATGCAGTAGCACTATAGGCACTAGAGGGGCATAAATGCAACTGGAAATTGGTCTGTAGCTGTAAACAAACACATTGGGGATGGCTAATAGTCCATTCCTTGGATACTCACTAATTTTCGAAAATGAGGAAGCAGACATCCTTGCCAAAAAGGCTACTGAATCTGCCATTAGCATAGCACCTACGGTACCAGCAAATTAAATTCTGGGCAAATCAGAGAGTGTTCCAATACTGGAACAACTGTCTTGGTTGGGTGCATCCGAAGAAGTGTATTTCACCTAGTGATGCCAGATCCAAGGAACTGCTAGAACTTAACCGTGAAAATATCAAAGTGATTGTCACTGTACACTCAGAAAGCTTTACACAGAATAGGGCTCTCTAATGAGATTGAATGCCGACTGTGTTTAGAAGAAGGAGACAGTTTAGTATATTTCCTGCCACCGTCCGGCTCTAAAAGAATCATGTATGTAACTTTCGGAAAGGTTGATCCTTCGAACCATGCAGGTACTATTTGTTACTAAACTAACTAACCAACCACAAATTTCACTACACTAGATACTGGTGTTTTAAAATGTGTAGTGTTGCTAGAGTGTGATTTGTCAAAACTGGTATTCAATGAATGTTACCAAATGTTTCACACGAGAGTAACCACTGTGCTTTGTTCTTTCCTTATACACTTATAACTTATCATTAAATGATCACATTGATTCACAATGATCACAGATGCCACACACACTTGCTTTCTTTCCTGTTTTTTGTCCGGGTAAGTATAACTATCTTTAGGTAGGCAGAAATCTTGTCAACAAATGGAAAACATAAGATCTAACTTACCTAATTAGATACTATATTTCAATCACTTTAACAACACGTCAATCTTTGCAACGATTTTATCAAACACCTGACCATCCGCCCATTATGCAACCTAAGTCTTACGCTTCATGTTTGCAATATATAGTTTGTGACATTACTTCTTAGGAAAACGCTCCATTGCGTATCTATTACCGACACCGTGCACTCCTCTGAATATTTAATCGATTTAAAAGTAAACGTACGACGCGTTTAGAGTGTACGCATAACGCATGATACTTGTGGTATTATGATTGACAACCACACGTCTGACACACTTTACTTTGCCGTTTGAAACGAAAGAATTCCATACCGTTTACCTTGACTTGAAAACGCCACAGTTTCCAAACGAAACCGCTATACACGTCTGCGTATGTACGATGAGCCTTTTCGCAGCGAAAAACCCATTAAGCTAATTACCAATACTTGCTTAGCAGGTAGATGTATAGGCATCACGTATTCCTGGTGAAAATTCCGCTGAATAACAATCAGAAGCACGTAAGAACTAATTGATAATCTAAGTAGAAAACCGACACTAGAATAATTTTCTTTGAAAAACCCGGGGTAATACGAAAACGGGATGAGTTCGTTTTCATCAATTTCAGGAAGCGGAACATTGTGCTTCTCTCGATTAAATTTATTTCAACCGGAATAACAAATTCGTTTCTTTCTATTTTTGGTTCGTACCATAAATTTACTTTTCAAAGTAATACAATTTACAATCACAAAAAAAAACTGACGGAAATTCTATCGAAAACAAATTGAAGATGGGATAAGATACGTCATTGAAAGATAAATGAGCGAAAGCTTATCTCGTTTGCTACAAAACCTATTAAATTATTCGTGGCAAGTATAGGAAAATATATATAAGAAAGGACCTTTAGCTCCGTTTCCCTATTTCCTTTACATTTTAATTCAACTTATTACTTGCCCTTTCCTCCTAATTATATAATAGCAAAGTGAGGCGTAGTATAGTAGGTACGATCTATTTTAAAATGTCTATGAAGAGTACAAAAGGTGCTACTTATTAGACGTGGCAGGTAATCTATGGTCAGGGTGTACCAGCAATTGCAAAGAGAGGAGTTTAACCTTTTTTAATTTTGCTGGACAATAAGTAAAAAGTAATCACCCCTGATGAAGTTCATAAGAAAACTCAGCAAATCAAAAGATTAGTGAATTGTGGCGGCTGGTGCATACGTTACCGGGGAGCTTACGACAATAATCGACGTTACGTTGGGTGGAAGTATTGGCTGTACTCGTTAAGGATTCAAAAGAATGAATAATTGGGCGACAGCCAAATTAAAATAGCATTTTTCTTATTAAATGTCTTAGCTTTCGCAAAACATGGTTTACTTCATCAGAGACAAGCTAAAGAACGAACAAAGTACAATCAATTAAATGCGTAATTACAAAGAATACTTACATAGAATAATAGGAACAAGCGTTCGAAAGACATACAAAACATATCACAGTATACCAAAGAGGTTACTACATGTGCATATACGCCCTAAAATGACATCAGTGCAAGTAACATGATAAAATAGGTTGGAGATGCACGTTGTTGGTTGACTACGTGCATCTCCAACGTATGCACGTAGTCAACCAACAAGACGCAAGCGTACAACTGAGTGAATGTACAGTGATAGTAAAGAGATAGAAAGTGAATATATAGTGGAGTTCAAAATTAGAAGAACAAAGGGGAGGTGAATTAACTTTTTTTTAACGTTTTGTCTACGTTGTGTGAATAAATTTAATGTTACTGAGATTTTGAATGTCTGTGTTGAAGTTAATTGATTTATTGTATTTGTAGGCGTAATACATCTCCAAGAGCAATCTTTTAAAATAATTTTGTTCAGTACCTATGTAAAATTCTGAAGTTACTGAAGTTAAAATTATGTGAAGTATTAATACTACGTAGAGATAAGGCTGTTTTATCAGGTTTGTAAACACAAGCGAGTTCGTGTTGTCTAAGACGATTTTTTAAATATTGTGACGTTTGCCCATTGTAAATGGAATCACAATAATTGCAAGGAATACAATAAATGATATCAGAATTTAAAGTAGGTGGAATTTTTTATTTTCCTGTATTAAACAATTTATTTTTTTTATTTTTATGTTGTAAGGAGCTATAATTATATGATGTTCTATAAATACTTTCGATTTTAAAGGGGTGACACTTTGAATGATTTAATTTTAGTAATTCAATTCTACATAGCCTTTATGATATTAATTTACATAGAGATGATGCGGTTTGAGAAGCAGTTTAAATATCTGCTTAAAAAGCTAGGTTTAGTATACCATTCAAGACATATTTTTTGGTTAGATTGTCTAACCACTAAGGTGTCAAGAAAGGGAACCGAGTTATTACGTTCTTCCTCTATGGTAAATTGTATATTTTCGTGAAATTCATTGAATGTTTCCAGAATACTATTAGTATGTCTCATAGGAACTGATGCAATAACATCATCAAAAATTAACTAAAATGTTTTCCTTTTTCTTTAATATATAATAATTTTGTATCCAAGGGGAAGATTCTTTAATATAACTCGACCAGTTTCGCTCTAGTCGAGCATCCTCAGGCCAGAATTCCAAATCAGTTTAAAATTAGTCAAGATTAAAAAAATATAATTAAAATTGGAAATTTAAAATTATTAAAGTGTTGTTTGTTTTAATGAGTGTTTTGTTGTCCTTTTTAATGTCCGTTATTTACATATTTTACTTATTTCAATGTTTTACATTGCACTTTCCAATTTTAATTATATTTTTTAAATCTTGACTAATTTTAAACTGATTTGGAATACTGGCCTGAGGATGCTCGACTAGAGCGAAACCGGTCGTGTTATATTAAAGAATTTTGTGAGAATCAAGACCTTGTTTTTTTGCTTTCCCTTTATATACACAGAGTCAAATTATGGATATTATAATTTTGTATCCGTTTTTTTGACAGGTGTCTATATTTTGTGATCTGCAGAAATAAATTCTTACTTAAACGAAAGTCCGTGCACTGGTTCAGATCGGACCGCGCGGAAAATGCCGAAACAGTTCGCAGCCCTTCATTTAACTTCATATAGCAAAAACTGGCGATTCCTCTTTTCCGAACCGACGCGCCGAGTCAATCAAGTGCGCGTTCTGATTAACAACGTTATGTTGTACGTAGTATTAAAATAGTTTTTTTTTGGAGTACTGGCTGGTCTTTCTAAGTTTAAGAGCGGTATACAGGAGGAATAAAACATGTAATTATATAAAAAGTTATTGTTATGTAATTATAAATTATTAAATATGGGACATGTGAAATAAATCAAAAGCATTTTATATTAAACCGGCGTCAAAATAGGTTTAAATTACAGATATTACAATCGCCCACCTGGAATTATAGCAATGTAAAGAAGTAATATACAGTAGTACTCACGTCTCTATATAAGCAAACACTTCACTGTATACTTACATGAAGAATACTTTATTATAATTATAGGTGAATGAAAAACTAAAGCGAAAATTTTTAAGTTTTATCTTTTTGAAAAAGTATTGCATATATTATATGTTCACACAGATCGGGAAAAACGCTATATAGGCTACATTTTTATATGTTTAATGCAATACAAATTTTACACAACTTGTTATAAAATTTTTACCACATTCCTTATGACAACTATATCCGTTACCACATAGATGTGTAATGGAGGTCTACATTCTTTTGGTGCTAAACCAAGTTCAATGTCAGCAATTTTTATTATTTTAAGTTTATATCCCCCCATAGTAACAATAAATACGAGCAAAACGTAACTGATGGTAAATGGTTGCTTCTACGCAAATACAAATAAAATTAGCGGGCATTGGTATACTAGTTATGGTAAGGGAGTGATGCTACAGGCTCGAATAACATGCATTACTCGATCAGGGATTAATGATAATTAAGTCTAAATATTACTTGTGGTTCAAACTAGACCTGGCATACGTCACTATTAATGCAGAAATATCGTTTCTATAACCTACATTAAAATGTTTATGTCACCAGAAAATCACATTTTATGAATTTTAGTTCCTATTATCACACCTAAACCCATACAAATATTCAATTATATTTGGCAAGTGGTGTATATGCACAAATACCAATCATCAATCGAAAGGAAATTTCTAGAAATTTCCAATTCCGTCCACATACCGCGTAAATAGCAAATACGAACCAAACACTGTCATAACGATAGCGAAAGGATACGTCGAGAGGCACGCATACAAGCAGACAAAGATAACTGCAGTCGTGAAACAAAAACACATTTGCAATTGAGTTTAAGCGGTCAAGGACCCAAAAGTCTGGTCGCCGTGCAACGCTCAAGCGAAGCTGCGAGACCGGTTGCTCATGTAGGAGCCTGCCATTAAAGTTTAAGCGGGCGGAAGTAAACCCGTTCGCCTGTTATTCTATATCTACATATGTATGTATATCCCTCTGCTGCACTAACTCGACGCTTTGTTCCTGCAATTAATGATACTGATTGAATATCTTGTATGTACAGATTTATTCGAAAATAAGGGAAATATCGTATTCGATGCTTCTCTAAAGCAAGAAAGTAGTCATCCAACGGTGTTGAACGCAGAATCGTTTCTAGTTATTATATTGAAAAGACTTATAACAAATGTGCCGATTTATATGCAATAAAATTGCTAAAATTGTACATATAATATACTCTTAAGTTTGGGATATATGCAGTTAAAAACATCAAAAATGCAGATACATACTCCTCGATTTTTAAAATTAATCACAAATGAAAAATGGTAGACATCCTTAAACGTTCGAACGTAAAACTCTGTCGCTTACGTTGCAATACCTTTTTTACATATTCTAAACGAACTTTACGTGTGGACGACAGAGGAGCCCTTTTTAACGCTGTTGCATCGGTCGGGCTGAATAACATATCATTTTCCTCGAAATTTCTATGTAGAATGTTGTAAATGAACTGTACATTCATTAATCCGTGATTATTTTCAAACACTTTTTGTTTGAGTCTTTGTCCAAACGGTCTATCGATACTTTTGGCTTGTGTATACGTTGTTTATTACTTACTACAAGGCTATATGACAAAATCGTTTTGAGATTCAAATCTTTTTACTGTTTCGACTAAAAACATGAAGTTTGTTAAAATATATGTTTTTTCAATTACTTCCTCTTGTTATAGCAGCCACTGTATCATCTAATTTGCAAAGCTGGGTCATTCATTCATTCACTCATTCATTCATTCATTAAGTTAGGGTGGGCACCTAAAGTCCGGGCGCTTGAACTAGGTGCTCATTGTACCATACCTATTAATTCTCTTATTTCCACTCGAGCAGCTTGGTGTTCTCTATAAAGCCCAGTATCTTGCCCAGTGGAAACTTGAGAACACTCTCGAGGGCTCCAATACACCTCCCCCGAAATATTTCTGCCTGAGTACCTTCAATTCGGCATATGTGCAGATTACATATAAACTCGTTTCCTCCTGTAGTTCGCATCTTCTGCACCACGGTTCGCTTACTCGACCTGTGTTGTATAGATGCTTGTTCAGGGGACAGTGTCCAGTTACCAGCCCAGTAATGGTTTTAGCTTATTTCTTGCTGCGTCTGAGTAGGTTACCAGAGACCTTCAGTCACCTCCATATCAAAGTGCTAATAGGGGATGGGAATGTTAGATTCTCTATTTCTCATAAAAGTTATTTGTACTTTCTTGATCTAACCAGGTCCAGATCTCCCTTTTGGAAAGCAGAGTCTTGATCTTATCAAAATTTTGGTTATATATAGTAATAGGATGCCTCTAGCCACCAACCTTATCATCGCGCAAAAAAATTGGAGTATAAGTACCACCCCGGAAAAGTAATTTTATATAAGAATTTTTATGTAGATCAAGCTCTAAGAAATAAAATTGACTGTGGGAATTTTTGGAATTTGCTGGTTTGTATTAAAATACAAGTTTTATTAATTCCTTTAAAAAAATAATACATATCACTAACACTCATGTGAAACTATAATAAAAATGAAATCCAAAACCAAAAATGTAATTAAAATATGCAACACAAATATGTAAAAAAAAATGCTCAAATGCAAAAATGCTCAATGCACAAATATGCATTTTTTTTCACGAAGATTTATGCGAACTGAAAATTGCTCTCATCACTTCCAATTTGTCCCAAACACGTTTTAAAAACTTCAAACGCCATCATAGAAAAAAATATACAAGCGTACATGGACATAATCACAGGGAGAGAGTAAGGGACTACTCAAATGGAAGTTCTGAAACAATGTTGGAAACCTCCACAATAGTGCAGCTTTGCCCTAAGAGAAGGGAAGATTTCAGCACAGTTGAAAGATATTCACTATGGCTGGTACACTTAAAGTACTTAAAAGGAGCTTTCTGTTTCTACTTCGTGATGTTTCCTGGTGAGTTCAAGGTTCCAGCATATGCACGAATATGGTAAGAACTCTATAGCGAAGCGATGACAATTGGCAGCATTCAAAGCTACAAAATCTTTCATGGGAAAGCACCTATAGATGTTCGACTAATATCTGCATACCAAAAATTAAGGGTGGAAAATTCAGATCTTATTGTCAATCATATCAACTATAATATTTTGTGGAATTCATGACTTACCAACCATTAAAAGGCAAAAAAACAAAACAAAGAAGTTTTTGAAGGCTTAATCTCTTTCAGAATTAATTGTGGCATTGTAGACCTAAACCACAAATAGAAGATAAAAAAAATATTGCCTATATGCTGCTACAAATAATACATGTGTGGGAAAGTTGTAAAATACCCTTTCAGATACTCAAAGCCGTTAAAAAAAATCGTATTATTATTTTATATTATCAGACGACGCGATGCAGCGGATAGCAATGGTATATCCATTTTATTATTTTCTAATATTTTGGGGAGCAAATGAATAGCAAACTACTTACGCTATACTACTGCTCGAAAATTTGGAATAATACAAAAAATATCTGGAATTATATATTGAAGATATAATATGAGGACAAATATTTTAAATTTTTAATAATTGAAATACATTCATTGTCAATAGAAGTCACAGCCATGAATCTCTTTTGATGCACTGAAACACAATTCATGGACGCACAAGTTACATATAAGTCAGCGCACCAATATTTTGCGCTTTCCATCTTCAGAGAATAAAGTTGAGCAGAAAACACCTTCTGCATCTTGAGAAAGCGTTTAAGTTACGCTAAAGATTTTCATTACTGGACGAGTTAGCCAAAAACTAAACTACTTAAGACATCCATCAGACGAATAGATAGTTTGCACTTTGACTTATTTTTAGGTTTCTTATCACTAGACTTTACCCGAATAGGACCAGTTGTCGCATTGGCTCCTGCAGGAGCGCTTTTCCTGCTTTGTGTTGCAAATATTCCTGTTTCCTTCCTTGATTATTCAATTTTGATGATTCGATAAGTGACTGCTGTAGTATCTTCTTACTTAGAGCCCATGTTATGAGACCAGTTCTTTCACATCGCCTCTCTCCAGTTTCCGGAGAAGTAAATGATACGAATGATACTTCTTTCTTAAGCAGTTCCCTTCCATTTTTGCGGAGAAATATTAAAATGATTAATGCATAATTTAACAGAAGCTAAGGAGTTCGGCTATTTTTTGCAGTTAAAGTAATAGAACTTCAACTTGTCTATTTGCTATTCCAAACTATCGAAAGCCTAGGATGCTCCGATGAATCGGACTCTATATTTGATTATAAGTATGAATGAAACAACTAGTACTAGTTCTAAGGAAATGCCTTCAGTATTATTCGTGTTTCATCAAAAGCCAAGCTTACCTATAGCTATGTTGACCTAATAATAGATATCGTATTTAATTTTGTCAATCATTAGTACTCGAAATTTATTATACCTTATTTATATTTCAACAACTCTACGTGTTGTACGTAATCAAAGGCGATAGTATACATCTATATGCAGATGCATAGGTATTGCATATACTTTAGATAAATTACTTGCTTGAATAATTAAATCACTATACAAAACCGTTTGCGAGTAATGGACAGCATTGGATATTACTGTATACGATTGGAATATTACATACCTCATTTGCAATATACGGTCGAAATATTTTTTTTTAAAATCGAGTACACTTATAAAATTTATCTCCGTTGAAAATATGAAATCCATTTTATGGCATTTAGCGTTGACCCAAATTAAACGCAACCGCGTTGAAAGATGTTACGTGAAGTGAATGATTATTTTTTTTATAGCTCAAGTTACAAAAGGTTATGCGGTAAGTAATAAGCGATTATGAAAATATCGATGCTTTCTAGTGTATTGAAGATAAAAGCATTATTTTTGCTTAAGGAGCACTTTGCAGGATTTGTACTGTATACAATATTTTGCTACCACTTATGATCAATCGTGGAACAATAAAGTATTAAATTCCTCTTCTGATATTCCGTACATTTCTTTCTCCCACGGCTTAATATTTAGTAATAGATCGGTGTTAAATTCAAAATTCCGGTTCTAATTATGCAAGTTGATACACATAATAGTATGTGAATTTAGTATTAAAGGCATCATATGTAGCTATATAATATTAGTGTTTATCTACATTGTTTGGTAAGAAAAGATTACATTTATAGTCTACAAGAAATTTTGCGCAGTTACAAACACCTAAATTTGTTACTTACTTCAATTATAATAACCTACACTAACGCATACAAGAGTATATGTTTTCTTTAATTTAATATATACCTATAACATAACCTTTAAAATAAGTGTCGCGCTGTAGCTAAGCGCAAACTATTCTTGTGGAAGCAGCAACACTTACATTTTTTCAAAGGGCACAGTATTATATCTCTTTACACCTTGTAATCAGTATATAATTGTGTATAAATTACTTATTGTGATAAAATCGCAATACTTGTATTCATTTAACATTTTAATCTCAGTCACGAAGAATGATTCAGGATGACATTTTCATGTTACATAAAATTTCCTTAAAGTTTTCTGTCTCTTTTAATATCTAATAATGAATAATAATTGTTAATGAAGGAAAGATTCCTATTTTATCCAAAGCCTTGATTTCTTTAGTATATTGATGTATATGATATACAGTGTTTCTCATTTTTCAAGACTCCCATATTGCAGGTATGTTATTTTTAGTACGATTTTAATGAAATTTTGGTCGAAGATACCAACAAGAAAATCTGATTTTCACCAGAGGCGTTCGTCATTATAACTAAAAAATAGACATCTGTTTGGAAAAGTATATTGGGCAATTTTATAATTGTTAGGAAATATGATGATCTTGTTTAATTTGAACAAAAACTCGCTGTACAAAAATTTAGACAAATACTGTGCAGGTGTTCACACAATAAAATAATAAATTTTCATAAAAATTCATATTTAAAATTCTATATTTAATTAAAAGTAACATTATTTTTCCACAGTTAGCTTAATTGACTTCAGCTGACTCTAGAAAAGTACGTTTCTCCTTTAGAGTTCTTTGTTGTAATACAAGTACAAGTACGAATAAATTCAAAATATTACTATTTTTTCTATTTCACATTAATTTACGCTTATTTATTATTAGAAATGGGATTTCTTATCCTTGCAGGGAATTTTAACGTTTCCATGTTTGTAACACAATTCTTGCAATTCCATGCAAAAGCCTATATCTGTACCTCATAGGCAAAGTATGTTAAGTCTAAAACTGGCATTTTACGGTAGACGCGTTTAAAGTTTTTGTTATGTTAAGGTTAAGGTGTGACTTAACATAATTCAAACGTATCTAACTTTTTAATGAAACAAGACAAAAAAACAAAAAAGATAGCAATGAAAGGTGATTGTATGTATATTAACTTAACATTTTTAACTAGATTTCAACATATTTGGACTTAACATAGTTTGCCTCTGAGGTACAGATATACAAACTTCAATGTGGAATGTCAAACCACAAACCATAAACAGTGTCACGAAGTGGAAAAACAATGTTACAAAGTGAAACTTTTAACATAAAGTCCCTTCCTCACATATTTAATCTTATTAAATAGAATGGAGAACTCCAATAGAACTCCAATGACCAATCACACATGTGACAAATGGCCGAGAAAGTAAAAATGCCACGTATCACGAATACTGCGCTTGCGCAACAATGGGGGTACAGAAAAAGATAGTGACATTGGAGATGGCATGCTTACTAAAGGGATAATGAGAAAAAGGAACGTTGCACGTCTTTGAAACAGTATCGGTTATAAGTTCTTACGGTATAGCGGTATCCATGTAATATGTATGATCTAAGATTGTATGTGCGAAATATAAAATAAACTTTTATATACCGCAATACGTGATTCAATGTTTATTTAGAGAAGACAGTACTAAAGAATATTCTTTACAACCATTTCACGATAACTTTGTAGTATAATTTCCAAATCTGGGCATTGCATTTGGACAAACCTTTCGTAGTACTGTGCAACGTTGTTGGGAAACACTCCTCTGGTTTTTGTTACACAATATATTGCGTATATCTTTACTTGGTTGATATAATAATGTAATATTTAGTCGTAAGAATTTTTTATTTTCAAAATACACTCCCTCTCTACTAGATGGCTAAAGGTTTAGAAATCTCAAATTCATTACGATAGGTTATGCGCATTACTAATCTCTTCTTATAGACCAATGAGTATTTATTGCTCTCTTATTCAGAACAAAATGCCCGGGATTCCAAAATTTGAATTTTCTTTAGTTTAGTACAATTAAATATTATTATTAAATTTAGGTTTTCAAATTATTTATACAGTGTTTGTTTGTCTGTAGTAAAAATATAATAAAATAATATAGTAATTTTTTTTATCCACCCAGCGACCTCTCTGATAGGTGAAAGAATACTGTAAAACTTTCTATCTGCTAGGTAGCACGGGACACTTCTAGGAGCACGAAATCGCCTGTCAAAACAGTAAACCAGGCGCTTGCTAACGAACAAGCAGTTTTTCTTACCTAGCGGGCGCGCCCCCAAAGCCCCTTCTCGGATTATTAAAACTTAAAAAAGTAGTAATTATCAAATGTCGTTATAAAAACACCAAACGTACAAATAAAAGAATGTTTTAACAGGAAACAAGCTTAATTCTTTATAAAACTAATGGCGATTCATATAAATCTAACCCCAAATGAACATAAATTAGAAATATTTTATTTCTGGTTAATATTTAATTGAAACTAATTATTTTCTTTTTTAGGTGGGATATACTTGATGGAATACTAACTTGACTGCGACAGGCATACCTGGACTCACAGACAGGCAATTGTCTGGGTGCAGGTCGGACTTTCAGTTCGATGGGCTCCCGTATCAGTCAATTGCATGGAATGGTATTCCGACCGGAATTCTTCGTAGGAAAATTTATAGGAAATTCTCGACAATTTTACAGGCACAAGTAAGGATTTAAATTATTCAGGAGTAATGTCGGTACTATTTTAGGTAAACACTTCGTGGAACTTTGATATTTTTGATACTGTAGTATAAAAATCGTTATAGGAATTCAATATCAACCGTCGTCTTTCGTGGCCACAGGCAGAATGAGGGTTTAAACTAAAACTACCACTAATCAGCCTTCGATTGTTACCGCTAACAGGCAAGCCAACACTAAATTTAAATAGCTACCAGTAACTGACATTAAGGTACCGTTATTTACTCTAATTTGAGGGGAATACAGCAAAAGTTAGCAAATAGATATCCCGAAGAATGAAAAATCTCCCCGAGCGAAATATAATGAAAACAGAAAAACAGAAGTTTACATTATAGTTAAGGCTATACTTAACACCTATTGCAAAGATTGTCCATTTTTATAGTCATTCTTAGCAAATTTAAAATTTGCCTGTAAAGTAGGCAACCGAATACACGCTTCAACTTTCAATTACTTCTTCATTTAGCTTTGAAACCTGTTTTGAATGACTCTAAATCATCTTCCCTACCCCTGATTCCATAGCATTATATATTTTCTTCAGTACCGCTAAGAAGGAAGGGTGCATCATTGCCCATCTTGAGAGTCAAACGCAATATGCGGTACCTGTTGTTGGATGGGTGACCGTTCGAACAACACTTTTCAGCGGCTCGGTGTGTTCCGGCACCCTAATCCAATGGCCTTCAAGGCCTGTATTGCTGAATTATTATTATATGTGTTTTTATCAATAAACACAGTGTGTATATCTACAGTATCTACAATTTATTATTCTATAATGATTAATAACACTAAAAAAACATACTACTACATACTACTTTCAAGATGAGTTCTTATATTTGAAACATTTAAATTAACATTCAAACAGTTATCCAGTATATCTTGAATTATTAAATTTGAAATTAATTAGAAAGGAATTTAAACTTCTCGCTATTTTAACTTTAAACTCTCATAACAGACAAAATTTCTAACTTCAAAGTTTAGAAAATCCAAAACACTTATGTGGACTCAAACATAAACATTAATCATACGAAATACCTTCGATTCTTGTTAACATACATCCGAAAATATCTTAAAACAGAATCCTTCGGGATAATCCAAATATGTTTACGTGTCAAGTGATTTTCCTTTTGCTTGAAATATTTCATTATTTCATAAAGCATTCGCTTTGTTCTTTAAAAAGAGCTACAGTCATTAAGGTTATCTTTTAGAAATTCCAAGTTATGTTCTAAATTACTTACTCTCTAAAGGGCAGTATTTTGAAGTAGTAGTGCTCACGACTATAAGTGAGGGACACTCTTTATTTAACAAAGCCGGTGCATTTCAATCATTGTTGTTTACAGTGTATAATAAACGTGAAAATATCCTATTGCAATACAGTTTATCGTATATATACTAACAATAAATAAATGATAAACTGTATTTCAAAGTTTTGTATCGCGGCTATTTTATCGCGTACCTATTATACTAATCTAGGATTAAATAAATTATTTATTCACCTAGTTCGGTATTACAAATGGTTATCGAACGTTTATGATGTAGAAATTCAACCGTTCATAGGATACACAACCCTGCTTTGGTACTTCTGCCTTTCGACAGCTGAGCCCTCTACGACAACTACATTAACAAATACGGATCCCAAACATGCAAATCCGTTTTAAAAATAATTCTTTTAAGCTGTACTCATGGCGATACCCACTGTACAAAGCGAAATAACGCGTACAATCGACACAATACCTAAGGACCGACAGTAGTTCGTTCAACACCGGCGTCTTTCATAATGAGAACGTATTGCTCAAACTTGTCAGCGGGTTTACATGCCGTTGCTCACTCGAATGATTGTGTATGGGGAACTCATTGTTCCGATTATCGTCATTGTTGCGTCCCGATGTCTTTTCTCCGGCGCACGATGATTATATTAGTGCATGCTCGACTTTTGAGCGCGTGTGGAAGAGCGTTCACTCAACTTCAGGCGAGACTTGCGAAGTTTATTATTATATTTGGTTGGCCAATTGGGAACAAGGTTTTCTGCCGCACCGTTTATATCGGGGCATACTGTGATGATGAGGTTTGATTGGCAAACCTTTTATTTCATACGAGTTAATCTACCAATCTGGAGGAGATGCATCTGTCTTAATTGGGTCTATTTATGCGTTTCTTTGGCGCGAGATGGAAAATCATTTTATCGGCTATGAATTGACACGAATATATTTCTGCAAGTGCGGCCTTGCGGAGAATCCTCTAACAATGGGTAATTCGAAAGGAAGTTGTAGGTGCTATTTCAAGCATACTCTGTAGCAGTTTCCCATTCAATTACTTACCATGTTAAAATAAAATCTCATACATGCAATATAAACAATCAACGCTGTTAAAATATAACACTTTTTGAGAAATATGTGTAAAGAGAGCCTTTACCACCAAAAAACGAAATTTTAAAGGATCAATATAAAATTATAAAATAAGTAGCACCTTATTGGCTACGCTTATAGTTAATTCAACAGCGATCAAATCACACGCAAATGGCCTACAATTTTGAAATTAAATTGAATACTTTGGAAAATATGCTTAAACGGAACATTCCTGAAAAGTGTACAACTGAAATACTACAGTGAAGTCAAATATCTGAGAGTCATACTTGACCACAAACTGAGCTGGACCAAGCAAACGGATAAAACTATCCATAAAGCAACAATGTCATACTGGTTTTTGAAAAAATTGATTTCTACAACCGAATATAATAGGTTGGTTATATCAAGTAATTGTAAGACCTATGGTCAATGCATCTTTAGTGTGGTGACCAATACTTAAAGAAAAGAGGGCACAGACTAAACTGCAGAAAATGCAAAAGACGGTCCCTTTGAAAGTTACAGGTGCAAGGCGCACCTGTTCAACTGCAATTTTGGAGATAATATTAAATATTATTCCTCTGCATATGCAAGTAACAAGAACTGCTGCGTCTCAGTGCTTAGAGATTAAGGTTGCCGAGCAATTTTAAAGCCGAGAACCTCACAGGACATCTAGCGATATTAAATATCCTCAAAACAGAGGTGAGATAAATACAAAGTCGACGAACATAATGCTCGCAACGCAAAACTTCAAGCAATCATTCAAAGTGCTAATGCCTAGCCGTGAAGAATGGAGCTTAGAGACACACATAGATGGATCCAAGATGGAACATGGTGTAAGGGTTGGAGTTCTGCTGACTCTCAATAGCGCTTGTGCAAATCCTATCTATCCTTCAGGCAGAAGTATTTGCCATAAACGTCTGTGCCCATGAAAGATGCAAGAAAACGGATGAGAGGAGCTAGCATTTAAATACGCACTAATAAGCAGGCCACGCTGAATTCTCTGAAAGTAAAAAGCTCTAAAGCTGGTGTGAGAATGCTTGTCTAATGCAGTGCGACTGGCTATGACAGGCAGAGTCACTGTTGTTTGGATGCCGGAGCCCTCTCACATTGAAAGCAACGCGTTAGCTAATCAACTGGACAAACAAAAGCCAGCAACTACCTCAATGGACCAGAAACCGGTTTTGGGCGTTTCCAGAGCCCAGATAAAGAACAAACTTCAATAATGGGAGCGCTGGAAATCATTATACAGCTGGAAGCAAACTTCAGAAATTTTATTTTTTAATTTAATTTACGCGATCTTTGAGATGTGTTTTGGTTACTAATACTAGAACAATTTTATTGCTTGCTGTTTTGAGTGTGCCTAATACTGGCTACGCTATAACAAAAAAATCTAGATGGTTATGTAGCTATCCTGGAACCGTGTTTAGAAAATCAGAACGTTTTCAAAATAAGCACAACATACTGCCAAATTTTATTTATGTAATACATAATTAATAAAACAACCAACATACCATAAGCTGCAGAAACAATGAAAATGACAAGCAAATAAGAAGGAGAATTGAGAATAGAAGAAAAGAAAATATTAAGAACGATACTAGGCCCAAAAAAACTAACAACGATGAATACAGAAAAAGAAGTATTTACAAATTAATAAATGAGCTGTTAGGAAAAGACGTGATCAAAAAATAAAGAAGCAGAGACTAGTTGATAAAAGTATCAAAACAGAGGATTAAAAATCCAAAGAAACGAGAATTTAGTAAAGTAAGTATCCTCAAACCAGTTCTATTACTGCCCAAAAAAGAACTCAAACAAACAAATAAACATCAGCATACTTAACCAATAAATCATTTTTTGATAAAGAAATTACATTACTAACTATTGTATAAAGAAAATCAAGAAAACACCGCCATTAAAGCAAGGAAACAGAACATAAAAAAGTGTTCACGACGTAACAAATCCGAAAAGAGGATAGATAGACAGGAAATAGCATAAGCTCCAAAGATATATTGATAAAGAGTTTTCCGTATAGAGAAAGTGGATTTATTTCAAAGAAACTATCAAATTTATTGTTATAATTCTATAAGCAAAATGGTTTATTTGAGTAAATTATTCTGATTTGATTTGATCAAATTTAATATTAACACTAAAATCTATGTAAAATAGAATTCTTACATATATTGACTGAAATATCTGTAAATTTATCTTTATATATAATTTAATATAAAACTATAAGCCTCTAACATTGATTAATAAATATTATTGTCATAGAACGTGTTGCACATGTATAGTAGAATGATAGATTTAAATCTATCTCTTTAGGAGATTTACTAGTACTGCACTTTATAGATAGCATTAGCGAGCTGATTGAAGAATTTCAGACAGCACAGTATACAGGTACTTGTAGTACTTTTGGCCGGTGTTCCTCAAGGCTCTGTTTTGGGACCGCTACTGTTGGTCACCTCTACATCAATGATTTACCGGCATTTATAGAAGCTGGATTTTTTTTACGCGCATCATTCTGTGATTAATATTGAGGAGGAGACAGAAGAAGCTTTCAAATAATCTCTCGGCGACTTAATCTAGATGCAACTGCAATAAGCTTTTATTTAATTTCAATGAAACGGCTTAGATAATGTTCTTTGGCAAACGAGAAGACAAATAATATCGAAGTAAAATAAAAACAATTATCAAAAATCTTAGGTCTGTTTCTAGACACGAATGTGAAATATTTTTATGTTACACTCCAATACAAGCGTGCTTTATTCTCGGTGTCTACTTTGCACAAAAGCGGATTTAATGCTCACTTACAATGTCAAGAGTTGGGGAAATTCTAGAAATAAAAAGAAAATATTTAAACAACAAAATAAAAAAAATGCGATTAATAATTAAGAGATAGCTGTAAGACTCCATTCAAGGAATAATCTATCTTGACATTTTCGTGTATACCATACATCTATACTTGTGTAAAATATTTTAATAACAATGTGCATACACCAAAAGTGGAAACTTAATTACTACAGAATAGCATATCTTTCTTTATACAAAAAGTCTATCACTGCCGGTAAGATGTTCTTCAATGCGTTGCGCAATTGGGCTACCATAAAGAAGTTCAACAAGATGCTAAAGGTTTTTTTCAATACACAGGTAAAAATTTGAGGGAGTGAAATAGGGAGTCTCCGTTTTGGAAATATTTTGTTCCAAAAAGGAGTTGCCATAGCTGAAAACAGAAAGTATTTCCTCGGTTTTGTACAAAATCTCAACCAAAACGGAGAGATTGAATTTACTCCGCTTTCTAACACGATTTTCAAGGAAGAAATAATCTCCGCTTTCTCTCCGCATCTACACTACCGTATTTAAGCCCTAAATGTGAACAAATATCCCTAACATTGCATTATATTTTCTCCTTCACGGAGGTGATAATTTGTTTACTTAACAGATGTTTCTATTTCTAATACCTCAACGCCAAAAAGGGAAAGGATACCTCCGATTGGGAACATTTGTTCTCCAAATCGTAACTGTTTCCCTAAACATTTGAAAATTGCAAGTTTGTATAGGGCATGCGCATTTATTAAAGCGATATTAGTGCAGCGCATATGCAACAAGTCTGGACGTAGTCACTTTGCAATAGTTCGAGAATGGAGAAGGATATGGCGGAATGCACTGTACCTGAAATTTATAAAATACACATCAGAGTAAAGTACGAAAACCGTAAAAGATGGGTAAGAGTTATGGGAGCAAACATCACCAGGGCAGATGTAGATAAAGCAGGTAAGAATTTTGATGCATTTTTAATGATAAATAATAGAATAAATGCACTGAGCAAGGGTGCTTCTGTCCACATAGAACAGCCCTCATTGATTAACTCCAATATGATGTTAAACTTAGCTACTATGGAGCTAGGTAACATAAAAAATAGAGTTAAAAACCTTCTCACTAGAGAGATATTCCCTTCTCTCTCTGTGGCAGGTACCTTCTTAACGAAAATAAATTCATGTGTAAAGGATGAAATACATTCCGAAACGGAGTTAACGTTTGTTTATTGCGGATGTAATTATTTCCAAGTGGAGTTACTTGCATTAGCAACGGAGATAATTTTATCTGATACGACAGTAGCATTGCATACATATGGGGGAAACAACATCCGTTATTCATTTTAATAACAGCAGTAGGAGTTAAAATTTCTCCATTTCGGAAACTTTTACATTTATTGCAAAATAGTAAAACTGCATAAGAGAGACAAATTGGTCCTTAACGGATTTGGTTGCCTCGGTTAAAGATGTTTTTTCCCCTATGAAAAGCAAAATTATCTCTGTATTCCATCCGTTTAGTAGCAAAACATTTAACTCCGAAATGGAGGCTCCTTGAACGGATGGTCGCGAGGGAACACCGGAAAAGAGTTAAAACGGTGTTAGATTCAACTCCGTATTTTTATCTGTGTAGCTTTTATTTCGGCACAGGAATCTTTGGATTATAATTGTGCTAGGATTTAAAGCAATATTGCTTCCTAGACAATATTTAGGTCAACGATTGCCATTTACTAAAATATTGTATGATCCACAACTTGTTCTCCAATTTCATTTGCCATTTTACAAGTTATATTTACCAATCTGTACCACTGAACCATTTTTACCAGTAACGTATTGCATAAAAGTATCGCGCTCATTAACCAAAAACGAGTTACCTCATTCTTAAATGTCACTAGTTAGAAATCGGACCTGCACCAATTATATATTATGTATATCTCCCTCCGTTTTTTTTTCTCCTTTTCATTACATACATTACAAGAGCGGTTAATAACATTTCCTTTGCTTAAACTAATTGTAAGTATTTTCTATGCAAATTTACATTTGAAAAGGTTTGTTTCAATTCTTTCCTAATAATCATCGAGATAAAGTGTACAATCTACAAACCTTGTTTATCCGTTATTGGAACATATGTCGTCCAATACGTGTAGGTATATAAGGCATACATAGGTGCGCTGAAAACGATCTCAAAACGGTGTTAATGCAACGCGTTACGGAGAGCCGGTGGTATTTTATTTCCTTTAAGCGTATGATCCGTGCCCAAAAATGTGGTTATTTATTTGGCACAAGGTTGGCACGACTGCGTGTATTGAGCAACGATGACAACTGTTCGGGCCGGCATCGAAGCCTTCCTTGATGTTACGTCACCCCGTCGCGTTTTATAAAATACCCCGAAGGCTCCGAACACTTTGATGATGAACTATCGAACCGTTTAAACGGGCCGAATGCGCGAAGAAATCGCATTCCTTTCGTTTAATGCTAATGGTGATATTAATCACTATACGGTGCTGTATAGTTTCGTTTACAGTTATGAGCGAAATTAACCAGGCGAAAACGTGGTAATTTCACATTCGTTACGATGGTAATATGTGCGCTGTTTACGTGGGAGGAAAGCAACACAACAATTAAACGCTTCCTAGATTTGATACACCGAAAGGATTGCTTAAATTTCATACAACGGCGGAGGAGATTTGGAAACTACTTATGTTGCATTGTTAAAAGCGTTCCATTATATTTTTTTTTGTAGGTGGAGAGGTAAAGAACGCTTTCCGTCTTAAATTAATCGTGAACATCAATTGTAAAAAGCTATTTTTCGAAAAAAGATAACTGCAACTTTATTATAAACAAATTATTTTTTGAAAAAAAAAAATAGTTGAAGTAACTCAGATCTACGCGATATATTAAACCAATCTGCCCTTTCAAATGCATGAAGTTTTCTATAAAACTGAAGAATACTACAGATAAAGCGTATACAATAATTCTGCAAGCGCTGGATGCTGGCTTTATCACTAGCATCTAAACAATTATCGCAGACACTCATACAAAAATTAGATCTAGATGGAACTAAAGAATCATACAATACCTTCCTCGTCAATTCAAAGTCATTACTACCATATGAAATTTTCAAGCAATAATAAGAAAGTCTTAACAGGAACTTGTCGTTTGAAACTTGTCCCAGTAAAAGTAAGTCCCAATCCCACAAATTATGAATATAACTTGGGAATGGGAATAACGCTATTATTAACCTTTATTTTGACATAAGGCAGAAGGGTAGTATGCGATTTGATTCGACCAAAAAGTAAAACAAAAGTTTTCTTAGAATTAATATGAAGGCAGTATTTATTCATTTATTCAACTTAATGAATAAATAAGTGTGGGCACTTGAGCTATTTGCTCATTGTACCATCCCTATTAAGTCTCTTATTTCCACTCGAGCAGCTTGGTGTGCTCTATAAAGCCGAGTTTCTTGCTCAGTGGAAACTTGAGAACCTTCGAGGGCTCTAATAGATCTCACCCGAAATATTTCTGCCTGAGTACCTTCAATCCCTCACATGTGCAGATTACATGTAAACTCGTTTGCTCCTGTAGTTCGCATCTTCTGCGCCACGGTTTGCTTACTGTTGTACAAATGTTTTTTAAGAGGACAGTGTCCAGTTACCAGCCCAGCAATGGTTTTAGCTTCTTTCTTGCTGCGCCTGACTAGGTTATCATAGAATCTAGCATCCCCATCCCCTATTAGCGCTTTGGTATAGAGTTTACCTTCAATCGACCTCCATTTCTTTGTACTTTCTTTATCTAACCAGGTCCAGATCTCCCTTCTTGCGAAATCCCACATATGGGTTTTGGACCCATGAAGTGTCTTTTAGAACCCTCCTTGGCTAGTTCGTCGGCTATTACATTGCCCTTTATATCCTCATGTCCCGGCACCCAAATTAGAGACACCGTGTATCCTTGTCCGAGTGTATTGAGGGATTGTGGAGCCCCAGACACAATCGGGTACAAAGAAGATAATTCATCCCTGATATGAAAGCTAGTTGATTACTATTTAGTAAATACGAGGAAAAAATTAAAATTGATTTTTTTCTGAAATCATATTTCTAGATCGGAGAGAATGCTTAATAGGGCTCTATCTAATAAGTGCAGTAATTTTATTCCTACCAATACGTGGGTTAGCACAGATTCACAACTGTGACACTACGACTCTCGCAAAATCATGAGTGCTGGTTTAGTAAAATATTCCAAAAATGTTAGAATTTTGAGGATTAACTGCTTTTTATGAAGATTTAGATATGCAATAGAAGCTGGTCTTAAATTAAAGAACCCTGAAGAAGTTTTAGATTTAGGGAAAAGTGTAATTTTCACAGCAGTTCCGGAAAAGTTTGTGTAACAAACACATATTGATAATATGTGTAATTGTAGGTAATAAGTACGAATAACATGGTGATAATATTCTAATGGAAACACCATCAACACCCACTGCCTGAGATTTAATAGTATTAAGTAAAACACTAACACCATTACTTGATAGCAGAGAAAAATTAACCTCATGATCACTAGCAGCATTTTTTTAATATAAGTAAATTAACTTCATTATCATTACGCATGAAGTCAAAGGAATAATCACTGATCACTTTCACACCTGCCAGATGGCTTGGCAGTTCAGTAGTTTTAGTTCAGTTATAAATGTTTAAAGATTTGAAATAATTCTACAAAAGTTAAATAAATGTACATGAATGTATGAAATTAAATAATTGTTCCTACACACATTTTTACAGTTTACAATTTTACAGAAGTGTAAAGATTTCAATCATTCGTCGTCTTTTTTTGCCTGAAGATACTTGTGTATTTGCAGCGAAACATGTCCCAAAGAATATAATTTGAAAATAAATCAGATTGCATCAAACTATTATTTAATTTCATCAATATACCTTGTAATTATCCAATCCATTTGGACTATAGATGTCATAAAATGTATAAATATTTAAAACTATAAAAATTTGTTGAAACAGCATTTAACTTTCCCTCAGTGCAGTTAACTAGAGAACTTAAGGTAGACAGACGGTAATCAGTAGAGAAATACATGAACTAAACAATCCACGAATGGAGAAATCGTCTATATACTGGTGGATCCAGATTCCATCTGTATAGTTCCGATATTGATATTGGCTCAAAGATTGTTAACGGTTTGAGCCACAAACGCGTATTTATCTATTTCGACAGATGCGACGTGCGTTATTTCGGGAATATTACCAGGAGATTTACGTTTGAGGAAACTTACATTTCATCGGGACGCGAATAAAATAGGGTTTCAGGGTTTAGTTACGGGAACGGGAATTAGATTAGAACCAGGCGATTTAGAAAGGCCAATAGATATAGAGGGCCAAATTCATCCCGCGGAATTAAAACGTATTATTTATATTTTTAGATATTTATAGACACCTTTGGATACTGTTTAGAAACGGATAGGTCGAAAGGTGAGGGTGGTACAGGAGCGACTTTTGTTGTTTATAATACATTGAATATACAGGGTTTTCCACGGAAGTGGCTAGTTAGATGTTTTCCGGCTTAACGAAATTCCTCAGTTTTAAAAATTTGAGATTTGCAACGTCTTGGCATTTACTTTTTTTCTAAAATATTTCCAACTTTTTTGCACTTCCGGTTAACCGGAAGTCGCCATGAACTTTGTTGAACACCCTATATATTATTATATTTTTGAATCTATTTATTTTTAAGAATCATCGGATATGAACAGTATAGAATATGGATGGTTCCAGATGTCGAGATAATTAAACGTTAGAGCAACCTGCACAATCGCTAGAACATTTAGGAAATGTTAAGAAAACTTGCACAAAGGCCGCACATTATTGGGTGAAAATTAGACCATGAATTGATCCGCTACAAGTCACCCACAGCCAAATTTTCAGTTTTGAATATTGAACGGTCTAAAACAAAAAAAAAAAAAAAAATAAGCTGTTAACCTAAAACTGATCTTTTTGGGACACACAACATTAGTTACCATAAAACAAATAAGATAATAGCAACAATTCAACTTAAAAAATCGCAATAAATACATGTGATATAGCAATTGTTGAACACTGTATTTAGAAATTAGCAGTAAAATCAGTGACTTATTTAATTAATATTAAATCATTTACTGTAGAAAGTATATTCAACAAAAGCGGTCTTCACAAAATAGATCGTTTCTTATCGTAGTTAAATAAAACACTGACGCTTATTATCCGCATTAACAATAAGTCAATTTTCCTACATTTTTTTCATACATCTAATCGCGTGCTCTATACAATTCACTGAGTTAACGGCGGCGCACAATTAAATTCTATGCTTTCTCCTGCGGGAGTGAGTTTTAATATGAAGAAATCGAAATTAACATCGCGGTAAAGCCGACCAAGAAGTTTTGCATACATCATCTCGGTAGGAGAAACGCGTATATATAGATATAGGATGAAACTTGAACGCAGAACCGGAAAACACGAACGCGTAGTCAGTAAACAAGAAAGGGGATTGTTGGAAATTACTTGATCGTTAGATGTGGCCCCCAGCCGTAACTTCCACGAGATTAAATTGTAGTAAGACGTTTTAATAATCGAGATAAAGGCAAAAACTTATTATTGAAATTTATAACGATTATAAAGATATTACTATTATGTACACTCCCGCGCATAAGTTTTCGAAGATCCTGGATTATAATGTAAATCATGGTGAAAGGTTTTAGGAATTTAAAAATATTTATTTGTTATTTGCATATGTGTACAAAAATTTACACGATTGTATTTGAAAAGAAAATCGTATACTAATTTAAATTATAGAATTATATATGTGACTCTGCTGTTTAAGAGTTATTTAAACCAATAACTGTTAGAGTTTACTTCAGACGTTAGAAGGCCAGGGTGGTGCTGTTTCTTCTACACTTCCCAATCTAGTTTTTTTTTCCATAACGATATTTTCAGAATCAGAAATAGGTTTTGTGGAACTCCAACCATAATTTTTATGGCACTTCATCGTCATCATTAAATTAGATTGAGATTTGGATGGCTATAAGTCGTTATTTTTCGAGTATTTTATAGATAACTAAGAATATTCAATAACAGATTGACAGAAATGAGAAGATTATTTCAACATTTTTGTACTTCTAAATATTTGTTGAGGTAAGTACTTACTCACTTGTATTTTTATAGTTATAGATAGTTATTAAATGTTTAATTAATGAGTTCTCAAAACATAATCATTTTGCAATGACAAACGCTGATATACTACGGTTTGCACGTTGACTTTCGTCATCGTTGTTTATACTTTATATCGTTTGGCTTCTGGTTTAGAAGCACGTCATGAAACTAATTCTAACTGACCTCTCCTCTTCAATCAGCCCAACTTCACAGCTGCTGCCGTTATTGCTGTTGACCTAATGTTTGAGCATAGTTGAATTGGATTAATGGCTGGTTCCCAATCTATTCTCAACAAGTGCAGACACAGTTCCGGCAAACGCTCGGGTGCAACACTCATATTTTGCAACAACATGAATGCTCTCCGAACGCCTTATTTCATCAATGTAAACTCAGCATTATGAACAAACAAATGGGTAAATGCCAGGAGCATCAAAAAGATTACGATTACGAAAAAAGAGTCTAAAGGTTTGAGGTTAGGTTGGAAACCGGTTTTTCAATTATGCTTGGGGAATATTTTTCCTATACTGTAACTAATACCTTGAATATTAGGGTATCTGATCTTTGAATTGATAAAAGAGTAAAGTGTGTTTCGGATACGTTGGATCGTGAATGTAGGTTTATCGTATGCTTAGTTTAGGAGAGTTATTCTTAGTTAAGAATCCGATCACATTGGACAACCCTCTGGATAAGTTACTTCAAAAAAAGGATTTCTAAATCAGTAATACTACGCTCGAATCTTCCGCCATGACAAAAGAAGTAATATCAGTTTCGAGTTGCAACAACAGATTGGGCAATGCAGATTGTGTGATGTTCCAAGTTTTATCTTTACTCGGGTTAGTCACTGTACTTTATCGTAAAAGATTTATGTAATTTTGCCTCTTTTTCACATCTCTCGTTCTGAAAAGCGGCTTTTTTGCGCAACTGCCTGTGTTAATTTTTTTTCATTTTATATACTTTATTTTTTAATTGCAGCCAGCTCTTTAAAATACTATATTGGGGTTTTGTAATGAACAGACTGGAATATGCTTCTCAAGTCTGGTCTCCTTGTTATATCTACTGCCAATCAGCGCTTGAGAAGCGACGTGGTACCTCTCCTTGAAAGCACGTGGAATCTATTCCCTTCTATATGTTATTATTGAATAGGCACGCTATCACGGCCAACTTTGCAGTTTTTTTTCTATCTTAAATAATACAGCCTGTAGGTAGGGATCAAGATATAAACGGACAGCTTGCACACCTTAACACATATTAATTTTAACAACCAAAGCTTTTAAAATTTTGATACTTCAACATAAAATTAGTTTAAGTCTCTAGAACTTACATCTATCACTAAGGACTCTCTTTTTGATAATTTCCTAATTTAAAGAAACTTTTCATAGCACATGGAAATATTGTATTAATTGTCACTACCCATTTTTTTTCACAACGTATAACTATGTTGTATTGCCTATAAGTACACTGTAAAAAAAGTTGCCTACAATTTTACCGGTAAATTTGCTTCATAAGGTAAAATTTCTACCATCTAGTAAATTTCACATGCTGATGTATTTTTCAAAGATTGTACTGTAAAATTCGTATGTCATATTTATATGCACTGTATATTTGCCGAACGTATTTCAAATAAAAATAAATATAAAAGATCCTCAAATTTTTACTCAACTTTAAATACCCAAAAAAATGGTCAATTTTACACTTTTAAGTAAATTTTGATAGTAAACATAAAATTGTACATGTTTTTTCCTGTATTTTCCTTTCGAATTTTTATTACATCTTAAACTTACATGAAAAAGCTATAAATTTTACCGAAACCTTTTTTTCCATGTTAAATATCCTAGAAAAAACATGTAAAACAAAATTTACATGATTTGTTGTGGTAAATTCACAACGTTATTACACGTAATATTCCTAATTTACCATGGCAAAATTACTGTAATTTTTTACAGTGTACATCTACCAATAAAACTGATTCTATTTTAAATATATTCATTATTTTAATGCGTTTTAATGAAAGTACGTTATAGTTTTACAATAAATGCCTTTAAATTTCATATATTCACAGTTAGTTAAGTCTCCATTTATTTAAATAAAATTGACATTACTTAATTATAATAATGCTTTTATACATCATTCATTAAGGAATTACAGAAATATGGAGGGTGTTTATGGTCTTGTGATTCTATTTTCAATGGGTGATTAAACATCTTAAAATAAGGTTATTAACGTAGAAATATCTTAACAAAAATTGCATAATAAGAGAGATATTAATGATAAAAACATTCTATAGTTTTTATTTTTTTAATTTTTAAATGGTAATTAGGCATATTAAATTAAACGCTTTTTATGTTTTCAATTGAATCCACTTTACACTAGTTGTTAAAAGTTATCGCCGTGTTGTTGATCCATAGTTTCGCTCGACGTATCCATGAATTGGCATAATTTACTAGGCCTTGGTCTTGGCGTCGAATTGTCGTCGTAGCTGCCTCAACACGGTTATAAAGATCATCTAAATCAATTATTTCGTTGGTGTATACCATGGTCTTCCTAACGGCCCATAGAAACCAAGGGGTTAAAGTCGGGTGGTCGAGGAGGCCATGGAACAGGACCACTTCAATCAATCCACTTATTTTCAGACACATTACATACCTAATTGTTTGCAAACTAAGCGATTCAAATGCGGTCGTGAGCCATCGTAAAAATACTATATTTGTCGACATACATACATTCAAAGGAACTTCCAATAGTTCCATGGTTAATTTTACAAAAAACAAGAGATAATCACATCCGTTCAATCGATTTGGCAACACAAAGGAGCCAATAATTTGTCCGTTGACCAGGCCAACCCCAAACGTTTATTGAATATCATTTGAAAATGTTATTTATGGCTACGTCGCATCATCAATCGCCAATGCAATAGAAGAAAAGTTTGAAATCTCTGCATGTTTTGTAGAAACTATCAGCAAAATTTAAACATAAAGGATGATGTTTAGGTTGTAAATGTAAGTCCTTTTATAAATGGGCCACCGTATGCCTGCAAAATTACAACAGTTCATATTTACGTGGTTTCCTTAGCATGCAGATCTGCTTTACTCCTACATAGTGTGTATAAGATTGACATTTACTTGCAGGGGTCTCTATTATGCTGCTCTCCCTGTACATATCTTATATTATCATCTGGTAATTGGGAAACTGTTGGATAGTACACATATATTATTATACAATGTTAGTATTTGTATGATTACTATTATTACACTTTTAATCCTCTTCTTACTCTAAGATGTAAGATTTTAATCGACACTAACACACAATGCTACTTTGATTCTTATTTTTGAGTACTGTGCACAGTGATTTATAAACATATCTGCACTTTAACACTAAACCATAAATACATATAAGCCAAAATATTTCGACTTTTCACCCCATTTATCACCGTTAAAGTTCGGCGTGTATGCCGCTAATCCTCTTGAGAACATGTGAACACTTGAAGAGAATGTGCTTTTTGCGAAATGCCGCTACGTGACCTCCTAACATCCCTACACATTTTCCCCGAGGAAGAGCGCGAATGTCAACCGTGCCGATGTTTTTAGATTTTTTTCCGTTTGTTTCTCTAAAGATATTTTTATGTTTCCGAAGCGTGTTTATAAAAGTGTTTGGTGGAGGATATATAAATATTATCTGTTGGCTTGTACGTTATAATAGCGCATTTCCGTTTTAGGCATGTGCTCCTTCCCTTTCTTAAAAGTTCTAACGGGCGTTTCCGAAGATTAAAAATTCTGAGCTGGCATGAAATTAAAAACGCGCAACCTTGAAATTAAAAAAAAAAAGACGTTTTATTATTGCATAAGCTTGATTCAGGGTATTAATTTTCACTTAAAACTGCTTGTCTTTTTTAATATATTTTCAGAAAAATATGGCAGGTGATATTTCAAAACAAAGATTTCACTTTTAATTTCACATTGTAAACAAAATAACGTCACAGTCAAAATTTCATTATTAATGTTTTAATTTACTTAACAACTATGCGAATTCTAAATCTATCGTGGTCGATGCTTGCGAATATTAAGTGGACCTCCTACGGCAAAAAAGTATGCCTTCGCTCACCCCCACATTACCTTAATATTCCTGCCTTACAGCTGTAAAATGTTTAGAAAGCAAGCAGCGCTCCCTGACGTACTAACTTTGATTAATTAATCCTTGAGCGGGTAGATCTGGTAGGCGTGATGTTACTTCGTGCAAAAGCGCCCTTGTTCTGAGATTGTAAAGAACGGTGAAGGAACTGTCGCAAAAAAACAACTATATCCTGCAGCCTGTGCCTGCTGAAAAAACACGGTAGAAACAGCTGCGACACGTTGAAAAAATTGAAAATACGAAACTGGATCTGAGGAAAGTGTTAATTGAATTGTCGCTGAGTGCTTTGTAATCTCTTTCTCTAATTAATGTTTCTAGTGAGTCACTATTTGCATAGGTTGATCTAATTATTTAGGTGTCACAATTTCTTAATTCCCTAATTTAAAAAAAAGCATCTGCATCATAGGCTGTTTAAGTAAGTTAAAGTATATTAGCGAAGAATTACTAATTTTTGTTGTTATCAATGGAACAAATTCCCATGATGAGCTTTGGATAAGTCCGCTTTTCTTCCGTGATAACTTGAATAGTGATCCAATACAGTGAAACAAATATGTGTTGGGTGAAGGCAAAATTGGCGTATATAAATAACAATAAACTAGGTTCAAGTCAACACATATTCCTTTGAAACTATAAATTTTCGACAGAGTCAAAGCTATTTTCAAGAGTTCTTCGTTTATTGAGCTCACAAAAAAGGAGTTGTCATGTTCACAAGAAAACAAACACTAGAAAGTCTGCAACCACTAGCGATAGGAAGTGAAAGGATTCCTTATGTCAAAAAGGCGAATTACCTTGGAGTACGGTTTGAGAAAATAGTTATGGTTTCACTGAAATTCTTAAGCATATAAACGAATTATCATTGAAACTGGATGTGGATTTCTTACTAAATAAAGCTGAAGGTATTTATAGACAAATTGAAGAACCAACACATGCTAGTGATAATGTTAGGAATATATTAGGACTACCAAAATTAGAAAATAGTAGTGTGGGCAGTTCCAACACAACATCATTTACATATTTAGACTTTTCTGCAGAACACACATCTGTAAAAATCGACACTAACGAAGTTTCTTACGAAAGAGCAATATCTAATTTATACTTATAAGGGATAGTAATAATATATGAACTTTTTGTTTGTTTTTTCTTGTACATGTTCTCTTCACAAAAATGTTTGTTATTATACCTGTGTATATATGACGCGCTTTTTAGATATTTCAAAATAAGCAAGAATACCACATTGATTTGAAATGAAATTATCTGAATGCAAGCACCTTAGGGATTTTACCACAATAGTTCGCAGTGGGCAGCCGTGAAGGGCAGTCATAACCATAATTATACCTGTACTTATTATTTAAATATATTAACACCAAAGTAAAATGGTTTATTATTAATACAATTCTCAATACGCGGGAAGTACATATATAAAAATATAACAGTGTATGGTCATATATAAAAGGGCATGCTAACGTACTGCTGTGGCAACCTATTTGCCGTGAGTGTATTTTGTCTTGCATATTTGATTTGCTTAAAACTGCTGAATCATTGTATCGAGAAATTTTCATAATAATTTTTGTATAAATTTTAGTTAAAGAGTAAATTGTATAATTTATTTAATTTAATGTTAAGTTTTTTATTTATTTATTTCACTCATTAAGATTTGGCTAGGTCTAATTAGCGCCTATTCTAGTAGATTTTGTCGTTGATTTGTGCGGCTGCGTTGTACGTAGTCGAGAGTAGAATTTTTGTAAGAATACGCAACGGTAGAGATTGTATCAGGCAGTTCCTTGGTAGATGTTAACGCAAGTACTTGTATTTTTAAATTCTTTGCAGCCATTTTGCATTACATTTTAATATCGTAAATTGATTCGCGTTATTTGTCTTTTATTCTGTCAATCAAGGAATTCGCATTATAATAATTGTTATTATATTGATGTGTGCACATTTTAGATATAAGTTAGGGATTGCAAACAATCCTTTAATGCACTGGCACGAGACAACACGGTGTCTCTGGTTTGGGTGCCGGGACATGAGGATATAAAGGGCAACGTAATCGCCGATGAACTAGCCAAGGAGGTCTCTAAGAGACACTTCATGGGTCCAGAGCCCGTATGTGGGATTACTTAGGATTCCGCAAGAAGGGAGATCTGGACCTGGTTAGATTAAGAAAGTACAAAGAAATGGAGGTCGACTGAACTCCATACCAAAACGCTGATAGGGGATGGGGATGGTAGTTTCTCTGATAACCTACTCAAGCGCAGTAAGAAAAAAGTTAAAACCATTACTGGGTTGGTAACTGGACACTGCCCTCTGAAAAAGCATCTATACAACACAGGCCGTGTAAGCGAACCGTGGTGTAGAAGATGCGAACTACAGGAGGAAACGAGTTTACATGTAATCTGCATCAACTGAAGGTACTCAGGCGAAAATATTTCGGGAGAGATCTATTGGAGCCCTCGACGGTCCTCAAGTTTCCACTGGGCAAGATACTGGACTTTATAGAGAACACCAAGCTGCTCGAGTGGAAATAAGAGGATCAATAGGGATGGTACAATGAGCACCAAGCTCAAGTGCCCGGGCATCAAGTGCGCACCCTAACCTGAATGAATGAATGAATGGAAGATCATTTATTATTTCTGTGCAGGAAGATATATTTCCAAGTTAGTTTTTGTTTCATTATTTACTGTTTCGTTTTTAATTATCAATCACCTCGGGTTGGATGAATAGAAGCTTTGTGCTTAGAATCACGTGCAGTTTTTAAATTTAGGCCAGAACCCTATGTTCACGGTTTTTTTAATTCTACAAATTGTAATTAACTTGTTTTTTTTTTTTGAATAAATTTTTGATTGTTAATTAACGTCGTTGGGTTTAAAATTCTATTCTTTTATTTTTAATTAAACCTTCTCAATTTTTGGAGTATTTAACAAAGTCAGATTTCTTTCACTTACAATTTACTTGGTAAAACTAGGGTAACTCTGAGGTTAATTGTTCTTTTGCGCCCTTTTAAAGATTTTATCCGTTGAGCTAGCTAATTTAATTTTTCCTAGTCATTTTTAAATTTAATTTTTGTTTTTTTAAATTCAGTCAGTACACAGCAGTACGGAGCGCTGACAAGTAAATCGCGCGGTGCTAATCATTAAAAACTATTAGATGAACGTGCTACTTGTGATGCCATGGTTTGAAAAACCAACGCATAGAAAATATTAAGTTATAATACCAGATAAGCAGGACTGGGAGAAAGGCACTCCAGTTAGACCGGATTCGAACTAGTATACAGACGTCTCCTCCTACGTCTACGGCGCAGGAGCTGGAATATATGCAAAGAAGCCTAAAAAGGCTCTCTCGGCAAGCTTCAGCAAAGAAACAGCGCTGTTCCAGGCTGAGGTCGCATTCATTATTGTGTCAGAAAAATAGAAACATGAACAGGGCTAGGTAAAATTGTCGAAAATTTACACTTAAAACAATTAATTCTGTAAGTGTCGACTCTAAGTGATTTGGGACTATGTAAGCGCTATAAATGGGGTGGGCATCCAAGAAAAAATAACATTGGCCTGGGTTCCCAAACACTCAGGCGTGAAGAGAAATAAGCCAGCGGAGGATCTGGCCAGGCGAGGCTCGTCAAGGTCATTCGTTGAAGCTGGTCCTTCTTTTGCCATTATCAAATCCCAAAGTGGTAGCAAAAGCCAGCGGGATAGAGACAGATAGGTTTATAAATAAACAGATGTCTGAAATTACTAGACGAAGACTGTCAAAATGACTAAAGACTGAAGACTAAATAAGCACATGTACAACATAGGCCTAGCAGATGATGCTATTTGCAGATTCTCCCAAAAGAAGAGGTAACCGCATCGAGAACCGCACATATAAGAGCTACACAAAGGAGCCGCTCTCAAGGATGATAGATCTAATTAAGAGCGCAAAATTAGAGAGCATATTCGACGAAAAAGTGGATCACAAAAAGATATGAAAAGATAACTGTGAAACAGGTTTACAGGCCACCTCAACCCTATTCTAATTTAATCTAACTGAACAATTGAAAAATGGAATTTGGACAATACACAACGATTTTCCGTGTCCAAATTTATATTAAAGAGATCTTTTGTAGAAATATTTTGAACATGAAAGGAGTTCTTTATGCAAAACGATTCATTTATTTCAGTTTTTCATCAGTGCAAATTGTTTGGGTAATAGTTTTCTTTAAGTAAAGTTATCCTTGTGGTTATATTTTTGCTTTAGCAAGTATTTTTAGTTTGTTTTGTGTATTATAAAATAAAACACGTTAAATACCTACATTTTAAAATCTGGAAGCAATTCATTGCATATTACGCTTACGACTGACCCAGATTATACCGTAGAGCTTTGTTAATAAAATTCAAACGCAGGTAATATGCGTATGAGTCGTACGAATGCAATTTTAAATGAAAGTGCACATGGACATGTACATAGGCTTGGCAGTAGGTATCTTAATATCTTTTGCGTTATGTTTTGTTCGTACAATTGGGTTAAAAAATTCGTATGAGATATGATTTGGCAGAAAAGCTGATCTGCATGCACCAAAGATAGAATATGTAGCAGTCTGGATAAAGCGACTGACCCAGAATTAGGTGTCTGCTTTATCTTGATTGATTCGTGATAAATCGACGGAAATTAATTCTTCATCTTGTTGTAAATTCAGTTGAATGTTTAGTAAAGAAAAAAATGTACACACACGGGATATTGTGAAACAGAATTGTTTAATGCCATGCAAGAGTGATTTGTAACGCAATTGAAATGACAGCGGAATAGTAATGGAATTTGACATGACACTAGCAGCTTTAATATTTTATTTTGTAAGAATTTTTATTTGAAAATTGGAGATTCACTCATCATCTTTATATTTGTAATAAATCTCAACATATTATTATTGTCAGTCTCAATCATGTTTATTGTCAAACTTATTTTAATTTAGCGGATAGTGCATCCATCATATTTTAGGTACATCATTCATTAAATTGAACAAAAGCAGGTATTTTTGGTGCAGGCACTTTTATAATAAGGGGACACACATTCTCTCTCATTCAATCTTGATCCATACTTAACATTATACTATTGCAGGCCTTGCGGTGCAATTTCTATTACAAGCCCACAACTTATAAGAATCATAAATATTTATGAATTGTTGTCCAGCGTAACACGTAGTAAACAATAGGCGGATTTTTGTTAAATGAGCACACATACAAGGTGATATATTGCACTATTACATAAATACCGGGCCATAAAGCAACCGGTAATATATTTATTTGGGTCATAATTTGTCAATTACATTTATAAACAGTCTGGTATTTTTTTCATTAGCATAAGATGTATTGCATCATTGAACAAGTTTTTTTTTTATTATTAATTTATTTTGAGATTGAGTGCCAGAATACCGGCTGTTCGCTTTTATTTAAGTAGAACATTCAGATAGAAATCAATTTTTTCCGTAGAATCAGACGTCTGAGGGAATTGAAATAGAAATGTGTCGAAACGACATAAGATTTTTATGTTATATGATAAACGAAAATGATTCTGCTTGTCTTTTTTTTTAATATAAATTTAATATTTAATACAGTGAGATATTTAGTTGCGTATAAGAAAAATTTATAATTTATCATCTACAACTTTGTATCTTCCAATAAGTAAAGATTAAAAAGATGTTACCCTTTCATTAGCTTTCGGCGTAAACTTGGTAATGACGTGTTTTTATTTTTTTTCCATCCTTACAGAATCTTAGTCTAAAATTACCACAAAAGGTTGGCATCGCAGCAAAAAAAACCCTGAGGTAACTTTCCATTGCTTTCCTTCTTGATATAAGGCATAACTTCCTTCATTCAGAAACAAACTAATCGATAAATGCTTCCGGCTCTGCACGTTTTTTTATAAATTTGACATTAAGAAGGAACTCTTAAACGACGGTAAAGTAAATTACTTTACTTTAACCGTATTTTCTCTTCATTCTTTGATAGATTGCCTCAGTAAACCAATCATAATAGGAAACCTTAATATGTAAGCAAATTTATTTCGAAGTAACCAAGCCGAAACAAAGCTTCTAATTGGAAATGCAATACTTCTAGAAGCCTAATTGTTGCCAATTATAGTTTGACAGCAATTTTTTGGGAACCCCCATTCGTTGACATTTAAAATGAGTTTAAGGGGGTTGGTCCTCGAAAAATATAAAAGCTGTGTTTTTGACTAGTCTACGGTCAGCACCATTCAAAATTCCAATACAAATACTAGCATAGAATAACTGAATAAAGCGAGATTCGAACTTGCGGCTCCTCGCACAAGTTAAAACCGCTTAAAGCATTCAGCTAATGTAGGCTGCGTTCTATAATAATAGATTATCTAAGCTCTCACGCTGAACTGGAGCTAGAATCTGTAGTAAGATAAAAAACACAATCATCACCCTTCCTCTAGGAAAATATGCCACTGTCCTTCAGGCATAGGCATATGCAATACTGCATTGTGTAACTGAAATCAATCAGAGGGGTTATTAAAATAAGCGGATCTATATTGCAATAGACAGTTAGGCGATACTGAGGGCATAGTGAACCCCCAAATACAATCAAGACTGATTTAGGAATGCATTCAAGAACTGAATAGTCTTAGACCGCAATATGCTGTGGGTGCACCGACATTTGGCAATCCCAGGAAACGAAAAGCCGATGAGTTAGCAAGGAATCGATTATCGGCTTCATATATAGGCCCAGAACCTGTTCTAGGGGTGTCCAAAAACACAGCTCGAGACCAGGTAAGAAGCTGGGTAAAAGAAAGACACAAAGAGCACTGGGATAAAACAATCAGGCAAATTCATGGAAAGACTTTATTAAGGGACTATCAAAGAAGATAGTTCAAGAACTACTGCAGCTTAGTAGGAATCATCTTCGTACTGAAACAGGTCTCCTTACAGGGCACTGTGCACTGAAAGGACACCTACAGAAAATTGGGACCAACACTGGAGATACCAAGTGCAGACTATGTAATGGGATGACAGAAAATGCTTACTACATTCTGTGCACATGCGAAGCTCTGGACTCAAAAAGGCAGGCAATTTTTGGCAAGCCAAAAATGAATTTAGAGGATTACATCGATCAATCACCCAGAGACCCTGCACGGATTAGTGGAAGGATACTGGAATGATTTAATGGGTAAAACAAATGGGAGACCAAATATAAAAAGTCAAGAGGCTGCAGTGTCGGAAATTGATACATAATATGGTATCGCCTCTGTCATCATCTCATTACATAGTCTGCAGTTAGTACCTCTAGTGTTGATTCCAGCTTTCTGTCCTTTCAGAGTACAGTCTCCTGTTAAGGCGCGAAGATGATTGCTACTGAGTAACAGCAGTTCTCCAGTTTTTTTTTTTTTTTTGATGGTCCTTCATAAAATTTGTCTGGCTCAGCGTTCTTTGTGTTTTTCTTTAAACCAACTCCTTACCACCTTAACTAGCTTCGTCATTTTTTAAAACAGTTTATTATTATTATTCTCCAATTTATTTATTTATATTGACATGATTGATAAAAGCTACTTTTTGTGGGTATCGACTACTGTCTTGGAATATTTTTATGAAAGAGTAAAGATCCAGAAAAACAAATATCATCAACATTTTTTCATGTTCTTCCATCCGAAACTGTCAAATTCACAGCAATATTTCCTGTCCTCTCATTCATTTGCTTGTCCTCTGTAACTGCCTCCTTTAAAACTATTATAAACTGGGGACGCTGCTTTATATATATTTTGATGGCAACTGTAATAAATAAATGAAGATATTACCGCCAATGTTCGCCAAGCTGCATGAAAAAATAAATAGAAAAAATCACACCCAAATATAATCCAGCAATTGGTTTCATATCCATCAGTGGCAGCTTCTCGCAAAGAGCCATTGGGCCATGGCCCTACCATTGCAAACCACAAAGTAATCATTGAAAAGCTTTTATTTTCTGTAAAAATACGGATAAATACGTGACGACACATGCTTTGTATTTATTTATGCAGACAAGGGACGAACGGTGAGCCACTTCCAAATTGGCTCGGGTTTCAGACGGTTTGTGGGACTCCGTGAGGAGCTAGCGAAAAGAGGGTGGTCGGACTATACGCAAAAATTTGCTGTATCTTGACCCACTGCTCGTTGACTGGTTGATCGGGTCAAGCGGTAGTTAGTGACGATTCTAACACTATAATAAAAACTATATAAATTCAGTAACATAATATTTCTCTTGTAAAGTTCATATGCCTGAAAAAACTTTTTTGATAGTTTAATATTTTATTGGTTGTGTTTGCATAACTTTAACTTTAAATAATTGTCATTTGTTTGACTTTTGCTATCAATAGTGAACTATTTATTTTAATTGAGCAACTAGGTCGTATAAGTAAAAGAATTATGTAAGCGTTCAGTATAATTTTATTGATTCTTTTTACCAATTGTACTTACAGTGGAGTACAGGTCACTTGAAAACGTCTGAAATAAATTGACGAAACGTTGTGGAATCAATAAAAAGTATACTGAATGTATAGATAATTCTTTCATTCATACGATCCAATTGCTCAATTAAAATAAACTAGTACACTATTGCTTTTAACTTATAGAAAGCCTGAAAATGGCCAGTTTGGGTCGAAACATGTAGCTGTTAGAGATAGTAATAAATCAGAATGGAAAGAACAGTATTTGATTGGATTTAAACATTTATCCATTTAAATAGATATCTTACATTTGCAGAACTTTTTAGGAAAAAAAAAATCTTTCTTAATTTGTTTTTAAGCATCTATCGAATTCCCTCAAACTATATTTTTACCAACATTTGTGTTTCTTTAAGCTTTCACCCTTTTTTATGGAAAAAGTATATATAGTAGGTGACCTTTAAGGCAGGCAGTAATGGCAGGTTATATACAACTAAATTAAAAGTCTGTATATGTTCTACCAAATGGTAATTACCAATCCTCCAGCTAAGTATAATTCCACATATATCTTCGGTAAAACATTTTTTTGTAGATGTATCTTCCCTTAGGAAATAGGGGTTAAGGGAGGAAACTGCGTCAAGGAAATAATATATTAGAAATAATAAAAAAGGGAAAGCTACCTTAAACTACATTGAATACGAGTTGATGGTAGTAGCGACCACTTGTGTGTTCCTAAAGGGTTGGCTGAATCTAATTAATAATTTGAAACCGACATCGTGTACCATCCTGCTTTATATCTAATTATTTGTGTCCTGGCATGTTACCTATATGTGCCCATGCATCCGTTTATTAATGATGATATATGGATTTACATGGGTACCTTTACTTAAGAATCTTACAAATTCTTTTGCGGTTAAAATTAAAAAAAATTAATACATTTCATAAATTACGTATGCAGCTGTTTTTTCTTTCCTAGTAAAGATGTTCAGTTTCAATGCATGATTTGCTATTTGGAATATGACCAACGTATTCTGAATAAGAAAGGCACGCTCAGTGCCCTCTTGGCCTAAATAATAATAAATTACACGAATTACATGTTTAAGTAAAAGTATATAACTAAATTGTACTATAGACGACAATTTCGATGCGAGTAATATTTGATATTTTCTTATGATGTGAAATTTACTGTGAAATATACATGGATGTACAGTATGTCTATCTAAGGGTGAATCATATAGAAAAGTTTCTTATTGTGCGGGATTTATAAAAATAGAATAATTGGATCGTATTTTTAACTTACAATACTAACTAGCTATCAAACCTGTTATACTAGTGCTTTGACAGTCACTGTTAAAAATGTTCATCATAACAGTTTCTAAAATTTAAATTTTTTAATAAATCTGGTATATCGCTGAAAAAATATCTGATAGAGCTTCCAATAGCAAGGTTTTTCATACGGTTTCAAGTATAAGTAAACACCATGTAGATATATTTCCGTACCTACATAGCAAATACGTAGGTAATGTTATTTAAACATTTAATAGTATATTTCAAACGAATGGAGGAAAGTGCCCTATTGCAGGCCGCGGCCAAATATATTATAAACCGAGCCGAAGTCGAGGTTTGTAATTGCCCAAGGCCTACAATAGCACTGTCCTCATGTGGTTTGAGTACGATATTTTCTCAGCCAGTCCAATTTCAACTAACTAAATATCTGAAAATAATAGACACCTGTGAGTAACATGATAGATAGTAGGCTTAATCTGTTAAATATTTTTTGAGAACTGTGAAGTTACCGTCGCTTTTCAAAAAGTGTTCCATAATAGTTTAATTGAAATTTAATACCTAATAATTTAGCAATTATCTCATAAATTAACTCAGACTGGGTCGAATGTACTAAGTTATCTATCAATAATGTCACATATAAGATGTACAACTCATCATGCCACTTACTTTGCGCCCTAGGGAGGAAAAGTACAACTTTCCTTCTTCCTCAAATAAGGAAGAAAAGTGTCTACTTTTCTCCCTGCTGGGAAAAAATATTTTATCTTCCTTTTTGTTTAAGCAGAACATAAACACATGTCGAAAGAATAAAACCGCAGCTTTTCACAGAATTTTCTAAACTCTAGTTTTAGGCATATCAAAAGCTTTCTACAAGCTTATGAACTCATACCTTCCAAGTGGAAACAGTTGTATTGTGTTTGAGATGTAATCTAACCCGATATCTGTCCGAGCACCGCTTTCTTTGAAAATAATAATAATGATCAAGAGCAGTGGTATTATTATTAAATATATAAATAGTATAGCACTATTTATTTTTCTTTTCTGACAATCTCAATATAATCTAACCAAAGGACAAACTAAGACAGTTGTTTTCTATAAAGGTATAAATTTGTTGTTGAATAAAACTAAACTGCGTGCCAAAAAAAAAACTTCAGCACCTTGAAGAAGCTGAATCCCAAAGCTGAAATTTTGGCAAGTTCTAAGTAATAAATCATAACTACCAGTTTTCAGTAGTAAATCATAACCAATGGAAAAAATGCCAACAACAGCAAAAATTTATCAATGTGACATTTTAACATTCCCACGATTGTTTATGCACTGTCTAACTCTGCGAGGCATGCTTCGAATGAGGTGATCAATGATATTTTCTGGGATCTCATCCCAAGCTTGCTGTAGAGGACGACGAAGTTCCTGCAAGGTGTTTGCTGCTTATAGTAAACGCCTTTATGTAGCGACCAATCATACCCCTCACATGCTCGATTAGTTTTAAATCCGGAGAGTGAGCAGACCAGAGGAGAATATCTACTTCCTCTTCGTGTATGACGTTCTCACAGATGTGGACGATATGATTATCAGCGATTTTTTATATGCAGCCAATTGTTTTGTTAAGATTTCAGCTCTGTGACTGACCTCCTTCGAGGTATAGTAAAAGCCTCACCATCAACGATTTGAAATATATTAAGGACAAAAACAAAACTAGAACAAAATATAGTTTATTTGGTGAAAAGAAGTGCTTTGTGTTTGTCTAAGTTTTGTATTATGAATTATAATACAGTGAATTTGTAATTAAAAGGGCGAAACTCGTAAGGTAGTTTTGTTAGCTATTATATATTAGCTATTGCTAAATAAAGTTCTATTCTATTCTATTCTATTCTATTCTATTTCTTATTTACATATTTTTTTTGTGGTGCTGCAAGCAAATCTGAGATTTGTTAACAAAATCTCGTGGCGCAATATTAAAAAAAAAATACAAAAAAGTTTAAATTCGCTTTATTTTTGCTTTATAATTTGAAAACTATTAACTTCTACTGTCTCTACAAAATCCACACCAAACTCCAATTCATTATTAAAGGCATCATCTAGCGAATTCTTCCTAGCTTTAAGTTTAATGCAATGCAGATTGGTTAATACACAAAAACAAAGTATTTTCAAAAACACATAGTTTTCTTAATTGTATGAAAATATGATTCCTAAGTTAATTTGCTTCTATAGATAATACAATTCAACGAGTTATATAAAAAAAATCTGCAGTTGAAGCTCATGAACGATGTAAAAATTATTCTAATAAAATAATGATTGTCGTTTAGTTGAAGTGGATTGAGCAGGTAAGTCAAAAGACATTGTATTGAAACATCGTTTCAATTTCAAAGCTCGTTGTTTTATGTGTGGCCTCGTTATAACACCTGAGCTTCTAAAACAATAAAGAAAAAAGAAAGCAATCCCAATATTGTGTATCAAGTTTGAGTTTTGAAGGTGAAAGGAACTATCATAAAAATAGCAGAAACGTGTGATGATGAATATGGACAAGTCATAATCAAACATCTTTTGCTAGTCTCAAATTTGGTGGCATTTGATTGCCAGTATCAGCATGAGAAAATTGTACAATCGGCCAAAAACTCAAGAGAAGGAAAAAGGCGGTCCCTTCGCCAATGATGTTGAAGCAGCAATTGAAAATATCTATAGTTATCTCGAGAGTAGTGATAAAGGATGTTAGTTTTTGCTAGACGAGTAGATGGTCCAAATCTAGTCAAACTATAGTCCTGACAAAAAGACAACTAAAACTCATCTACTCAAAAAATGTGATAGAGTGAAACCCCAGAAAACAATACCATAACGTAGACTAGTTTCGACGTATGCATAATAGAATAATTTCAAAGAGTGTAGACTGACACTACTTAGCAGTAATCTAATAGCACATACCGCTGAGCAAAGTTTGTGGTGAAGGGAGTCACAATTTTGTTCAAACTTATGACGTCGATCCGCACACAATCCCAGGAAATTAACATATTCGCTTTCAGGTATACTTCTACCGTCAACGCATACATAAATGATTGAAGAGCCGCTACGAGTCATACGAACAAAATGCATTAGACCAGTCTTGGAACCGGTCAAAACAAATCCATTTGGGCAGGACCAATCTATCATGTTGCCCACGACGTTATTACATAATACTGATGCTTCTGATACAGATGCTCCCGCTACAATACAGCTAGTATCATCAGCATACTGGGCCAACGAAGAACAAAACAAGTGAGCTCGAAGATCGTTCGTGTATACCAAAAATAATGACGGTCTCAAAACTGATCCCTGCGAAACACCGCGAGATACTTCAATTAAGGAGGATTCACTCGTCGTAATCGTCTTAGCAGCTTCACCCGTGATGCTTACCTTGGTTGCAAAAACATTATGAGCTGTACCTCTTATACCCATCGAATAGAGCTTATCCAGATGCAATCTATGGCCTACCGCGTCAAAAGCTCTTGACAAATCAAAAAATACACCAGCTGCAACGTTCTTTTTGTCTAAGGGTTCATACACCACACTCAAAGCACTATGTATAGCGCTACATGTTGATTTTCCAACTATAAATCCGAATTGCGTATTTGACAGTAAATGATTGCTGGTTAGAAAATTCATAAGGCGGGTGTTAATAACATTTTCATAAATTTTAGAAAAAACTAAAGGCAACAAGAAGGGTCTATAATTCTCTACTTTCCGAGGGTCACCTTTTTTAAATACTGGTATTATCTTAGTAATTTTTAAGTTATCAGGAAAATATTGACAAAACATGCAATAGAGCAATAGAGCATTGGAGCAGCTAAGTTTCCCAGTATAAAAATTCTTGTTTATAACTTTTTCCTAGTCCATCATATGCAATTTATTATATTTACTAGTTGTAAAATATTGTAAAACACTTCGCAGTGTTTTGTGAACAGATATAATAATTACCTTTTCTCCAAACAACAAGGCGGTGTGTTTCAAAAAGACAAGCTATAAAATTTTGAATAATCCTTGGTACCAAGGTACCAAGCGTAAAAAATGTACAAGAGGAAAGAATTCAGATTGTTAAGACGGCTGCTGCAATTATTGTTGAAGACGTTCGGAACCAATTCTATGAGACAAAACAGTAAACAGCCATTGTGGAGAAGTGCGATTTTGCGGAGATAGGCAAAATATGCGGATTTTCAACTAGGGCCATCGGACAAAAAAAAGTAAATAATTGAATTTGTAGGAAATTGTATGTGCTTTTATTGTGAAGAGACATTATTTAAGAAAGCTTTACAGTAAAAAAAAAACTGCCGACCAAATGGAATTCCTTTAACATATTTACAATTCTTTCAATGTTCCATCACAAAATTTGATTAGCAAACCTCAGATTCGGATTCACCACCCCAAAAGATATACAGAATGTAGGAAGTATAAACTATCTCATAATTTTCTTGTCAAAATTACAATTTGACTGAATTATTTGTTTTCCAAGTTCTAAAAAACACAAATTTGAACAGTCTGTCTGGTGGAAAAACGCCTTTATAGGCTGATGACCTAACCTTGCTCTTAATTATCAGTAATATCCCCAAATGACCCTATTTCTCCAGGCGGAAAGAAGGCTTGCTAATACTATATGCTTTACTACTAATTCAATTAGGTACAATTGTGGTTCCACCAAAAATTGTATGGGATTCGTATTTGATTCATCTAGAAGCTAGAAAGCATCCACATATTTCTTGTCATTTCGCCCGAATTCACACGGCATCTATAAAAGCGATGAACTAATCGATTTGCCAGAGGCACGAACCTATTAATGAAGATGGTGATTTAGCTGGTGATGATCAATCGTGATGAGACGCTTATATTTGCCACGGTCACCGTCGTATTTACAGCAAATAATGCGCTCGCGCTAAATTGTGTAAATAGGATTTCCCTTTCTCGATTTCCTTATGCAGAGAGAAGTGAAACTGACGCAACGAAACTATGTATACATACTGTAGGCACACATATGTGTATAGTACGTACGTTCAAACACACACACACACGCACACACAGATACACGCAAATAAACGTATAGCCAACGCGACTAGTAGCCATGACCTGGTTTTCGTGAAACACCGCTTGCAATCTCTCCAACAATTCCACTACTCGATGTGCACAGATACGAAATGCTCGGGCCAAATAGGACGAGCCTTTTATCGGTCCAGTGGAATACTGAACGCATTTTATAGTGGTCATAATGATATTTTGGTATTTCTTTTTGTCATAATTGTTGATGCTAATTTACGACAAAATGATTAACTTTAATTGTGACAAATAAAAGTGAAATTTGGAGAGTGAAAAGATGTATCGAAGGAAGTACTAGAAAATAAAGGAAATAATACTTAATACAACGTTACTTTTTATTAGAAATCAGAGTTGAGAAGTTTGTTCAGTTGTATTAATACATTAAAAACAATAAATTCACAGTTACTTTCTATGAACAGAAATGTGCCAGTATAGATGATTGACCATGTACCTACATGAAGAATAAATATTCAAGAATGTAAAGCAAGTAATTTATGCATTAATGTGGATTAAAATGTATACACAATTTGTAATTGTACCTGACGGAAGTATTTTTGTCTGCTTGTAGATGTTGCGTTTGTAGTTATACTTTTCTACGGCTAATTCAAAATAATAAAGCGATCATACATATAAATTAAAGTATATTCAAGCAGGTAAAATTATTATGCGTAGAATTATAGAAGATTTTCTACAGAATTGGCTACTTAGAAGTTTCCGGACTCAATGAAAACTTTCAGCTTTAAAAATTTTAAATATTAATAATTAAGTACCAAATAATTTGGTACTTACTGACGTTATAAAATATTTCATTTTAAGTTTGTTACATTTCCGATTAAGCAAAAGTCTCCATGTGTTAGTGAAATTGACATTTACATACACTCCTCTATGTAATTCATTCATTTTCATTTGCTTTAAGTGTCTCACATTTTAAAACCAACAGGTATAATATTGTTTTATCAAAACGTAGTAAAAAAGTTTCCGTGGTATCATATATAAAGTGTCTAAAATTAGTGATATATTAAAGAATTGTGAAACTTGCATAACTTAATTTTTCTAAATATAATACTGTGTATATTCCTATTTTATTGGGTATAGAATTAAATTCTACACCGATTTGCTGTAACATTCCCTGCACCCATCTTCAATAGTTTTCTTTGGACTCGTTTTACTTATTAGATAACGCATAATGACCGAATAATAATTAGCTATTTAGACTATGATCTTGACAAGCGCAATAAATTATTAGTGTCGGGAAATATTATTGTCGAGGTGATCAAACGCCTGGAAAATTCAGCGAAGAATATGTGACTAGCTATAAACGAAGAAAAAACAAAATACATGGCCTGATGAAAAAATTGTGCAAAAGCAATATCTAAAGGTAACAACAGAAAAAAGAAAAGAATATAAGTTTGAAGAAGTGGAAAGTTTCCGATATCTAGACACAATATTTAATAGACAGCAGGACATAGGTGAGGAAATAAAAACTAGACTAGCATAGCAGGAGACAAATGTATAGGGGCGCTAAATTCAATCCTAAGAAATAAACGAACATCAAGAAGGCTTAAAATACAGACATATAGTGCAATGATCAAACCAATAGTTACTTTCGGATGCGAGGTGTGGACCCTGAAAAAAGAAAAGGTGCAAAGAATGGAGATATGGGAAAGCAAGGTCCTGAGGACAATATTTGGGAGGAAAAGTTGAGAACGGTACATGGAAAAAAAGAACAAATAAAGAGCTATATAAAGAGTCGGTAGGCCGCGACAAAGATGATAGAAGGAGGTGAAAGATTTTCTTGTAATTTATAAGCCACATAGTAAAAAATATGAATGAATTAATTTGTTCTATATTAATCAATAGATACAGCCAAAAAATTGCAGGAAGAGCTTGTAAAAAATTCAATGGTAGTTCCTGTTCGCTATCAATGGATGTAAGCAAATTCAGGAAATCTGAAACACGTTTGTCAGAACTGGTAGTGTTATCAAGAAAACACAGGAATATACCTATTTCCGAGAATGAGAAAAATGAGATTAATGTTATAGAAAATTTCGAAATATGTCCACGTAATTCGATACTTGTTAATTCTGAAGAAAAACATATGTCTATAAAATTTTCAAATACAATAAGATGCATTTTCAAAAATCTAAAGCAAATCCGTAAATCGAAAGAAGTGAATTGCGAGATAATTCTTGCAAAATTCATTCCAGAAGTTCAATATTTTTTGTCTAAAATAATTTAAAATGACGCGTCAAAGTTCAGTAAGAAATAATTATTAATCATCATACTAGGTAAAATTATTTGGCCGTATATTACGAAACCGTTAATAAATAAAACGAAATCTAAAAGAAAGATAGGTATACAGTGTTTATAGAGAATGTTTCAGCAAATCGGTGTAAAACCTAATTCTACATTCAACAATATAAAAGTATATAGCGTGATCGTATTTAAAAAAAAACATTTTGCCACTTTCAAACTTCTTTGATACATTACTAATTTTTAGATAATCTATATGAAACAATGGCAATTTTTTTATGAAGTTTTAGTGAAACTATATTAGTACATAGTTACAGTAGCGGCTCGTGACAATATTGAGTGGTGGAGCCAATCACGGACCAACTCTTCCCCTCCACCTCTTTCCTCCTCCATTTCATTAATTTTTTTGTTAAATCAGTTTATAAGATTATTTATCTATGGTTTGAACCGCGAATGTAATAATGGCTTTAACCATATAATAATATCAACACAAAAAAATTTAATGTACAGAAATTTAAAAGCCATTTTAAAATGAAAAATACGTTAAGTACTTATCGGGAATACTTATCTACCTAAATATAAATACTAACGTATTTCCTTCGGCATATATTTAGCTTTCAAACTGCACGTATATACATACATGGGTTACTTGTTTACATTCCCCCACCTAACTAACGCAAAATTATTCAGGTGTTTTTGTGATTTTATATCGATGAAAACATAATACAATACAGAGCACACGAGCTATTTAAGCGAATTGTCGAGAAAAATATAATATATGTTCTAAGAATAAGTGAATGTATTTTTTACAAATGGAAAACACAATTTTTATTTTCTTTGTTTGTTTACCTAAGCAAATGACTGGTTTTTTTTACTTAAAACACTATTATGATGTATTTTTCAGGAATAACTCCCTTGTTATATTTATTATTTCATTTTCATATTTTTTACCCTAAAAATATAGTCTTGAAATGCACCGGGACCTCTGGCACTTAAGTAATTCAATATTACGTAACAACAGCGTGAATGTCAAAATTTTCACAAAAATCGTAATACATATTTTAGTAACAATTGACGATAAATATAAGAGTAAATATAGAAACTAATCTTTTATAAATTAAAAAAAAATCTTGGGAAGCGGCAACAGTTATTTTGCTGTATTTTATCAAAAACGTTTCGATAAAAACACCTTTTTCAATTTGTGTATATTCAACAGTTGTTTTGTTAATTATATTAAATGTATATACCAAATCTTCGATTATTAATGCAATCGAAGCTACAGCATACTGAAATATGTAGTAATTAAAAATTATTAGCAAAAACAATTGTAGCATGGGTTGCCTAAATAATCGAAGATTTGTGGAGCTTCAATTCGTATTTAATTTGTTAAAGATGGTACAATGTACAGATAGTAGTATTTTGTTTAAACAATTTCATCTATGTATTACATTTTACGTGTTTTGTTTTTTTCTTTTTTTTTTTCGTTTTTCATAAAAGAAAGCGAAATAAATGTTGTCGGTTCCCAAGAGTTTTGTAATTCATAAAAACTGGCTAATTACGGCAAACAATAGACAATTTTTAATTTATTGTCAGAAACTTTAATTGTAACCAACACAGAATTTTATGGTGAATTCAAAAAAGAAATAATATATAAAGTGTTCTACTTAAAAAAACAATATTTAGCGACTTCCTGGTTAAAACGAAATGTAAACAACTTGAAATATTTTATAAAAAAAACCAGTATATAGTTGCAGCTATTGTATACATATCTGAAGGCAATGACAAAGAGAAACCGGGATAAAGGCCATAGGGCATATATTCGAGAATCGGTCTACGTGGAAGATTTACCAAAATGAATGTTTTAAAACCCGGAACATTTGATTGAAATATTCTAGATACTTTAAGTGCTCGGAAAAATATGAGACAAATTTAATTCGATGTGAAGTTGATAATAGTTTTAAAAATCAAAAATTAAAGTATAATTTAATTTTTCTTCCAAAACTGGCTTGTTTCCCCTTAGAGTACTTGCGAACATTTTGGTAAACTTTATAGTCTTTATACGAATAAAAAAGGAATATTATTTAGATTTTTTTCTTAACCATTATGAAACATAGAGTGTAAATAATAATATATTTCCGCGAAATTATTAATATGCCAATATCAAAAATATAATTGCACATTTTTGATTTGTAAGTACTTATTTGTTACTTAATCCCATCATATAATTGCTCACAAAAATATAAGACAAATTTCATTCGATATAAAGTTGGTTAAAGTTTAAAAAAACAAAAATTAAAATATAATTAACTTTTGTCTTTCAAAATTGGCTTGGTTCCCCTTAGAGTACTTGCCAACATTTAAACTTTACACTAATGTAAAAGGAATATCATTTAGATTTTTTTTTTACCATTATGAAATATAAAGTGTATATATATAATAATGTACTTCCTTGAAGTTATTAACATTCCAAAATCGAAAATATAATTACACACCTTTGACTTGTAAGTGCTTATTCTATGTTCAATCCTACCATGTAATTGACAGTCTGCGCCGTAACAACTTGAACAACAGGTAATCAATTATAAAAAAAAAATAATCGTGACAACATAATCAAATCGATATTTTAAAAATAGCATCATTAATATTTTAATGCTACATACAAAAAAAGCGATACTAAGAATAGAACGAGCAGAATAAAGAAAGGTCAAATATTTTCGTTTTCGGTCTTAAATTATGTGTGGACGTAATTCTAGATTTATACCTGTAATAAATCTCGAAATTCAGGAAGAAGTACGGCCGATGTGGGCTTTTTTTGAGAAACAATCCTAAAATACTTTAAATAGATAGCCCGCAAAAACAAAAGTTATTATATAGTTAATATTTTTCGCATAATATTTCGCCTACCTGATCAAATTAAAGAACCTGGTATAGATGCGATAGCGCGGGGAATGCGGAAAATATTTTTTTTCTTTCCTGGTTATAATATTAACGAAAATAAAGAAATTTTATATTTCTATATTCAAATTTATTTTTTTATGCGTGTATATTATGAGTTTCTAAATTTAAACATGAACGATATATAATAAGTAGGTGGCTTTGACCCTTATACCACTAAATAGAATTATAATTTCAATTCTGAAAACTATTTTCCTAAAAATACTTACAGTGCCACGTTTACTACCATAAACGTGTATGTACAACATACTATAGGGCTAAATTTAACCAGACACACACGATGAACCGCACTAAGTTGTAAAACGACCCCTCCGTGACCCCAGCAAAGATTCCAGAAGCACAAGTGTCACGAGATGGTTGATGTTAATAGGGCGAGTAAATGAGAAGATACCAACACATGTTTTTAGTTAGGTCGCCCTCACAATATCGTGTATTAAAAGCGTACATTATTAGCTGTTAGGGGTGAGACCTTACATATATAGGGGAGGAAAGTGTTTTTTTTTATGAACACACGTATGGGCCATGCATATTTTATAGGCATTTTTCGGTTCTTAGGAGAAGAAGACGGTTTTGAGGATGTTATAATGTTTATCAGTCCTCTTGCTCGTGAGTGATATGAAAATACATAAAGAAATACGGATATTATAAGGCCCAGCTTTAAAGATATTGACGTATTGGTTATGCCATACCTATATTAATACCATCTATATTCTGCTCTATAGCTTCTTGTTTTTATCTTTACCGGGTGTCTCAAGGTACGTCAGGTCGACGCATAACATTTTTGTTACCGATACTTTTTTTTAATAAAATTTGGAATGTGATGTTTACTAAAAATTTTCCGGATTCTTGTTTTTCAATCCGGAATACTGGAATTTTACGTTGTTAACATAGCACTTTATAGGAGCCTGCTTTACGTTTTGCACCTGCTAACAACCCTAACAAATATTTTCTTTTTCTGCTTTTTATTAATTGAACACATTTAACGTATCTAATTTCGGTATTTCTCTGAAATTGAAGTGTTATGTTTGTAAGTTAGTGTTCTGTAATGTTATGTTGTGTGGGTTTTTCCTGTTGCATTTTAAAGTGAATTACTTCCTATCTGTGTCTTAAGAATAAACACTAACAAGGAACTCTAGACTACAAGTTGTACACTATACCCCAAAAGGTATATGACAAAATATGAGGAAGAGATCCAATGACGTTCTATTAAAATAAATAGTCGTGGAAAAACGTATCTCGTTGGTCTGCAATGAGCGTACAAAAGAAAATAGTGCAGAATTCCTAGTTTTTCCGTTATATATCTTGATGAAGAAGCTGTCAAATTGTACCAGAAAAATGAAATTTCCAGTTAGAGTAAAAAAGATTAGGTAGAATCCAGATCCGTAATAGTATAAACCTGATGTTATGCAAAAAGCAAATATAAGTTTATCGCAAGTGAAACAACAACTTGTGCGGTTCGAATTTTGCCTACAGATTGAGGCATCAACTGTGCTAAAGAATTATATTATAACTTTTACACATATTTTATTAGTTGTAAATTTGCGGCTTATATAGTGACCGGTATAAATTTTGTAACATATGGGGATTCCTTATATGCAAATATGGTAATTTTGTTTGTGAGGATAAGTTCGGCACGTCTAACAACTTCAAAATTTATTTCATCATATGTTACATGACCACTAACATAGAGAGAAATTTGGAAAATATAATCATAATAATTATAATAGGTATATTTAGCCCAACAGGGGCTAAAAAGAAAGGCCAATGACAGGACTAAAAACTAAAAAGTACATAAGAGTCCGGGGCAATGCAAAAAAAAAACTGTTCAAATAATAGGTACAACAAAAATACAAAGAGAAGATGCACCAAAAAAGGCATCACTAGCTTAAATGTTATTCTCGGTATTACTCTTAACCAAACATCATCTCAATGAATTAAGAAATATATCACATCTGTTATAAATTTTCGGGCTTAACGATAACTTACAGCTTTTAAAATTTGGGATTTGCAATAGTTTGGTAGTTACGTTCTTTTTAAAATATTTCCAAGTTTTTTTTACACTTCCGGTTAATCGTAAGTCGCCACGAACTTTGTCATTTAAATATATAACACCCTATATATTATTACATTTTTTCTTTTTTCTACGAAGATTATACGATTTTTGTTACAATCTTATATTATGTACAATCGTATACGTAATCGATTAATTTTCACTTGCTTTAAATGCTAGAGATCTCCCATTTTGAAACTTCCAAGTAATAAACACGATTTTACCAAAATGCAATAAAAAATTCCCGTCGTATCAAACAGGCTATCTAAAAATTAGTGACTTATCAGAGAATTTTGAAAGTTGCAAAACTTAATTTTTTCAAGTCTTGCATATTTTTAAGTTGTCAGTTGCAGAATTAAGTTCTACACCGATTTGCTGTCACACTCCCTATACCCATCTCCAGTAGTTTTCTTTTAAATAACTCCTTTTACTTTTGGCGAAAAAATATCTTGCCTAAATGCTAAAAAGTACTCAAAAAAGATGGCGATTCCACGATAACAAAATTTGCTAAGTGTCCGTTTTTGATTACATGTTTCTTGGTAATAGTATATTTCAAGCCAAGGAGGAAAATGCCCTATTGCAGGCCAAGGGGAAATCTTCTAAACGAAGCCGAAGTAATTGCTTTGCCCAAGGCCTGCAATAGCACTTTCCTCACGTGGTTCCAATGCGATTTTTTTTCCCAGCCAGTCCAATTTTAACTAATTAAATGTCTAAACATAATATACCTGTGAGTGACATGATGGATAGTAGGCATACTTTGTCAAATCTTTTTTGAGAACTGTCAAGTTAGCGTCGTTTCAAAAGTATTTAGTAGTAGTTTAATTGAAATTTAATACCTAATAATTTTGCAATTATTTCATAAATGGCCTCAGACTGGATCGAATGGACTAATGTCATCTATCAATAATGTCATATATTATAAGATATACAGTTTCATCATGTCACTTATTCCGCCCTATGGAGGAAAAGTACTACCTTGCTTCCTCAAATGTGGATACTTTCCTCCCTGCTAGGAAAAAATATCATTGTTAGGCCGTCCAGAAACACTAATTGTGCATTACTTCAAAGCGGCTGGCAAAAATGTCACTAAAGGTTGCACACTGTATTCGACATGACAAAAACTGTCATTAGTTGCTGTACCGCCTTATTAACATGAACTGGTGCCTCCATTGCACTTATTATTGATAAATAGGTATCAAAATACGAAGAACATTACAGAAAAAGACATTCTCGAAAGCGTCAAAATACTAAGTTATGTAACATCTGTGCCAACCAGGTCCGATAATGTTATACAGCCAAACCGTAATCACGTTCGTCACGTCATTTTCGCCGTCGGGTGTCGCCTACAGATAACCACGGAAAACTGACAATCTAACCATGATAACTAAGCTAACCGTGTAGGATAACTAACGACAGTTGTTGGCGATTCATTAGATATAGAAAATTGACAATTATTATTGTCAATGTAGCGTAGTTGAGTAATTTGGTTTAAAGACTTATCTGCTTCTGTTATAAATGCTAAAACCTCTTTACGTTTGTTTAGTTGTCCCCTGCCATATAGCTGATAGACATATTTCATCGATAAGGACAATGCTCTAGTAAGTGTAAAGATGGCTAATTGAGCAAAATTAAAATTTGTACAACTTCAACGTATTATAGTCTTGCCCAATTAGTCGTCTCTACTTCCACCTTTCCATACATATGTCAAAAAAAATTGAAAGGTTGTCAAATTTCCCGCTCGTAATTTTTAATTCGATAGAACTAACGCCATATGGTTACTGATTAATAAAATTTTTACTAACATTGCCATCTATGTCTACATAACGTATTTATTATCTATGATGCCAACCTGGATTGTCAAGTCCCTAGCGCAAAAATTTCTTTTCTATTTTCAATCCAAAATTAAAATTTGTCGTCCCAAAAACTCTTTGTACTTGTGGGGCCTCGGCTCACAAATCCTACTCATACTCGCAAAATTGTAGTTTTTAGCCTGATACAAATAACCGTATTATAACTATCGTTCTTTACATGTTTAATGTTCAAAAAAGTTGCATTGAACTCCTGAAAATAGATTTTATTTTATTTGGAAATATTACGGATAAATGTTTGTGCCGAAATCACAGAAGCAACAGGTACTCACTACAGAAATGTGTTTTGAAATTTTCCTCATTTTCGGAAACAGATTTACAGTATTTACTTATAAATTAGATAATAATATGTTCTTTTCTGGACATCAAACATTCAGAAAATAATGATTACAACGATAATATTTACTGTTAATAATAATTTGTTGTAATGTCAAAGTCATAGCCTGTCAGCTAAAAATAATTCGACCATTTGAATGTTGTAATAAACAAACTGAGTAATTTAGATGAAAACTATTGAGGATGGGTATAGGAAATATTGCAGCAAATCTGTGTAGAATTTAATTTACACATTCTACTTGAAAAAAATTAAGTTTTGAAATTTTCAAAATTCTTTGAAGTTACTAATTGTTAGACATCCTGTATAATAAATGGCAAGCGAAAATTAAGCAATTACACACAACAGTGTACATGTCAAAATTTTCATAAAATTGTAATATCTTAGAAACAGTTGAAGATAGGTGTAGAAAACCCTAGTTGAAGTCGCTATAATATTTTAGGTTGAATTCAAAAATGTAATAATATGTAGGCTGTTCCATTTAAAATAACAAAGTTCAGAGCGACTTCCGGTTGATTGGAAGTGCAAAACAAAAACCTGAAAATCTTAAAAAAAGGTAAGTACTAAACTGTTGCAAACTCCAAAATTTTAAATTATTAATTCGTTAAGCCCGAAAACTTCTAGCTAGCCGCTATGGCTATAGCCGCCGGATTGGATCGAAGATTTGCTTTCGGATAATAAGGTGGTTAAATTTTTAGGACTTCTTGTTGATCACAACCCAAAATTTAACAGTCATTGCGAGATGCTGGAGGGTAGATTATGCACTGCTTTGTATGCCATTCGTAACCTCCGTTGCGCCGTGAATGTGCACTCGCTTAGATTGTTTTATTTTGCATACGTTGAGTCTCGTCTCAGTTATGGCCTAATAATTTGGGGCTCATCAGTTGATGCTAAACGATTATTTATATTACAAAAAGAGCAGCATGCTGTGTGTATCGTCTATGGTATCCTGTCGACCACTTTTTAAAGAATTAAATATTCTGCCTCTGCCATGTTTATACATATTTGAAATCCTGAAATTTTATAAAGCTAATGAAAAAAAATCGACAAAAACAGTGATATTTATAAAGTAATGCATACACGCCATTGCCTAGATTTAGCAGTACCCTCTCATACTACGAAGTTCTACGAGACGAATCAAAGGTATAGAGCAGTAATATTCTACAACAAATTACCTTAGGCAATAAAAAAATTGCAATCGTTGAGTGAATTTAAGTTAAAAAAATTTCTTCTCGAAAAATCTTATTATGCTATCGAGGAATTTGTGGAAAGTTAATTAAGGTAGTTATCTTATTGTTAGTATCATCATTTTTAATTATTTGTTCTATTTTGTGTAATTTTTATTCACTGATTTTACATAATATTACTCATGTATTTAATTTTCTGACTATGTCCATGTTCTCTTGAACCATGACATAAAAATAAATAAATAAATAAATAAATCAAAGTAGGCCGATCAGTTTAAAAAATTACATAATTCTACAACTTTCCCCCTAACTAATGTCTCTTAGTAACATATTGGGATACTGTGAACGCAAATAGTATCTTACCTGAAAAACTGACAAACAATGGCTTTTATCAAAGTAGGCCGATGACTAAAAATTTTCATACCGTCATAACTTTTCATTCTGAACAACATTTCTTAGTAACATTTTAGCATACTGTGATCGAAAAGGCACTACGCGAATCGACTCTGCTGTAAAGGCCTACTGGATTTTAAAAATTCGAAAACAAACGAAAAATAAGTTTCTGACCAAGCAGGACTTATTCTCCAAATATTAAATTCCTATTCATTTATTTTTGTTTATTATACCTATTGTGAACTCCATCCATGGACATACTGCGTATTCAAAGATACGTTAAACCTATACATTAGCTATACCACATACAGTTTGGAACCCCTTACCAGTGAACCAGCTATAAAAGTAAAAAATGTTGTAGTTCGTAATGACCGTAAGATTCTCCTGTTTACGACAGCGACTGATTTGTAAGCTGTACATTTTTAATGACCTTTGCTATGTTTTCAGCACACGATTTCTTTTGACTAAACAACTGCTTATGCATCTCGTGTACTTCTTGTGCTGTGAAAATTTACCGTTAACACATGCGACCGCTCTAAACATGGAAATACAACACTTCCTATTCATTTTACAACCCTATTAACCACCGATTTAAGGGATTCAACATTTATTAGGCTATAATGCTACAGTAAGTGCATCCGTAAATCTTACGTAGGAAGTATAAAAATACATCCCAGATAATAAAAAAGTCATATAATGGCCATAAAGCTGCATTTGTTTAATTGAAACGTTAAGTGAAGTAAACCATACAAGAATAAAAATAACATCCACTTTATTTCCTTGATTATTTTTAATATATACCTGTTAATTACACGATAAAAAAAATAATACTGAAAAAACATGTATTTCACTAACCTTTCTCTACTTTTGGTGTTAGCAGAGTCATCTGGCCACCGTTGACGGAATTAGGCATTAGATTTGCTTGTCCACTTGGCAGGGCAAGCTTCTGGGCAAGAAGTGGGTTCGCAGCCGCGATAGGGTATTTTATAGTTTTATGGGGTACGTTACAATTATTTGCACTTTGTTCAGCAGGTACATTGTTATTTTCTTCCTGCTGGAACAAAATAATAAACGTTATTGTATCATAAATAGCGACAAAATAATTTTAAATTTAAGTATAAGCAATCAATATACACCGCTTGCGGCTGCCATCTAGTAGACGATAGTGAACTTGAATAATAAGGGGAACCAATAGAAAACTGTAAGTTTTTATAGAAAGCTGTATTATCGGCTGTAGATATTAAAAGAAGAATTAATGATTTAATTCATCAAAATTTAATTTATTTTCGTTAGTGGTAAAGAAATAAATAGTGAATAAATTATACAATTGTATTTATGATATTTAATAGTAACTAATATTTTTGCAAGAGAATTTGATAAGAAAATGCAGTATGTAATTAATTAATTGGGAGATAATATTACCTTAACCTGATTATTTATTTCGTCTAAAAAATTATCTAGTTCAAAAGGTACGTTTAGCTGTTTAAAGATGTCCTCTGTGTCGCCCATCTGTTCAGGCTCTTCCTGTAAACTAGGAACCAAAGAACTGAGATCCGATTGGCTTAATTCACCCAAACCGCCACTGTTACTGGTGGTGGCAGCGCTATTTGTCGCCGAATTTTGTTGGCCCACGGCGACTGAGGCGGCATCCTGAAAGTTTCCAAGCGGAAATGCACATTTTAGCGTTAATTACGAGGAATTACGAGAATACGTTACTTGTAAACAGGCGGATAGGTCTACCATGTTTCCATCGTTATCAGGACACCAAAGTAGATCGTTATCTATAAATGGCATTGCCAGGGACATGGGCGATGGATCGCCCCTAGCTTGCGCCCCCGCCACTGCTATGCTGCGGCTGAGGGACTTTCTTCAGCCAGAGCACCGTCGAAACACGCACTTTTAGATGGTAATGTGGTTCTTGATCTATCTTAGCCTACTGGTAGATTAATGGCGTTCGCCTTCAGCAAGGATCTGAAAAGATTAAAAATTGCATGATAAGTCTGATCAATTACGCTTTAAGAGCAATTTTTACCTTGATATGTCTCGGTGAATATCAAACTTTTTTCGACACATGAAAGCTGTCTTTTTTCTTCAACACTGAAACGAGAAAAAATGGAGTTACTAAGGAATTTTATCGATTAGTTTTATGAAAATTTAATGAAGAATGGCTGTCCATCTGCTTCATATTCTAAAACTACTTTATTTATTTAAAAATTATTATAAAAAAATACCTTACGCGGAAATATACCCTTTCAGTTTCAATATTATTAATTAATTTATTGATATTAGTAACTTGTGATGCAAACATATCTCTCAATTAAAACCTCACAGTTTTTGTTAATTACAAATATAATAGAAACGATTTATAGTTATTTAACGAACAAATATATTAATGGAGACGATTAATAATCAAGGTAATGGCATTTTAATATACGAGCTAGTTACAACATTTTTCCCTGGGGTTTTATTATTTTTAATAAAATTGCTAGAACCAGTTTTTTAAATTTTGATTTAACAAATAAAATTAAATATAAATTCTATTATCTGCTCATTAATTACAATTAGTATCATGGTTTTTACGTTTACAGATACTTTATATGGGAAATACTACACTTATTAAAATTAATATAAGGTGCAGAAGAATTGCCTGATGTATGATTTTCAAAGTTTAAATTTAGTTTTATAACTTTATTTTGTATATTTGTAATATAATTTGTTTTAATAATCAAACTAGTGTAACAAGTTTTTGTTGCAGTTTCAGAGAGATTTTTTCAGCTATAGCAACTTTATTTTGTAAGGAGTTTTTACTCTATACTTCTACAACAACGGTTGATTTACAACCTTCTAGTCGTTTAATGGCGGAAAAATCAGTGCTACTGTCACAAAGTATTGAGGCAAAAGAAAGCTGAAAACAGTATCGTATCTGCTCTATCACAGATAAAAAGGATTTTTTTTAACCAAAAAAAATATTTCTTTGTCTCTAGTTAAAAGAGCCATTTCTTTCAGTTTTTCTTCAGTTATTTCTGTCAGTCAACACATATTTGTTTCATTGAAATAATGTCATTTTCATTTGGAAGAAACGTATTAACTGAAAAAAAGAGATTCATTTAAATTTAAAGTGGCAAATAAATATTGATTTGATTTAAAGAATTCTTTCTGTGTGTAATTTCATGTTGCTATCACATAGATGGTAACTTGTAAGATGTATTTACACCAACTGGCTGTGCAAAAGTTCCAATATTTTTATAAAAATATCAGTTTGTGTGGCAGTCTCAATAAGATTTATAACATTTAATCAAATTAAAAAGCTTATTTCATAGTTATTTGCTATGATAAATATTCTGTTGGTATGTGTTTTTACCGTTACAAGAAATTTTAACCCTAAATCTTCAATATGGTTTATTCAACAATTCATCGTTTCTCGATGCCCCAGCTACACCCAAATCAATGCAATTTATAAAATGAGGTGGTATAAACTATTATAATTTTTTTTTCATTTGTTTTCCTTTGTAGTTGTTAAAAGTAGATATTAAAAATATTTTTTTTTGGGTACGTGTTCGTTTCTTTAAGTACTTCGGATTTCTTTGATCTCTCGACAAACATTATTGATTTATAAAATTTGCTTATCAATGTTGGTTTTTATGTTTAATGATAATTTAAGCATTGAATATTTTGGCTATAAACTGGCAATTAAACCTTATGCCAACCTTATGCCAACAAAACCGATTTCGGGCAACACATTATTTGCCTTTCATGCATCATGATATAATTTCGGGGTAAGTGTCTTCATACAGGCTTCTATTCTTTAATGTGGCGAAAATGTGCAGCTTCTACCACTTCTGGCGGGGTAAATGTAAAATTTTCATGGTTCACATCCATTTATTCAACGTTTTCACGACATATAATTTAGAATAGTAACTACAAAATTGATTGAAATAAGGTACAGGGGAATTACAAATATATATGATGGATATATCTATGGCAGTACCACCTGACATCACGCCGCCTTGAGTTGCTGATATATCGTAAAAGTCGTTGATTGATGGAAAAAAAATCACCTATTAATAAGTAAATAGGGCCACGGAAAAAAAAATAATTAATGTATGTAAGCCAAACGAAGTTAAATATTTTTATTTAGAGAAGTGTACTTCTTGTTTATAAATTCATATGTATGATGTGGATACAAAAAAGTAATTAAGTCCCACTCAATAATCGTGGCTGTATTAACATACAGAAATGTGAAAGCAGAATCATTTATCAAAAAAAAAAAAACCTCTAATAAGAGACTGTGTCTTGCATATATTTACTTCTGTGCACATATATGTTTATAAATAACAAAATAAGAACATATTGCTAACCTGAGTCTGTGGTAAATAAAACAAGAAATAAACGAAGAATAGCGGTAGTTTGCGGAAATTCACTTAATGATGAGAAAACTTTCACTCTCAATTGAAACCTCAGTGAAAGTCCTTTCCGTACAATTGAATAGGAAACGGCGATTTCATGAACGCAACTATCCAAAAAATTAAAAACGAGATGTATATTTATACTAATTGTTATGTGGTGATATGTAATTATAACCACATCAGTTAAATTAACCAGCGTGAAAAGAGCAGAAATTTATGTAAATATTTTCGTAATTCTTGTATAGGTTTTTGCTATTGATCGCAATACTAATCATTTTCATGATAATTTATTAAAATAAAAATAAAAAAAAAAACAATGGTGGACGGATGTGGATCTCACATTTCATGTATCTATACATAAGAAAGCTCCGAATGCGCATTTTTGTGGTACATAGTGTACGCGAGAGATTACAAGATGTTGTGAAAGCAGTGTTTTAATAGTGGTGATAGTGAAAGTTAATAAACCGGTTAAATTGCCGTAATTTTCTTGTATCATTTTCGCAGCAATTTTCACTGGATGTGCTAATTATTGCGCAAGAGAGATTTCACTTTTAATTAATCAATATCATCTGTTACCGAATGAAACTTATGTTTAATTAAATATTCAATTCAAATGCAATCCTTCCCGCCTTCTCAAACGATTACACAGGCGACTGTAATAACGGCAAATACGCACACTACTAATTTCTCCCGCGCCATCACAGATGGCGCTCGGTACCCGCTTCGATCGATCTGGCAGTTTCAATATGGCGCAGGAGCAATGTGCGGTTAGTGATGCGAAGAGAGACGTGAATAAAGCGGGCGAAAAGGACGATTACGATCCCACTTTGGATTTCTTCAGTGACAAATTCGATCCGTTAAAAGCACTAAACACGCCCGGGTTGAAACCACCTGTTGACAGCGCGCTACCGTTCGATAACCTCTCGCAATATGAAAGTAAACAGATAACAGCTGATCGTCCTAGTGGCGGGAAAAAGAAGGAAAAGGAACAGGCGGTGTTGTCGGAAGTGATTGAACGCAGATGGTTACCGCATCAGTGTAAGTTGTATAGAAGAATGCTGGGAATTAGAAATGGGAATGCGTGTTTCTGTTTTCTTCAATCTATAATTATTTTTTGTCGAGTCAGTGAAAGTGTGATTGGATATAAATGCGTTTGCTTCGTCGATTAACGCTTTATTTAACCGCTTATTAGTAATTCTAACTTCTTTAATTAATTTTTAAATTTGAAATACACAAATACATGAATATTTTTAGGCGATGTCTCTGTAATTTTAAGGTCATTTCTAGGTGGGAGGTGTTATATTGATTACGAAAATTAACTTCGAGTATTCACGTAATGGATTCGCTATCTTTCATTAAAAAAAAGAGCACCAAAACTTTGGCATTTCGTCGATCTGTGAAATATTTTAGTTGACCGGCATCTGTTTTTGAGTTGCACTAATTGAGATTTCTACTTTCAGTTTCTTCTACCAATTAATTCGTGTAGCTATGTAAATATTTCTTTAATTTATTTTTTGAAAGTTGAGAAACTAGTCGAGTCTCGAATGCTTCATAGTAGCCGATTTTTTTTTATGGTAGGTGTGATTAGAATTGGTTTGCAAGATGTTGCTGGTTACTACTATTGTAACAAATTTACGTTTGTTTTGGAAGGCGTATGATACGAATTTATATAAATGAATCGTTTGCCTGTCCTAGATAATAGATAATAGCATTATGAGATGAGAGATCACATTATGTGCATTTGCATAATACGCATCCAACAAAGTTGCAGCGGACAACATGTCGTTTAGAGTATTTCTACACAAACGATATGGTCATCTCAAGCAAGATTGCAATCAGGAAGTGTATTCAAAATCTACATGCTTTCATACACAAAAGAATGCATGTGGATAGTATAGGCATGAATTGTCTTTGGTTTGTTGAAATTTCTGGGTATTTATTGGGTTTTTATTGAAAATAGAAATGAAATATACATTGTTCTGGTTATCCTCAGGCAGTAAACAGATATCAAGGAAGATGACGTGAATGAAAGACGAACATTGTATAAGAGAAGCAAAAGATAAATTAAACAATGTATCAAATCAAAGATTATGTTTCTGGTTAAAACCATCTAAACTTGGATGTCACTGAAGGCCGGAGGAACAGCATTATTACGGTGATTTGGTCTTTTTGGGATATATGAAAATGTATTTTTGCATGATCCTAATAAATAATTATTATTATAATCAAAGCAACACGGATAAGAAGAACTAGAATTCATTCAGTAGCTACTTTTTATTTTGAGCGGTAAACTTCAAAAGAAAATAGGAAACACCAACAAATAGAACCACGTTGCAGTGGAAACGAATAAAAAGAAACAACAGAAAGTTGGGTTTAGTTATTTAATATAAATATAACAATGTTTATTAAATGTAAAATACAAATATGCAGTGTGTGTAGTGACGAGTACCTATTTATGAAATTCAAAACATAAAATATAAACGCAAATCATGACATCTGATTAAAAGAAACAAAAATCTAGGAATAAATGAACAGGCGGTTCAAAAAAAAATATATATATTCTGAGGCAGTTTATTAGAGAAAGAAAGTTTGAAACATGAAGAAACTTGGTTTTGGTGCATATTATCTCAAGAAAGCTTGACTGCCTACACTGAGGATAAGATATCTTTGTTGTTAATAGATGTAGGTTAATCCAAAGGATATATATATTCACTTAGATACTTGTAAAGAAATGTTTATTAGGTACTAAGAAAAAAAAAATGAATCAAACTGCTCTATGCTTATGGAAACATACGGCTTTAAGTGGAAAACAACAGATAACAGCCGCAAAGCAAAATTCCTTTGTCGGAATAGTAAAGCATACTTGCGCGACTAGCTACAACTAAATACTCAAACGACTAGACGGAAATATTTGGAATTAATAGAGCAAAAACCTCTATTCGAATAATTTGTTATTTCATTAAGCATATGTGACTAGCTGTTGTTGTAGGTTACACGCGCGTTGATTTTCTTAAATGTGATAATGTTAAATTAAACCAATTTTTTATCAATTTCAACAATATCACGAAGTTAGATATGGTCAAAGCCATTTTGCTCTTGTTACTGCTTTCACTGTAACTGATGTACTGACTTCGTATGAAGCAAATAGTTACCCTAAAACAATTTTTATTTATACAAATATTTATAAGGGGCTACGAAAAATCTAACCCATGATTATCGAAATTTATTTCACAATCGGTTTCGTGGGTTTACGACATCCTCAGGCTTAAGGTTACCTTAAGATGTATGGTAAACACACTTGTCAGAAAATAAATTGTGGTAATTGTGGATCAGACCTTTTCCTAGCTCATTCAATCCTTTAAATACTAAACTTTTTGTTGTCAAGCTAATTTGTAAACATTAGTAAGATCAATCTTAAGCCTCGTCCATATATGCAAGCGAGAATTTATTAGCATTTCAAAGGCTATTTATGGTAAATATTACTAAAATCAAAGGAAAATGTGAATCTCTAGTACGTGCCAGAAGTACAGACAGTCTTTTTCTGTTACTTATTTGCTCTGCAGATGGATAGTGTCTAATACAAACGAATGTTTTTCATCGGCTGTCGGTGAAAATAAATAGATTAAACAAAATGTGAGCCGCGAAAGATAGGTTGCTAAGGATATATACGTTTTAATAGTTAATGAAATTATTTGATTATAAGGAGCAACTTGATACCTATAGGCAGCATATATGATGTTAAAGTATATAATTACAATAATTATTCGTCTCTGAACTTCGTCACAAAGTCTTCTTCGGTGAATAGTAGCGTAGAACCGCAGATTATTATAATAATTCATGTTTTCCTTTGATCTCTTTACTTTTACCACTAATAGCCTCAAATGCGTGGTTACAAGTCACTATATCTAATTCAAATAAACTTTCTTCATGTGAAATAAGTAAGTAAATTACTCTTTTTTTAAAATAAATATTGCTTTGAGGAAAGATTTTTTTTCATAAGGCAGTATTTACATATTTTTGCTGTTTTTTGGATATATACTGCATACTGTATGTAACCGCCATTAATGTAATTTCCTCCGTTTTCCAATACATATTTGTCATCTGCGGATTCTGTTTCCTCATATTGCCAGCAATAGTGTTTAGTTATTAATAATTTATTTGCCTAAAAAAAAAAACGCAAGAGAAGTTAATTCACCTATAAAAGTAATCAGCTTACACAAGTTAAGTGGAGTTGGAACCTATTGGATTAACCATGTGTCTAAAATAATATAAAATTTCATTTCGATTACATATGTCGAAATTCTCCAATAATATCGCGATTTTTGCAAAATTCAGTTTAGTACTGTTTAAGGGAAGTGTTTTAGTTAAGAAGAAGCTAACTAATCTTAAATGTTAATGCTTTTCTCTTTATGATCATCTTACTTCTAGTTAAGGCAATGAAATGTAAGTATCAGAGAGAGTAAATTATTTTTCTTTCAGTCCATTTCAGATGAGTAAAAGCTTAATAAACAAAACCTTAAATTGTTTACATAGACGATATTAAAATCCATACTTTGTGAATATTGTATTAGAACTACATACCGAAATGTTAGTAAATATTGATAAATTGTGCGTAGCTTCCTTCCATGTTTAATCAGTAGAATTGGTTGATATTACGCTTACAAGGATAATGTATTTGCCAGAGAAAAAATTAACCAATTGATAATTACATATTTACTTGTCAACTAATTAAATCTGGGATTGAAATTTTAATTAGAAATTGATTATGATTAACTGATAATTAAATTAAAATCGATTAAATTTCGATTAACAATTTTAATCCGGAATTTAATTGATTAAAAATTTAATCGATTAATGCCCAACTCTGGTATTTACAAGTTAATTTAAATACGAATTAATTTCAGTAGGTGATATGGAATTCAGCACGTGTTGTGTTAGTCCAAAAATACAATTCTTATTTTACAATTGACTAGGTTTTATCATTTTATAATTCTCGACCGGAACTTCAATTGACATGAATTGCATTGTGTTATAATGAGCTCTTTTAAGTATTTGCCATTTGGTTTTTTCATTGTTATTACTTCACCTGTTAACTTAAAAATATTTATATCCTTGATTGTATTATTCGTCCGGTACATTTATTTCTTAAATTGATATCGTCTACCGGGCCTGATGATGTAAATTACATTTACGAAACCGGTGGTAGTATTTCAACAGAAGAACTTGTGAAGTGGTGACCTCGTTTCGTTTTTTAAATAATGATCTGTTATAGATTCATTATTGGAAAAATAAATATGTAAGTACTTAATTAAAATGTCATAATCTATAAAAATGTAAACTACATAGAGGTTTATATCCAGGATTTGGAGCTGTCGAAAGTAAAATTATTGTTTTAATTTGGATTTGGAGTTTTAGTATCGCTAAATCCGACGACTTTGGGTATACACTCATTAAAAGAAACGCTTGTTGGACATAATCTGAATTATATGCCGACGATATTCACTGTGGCAATCAAATAGAAAACAAATTTGTATAGTTACCGAAATAACTCATATGAAAATAGAGGCGATCAGACCAAGAACATATCAATGCGAACTTCAAACACACGACGATGATTATTACGGGTATGCATCGTTTCAAGCGAAAGGAAATACAGAAATTACATAAACGAACAATAATAAATAGCATTTAATTTTCGGGCCAGGCTAAAAACCGACATTAGGCACACACAACAAACCTATGCGTAAGTGTGTTCATACATGTGTGTTATACGAATGTATGTATACATATATTAGGTCTGCCAACTCTGTCTAGCGGACATTGATCTGTAAATTCATGCGGGAGCACTGGAACACGACTATATTTAAATCAACTGTCAATGACTTCTATCTCCTTGCTCTCTATAGTTGGCTCTCGTTTTCACGATTTACTCGTTAAACTATTCCGCACGCGAGTTACACTATATAATAGGTGCGTTTTCTTCGTTGTCTTGGAGTTATGAACAGCGATTCGTCTGTATCCGTTGAAGGAGTGCGCCTCACATCAAACGAAAAGCATTCGCGAGGCGTTTGGTAAACAAGAAACATGTGTTGGAGACGCGAAAGCCCCAATAACACTATTAATAGAGGGCATAGACATATGTTCGCGCCTATATCTGCGATATTATGGCCGTTATGGGATTGCAGATAGGCCAATTGGCGGGCTATTAAGGACTGAGCAACGATGAAAAATTATTTTACCCGTTATTTGCGATTTTATATAGGAGATACTTTCATGTGGTTGTAGTATCTTTTGATGCAATATCTGATACAAACTCACATTATTTCATAAACATTTGATTAGCAATACTTCCTGTTAAACCTGCTTCAAGTACAAATTACGGAATTATCTACCAACACACAAAATTGGCCCTCGTGCATCTGTTAATCAAGTTTTTAATTCTCCTTTTTGAAAGGATTCTTAATCGGTTAGTATTATTAAACAGTTTGGTTTTGGTCATCCACATTCGTTTAAAAAACAAAGTTAATAACATAGCTCAGCACATATGGACGTCTTTTATGGCACTCGAATAGTGACCTACTTACAATTAGTCTTGGCTACCAAAAAGGCGACTTCTAGCCTCAGACGCAGCTGTCGGAACGTGTTATTTTTATACATCCATATGTCAACATGAATAAGAATATCATAGAAAGAAAGTGTTTATTCTCTGGAAATCTTATGCTGAGGGTGCAAAAATATCTCGCTTCACTTATAGAATTTACAGTCAGAGGGAAGACGTTAGTATGTTACTTATTTCTTTGTTATTGCAAAGAAAGTCTTTGTGGAATATATTTTCGTGAACAATAAATATCCATGTAGTTCACTCCTTCATTTCATTCATTTCATTTCATTAAGTTAGGGTGGACACCTAAAGTCCGGGCACTTGAGATAGGTGCTCATTGTTCCCTATTAAGTCTCTTATTTCCACTCGAACAGCTTGGTGTTCTCTATAAAGCCCAGTATCTTGCCCAGTGGAAACTTGAGAACCTTCGCGGGCTCCAATAGATCTCTCCCGAAATATTTCTACCTGAGTACCTTCAGTTCCTCACATGTGCAGATTACATGTAAACTCGTTTCCTCCTTCAATTCGCATCTTCTGCGCCACGGTTCGCTTACTCAGCCTGTGTTGTATAAATGCTTTGTCACGGGACAGTGTCCAGTTACCAGCCCAGTAATGGTTTTAGCTTCTTTCTTGCTGCGCCTGAGTAGGTTATCAGAGAATCTAACATCCCCATCCGCTATTAGCGCTTTGGTTTGGAGTTGACCTTTAATCGAACACCATTTCGTTGTACTTTCTTTATCTGACCAGATCTAGATCTCCCTCCTTGCAGAATCCTTAGTAATCCCACATACGGGCTATGAACCCATGAAGTATCTTTTAGAGCCCTCCTTCCTCATGCCCCGGCACCCAAATCAGAGACACCGTGTAGTTTCGTGCCAGTGTATTGAGGGATTGTTTGCAATCTCTAACTAGTTTTGACCTAGTTACGGGATTCGAGACTGCCTTGATGACAGCCTGGCTGTCTATCATTATATTAATTTTCCTCCTCATGTAGCCTCCTTTTGCAATCATTTCTGCACAGGATATAAGGGCGAATACCTTTGCCTGGGAGACTGTTATCCTAGTAGGAATATCCTTTGATTAGGGCGGGGCCCATAAATACCGGCTCCTGTGCCCTGGCTGGATTTGGATGCGTCCGTGAACCAGTTATCAATCGCAGTGATCTCACTACGTGCCTGGTCTCTGTTCGGTATGGAGATTTTCACCTTTTCACTGAAGATAATTTCCGGTGCCATGCTGTCCGTGGGCATTTGCAGCAATGGCCCGTCCAGCATCGTACCCGTAGTATAAGTGTGCCCTCCCGCCCTAAAATTGGGATGCCATAGGTTGTTGGCTTTCAGTCTAAGGATCGCATTCATTGTCTTCGCTCTCACATAAAGCTCCAGCGGGGGGAGGTCCACAATGGTCTCCAAAGAAGCGGTCTCATAGGGAGCTTTTCAGATCTATTGTGATTCTTTTGTCCTAGAAGGCGCTCCCGATTTTTTTTCCACTTAAGTAAACCTATCATCTGTCAGAGCGGTTCCTTTATGTAGGTATTAACTGTGGGGTTTTCTACGTCCAGTATTAGAAATCTTGTCCTCGCCCCGTCATTGTAATGGTACAGCACGCCAACTGGAGTTTCTTCCTGCTTTTGGAAGAATCTGCAAATAGCGTCAGCTGCCAGGCCTATGTTATACACATGCCTATTAGTTGACAATGACTGTCGTTTTGACAGTCCTCCTGTCTTTATTCAGTAGGTCTTTAGTAAGTTTAGGCCACTGTTCCTTTAAGAACTTATTTACCTACCTATTGGTGATTTCTGCCACCACTCCTTGAACTCATTCTGTATTCATTCATTGGTGGATCGGGCACTTCATTTCCTATCAAACCCGCGTGGCTGGTAACCCAGGCTAATGTTAATTTCCTTTGCATGCCCGCCTCATTTAGGACGCTTACAAAGTCGCAAAGCAAGTTAGAATCATCACTCACCGTAAGTGTTGCCGCTAAGTAGCTGTCAGAGAAAATAGCGATGCTTTCACTCAACTCACAATCAGTCAATCATTCTATTTCTTTGACTGAAAGCTCTCATATCAATTTGTTTTTTTTTTGCGTTATGTTCATATTATTTCAAGAATATTAGTAAAATATTATAGGAAATTGACTACTTACATTATTTACTAGATTAACTTTATTTTTAATATATAATGGACGTAGTACGCCTTTTTATAATTCCTGTATGGTGACACGGTGTGAGTTGTGTGTACAAGCCTTACTCATAACTCATAACACACTGTTATCATAGACTAAAGTAAGATCTAACTCAAGCATGCCTAATATCCTTCTAAAAGGAAGCGTCTTTGCACAGTGCTGCATTCATCTATAAAATTATATAATTTAGACGTTATATGAAGATACAGCAGATGGCGTACACGGTACACATTCGGTATTGTAGTATTTTAAAAGTGTGTTTGAGAAATTATCGTTTTTTTAAGTGTATTTCTTGTATTTATTAGTCTGAATAGGTGTCCTGTTGTCGCCTTGTCCTGTCTAGTAGACCTTTGTTTGCAAGGCTAAGTAATTTACAATAATGAAAATAACGTTTATAAGATTCATATTAATTTGTGGTAATAAACAGTCTTATCTGATAATACATGTCATTTAAACTCATTACCTCTACAATTCTAATCACTACTGTGCAATAAATTAAGGCATTCCTTTAAAGAACGTTAGGAATTCGACTACATATGCATTACCTTAGAATCCTTTTAGGGTTTTAACATACAATGTATTGCTTTTTCTTTATTTAAAATACGGTATAGCAGTAAATCAGCCAGAAACTAATATTGTTATTATGCCACCAGTAAAAGATGACTCTACAGATGAAGAGTTGGGTGATATCCTTGAACAATTTTCCGCGAAATCAATTGTGGGCAGAGGCTGAACTAAATAAAAAATTATGGAGATGACACTGAAGAATGGACCGAAGTTGATGATATACCTTTACCCCTCCTTTGTAACAAACCATGCTGTGCATTTCAAAAGATTGTCAAATTGGGAAAAGAATGGGTTTATATTAGTAATAGGTAATTTATGGGATAATGTGAGTACTGTATCAAATAGCAACTCGCCATACAAACTGTTTTCTTTGTTTCTTGACGAAGCGGATCTTAAAAAATAATGGCTCTCATGAGACTCTTGTTGGGAATGCTTCCAGTAAACACATATTCGAACATATGTTAATAAATACATATTTAGTGTTGTGATAATGAAATTTGGATAAAAGTGAATCGATTTGCGAAGGTCAGGCCGGTTTTTAATGCAATAAGTGAACGTTGTTTAGAATTTGCCCTTTACGGAGAAAACCACAGTATTGACGAGGCCATGGTACGCTAGTTTGGCTGATATCCAGAAAAGCAATATATGGATAGGATCAACTAGTTATGGTTACGTATTATTATGGATTCATATCAGAGCGCAAATTGAAAAATTATTCGTCACATGAACTTGGAGCATCTATGGCGTTGGCATATACAGATGTAATTACTTCAAAAATAAATGCGCCGTATTATATTTACTTCGATAACTATACCTCTATTAAAAGATTTAAAGCGATTAAAATTAGAAATAATACTGGTACTGTCCATAATTCAATTGTAGTTACATTTAGAATGACAATAGTATGGTTGATAACCAATAATGCTCGCATATTTCAACAAGATTTTGCCGCTTTATAAAAAAAAAAAGATTTTACTTGATCAGTCAAACAACATGACAACATTAAAACAGGGTTCTGTATGGAAATAATTACTTATAACTTCCAACGCTTTTATCTGTTCTCGATTGAGGTATGGTATTTGGCTTTGAGGTATGTCTAGCGGGACCGATAAGGTATTTGGCACGCAGAGGCGGATCATAAGGGTGATCGCTGGTGTGACTGAGGGTCACTCGTGTCGGGATTTTTGAAAAAATAGAATATTTTGACCTTGTCAGGTTTATTCATATATGTAGTTTTATAAAGTTACTGTAGAGGAGCAAGAAAGAATCTGCAAGTTAATTGGTGAGGATTGTACTTTAACACTAAAACAAATAAAAACCAAATTGTTAGAGCAAAATCCATAACTAGAGGTGAGCTTATCGACCACCATTGATAGAGTGACAAAGACATTTCAGTATTCTGTAAAACGAGCTTTTTTTGTGCCACAAAGGCGCAACGCACCATATATTCCCCAAAAGTGGGTTTGATTATGCTGTTCTGTATAACAAAATAATGGTCTATAGAGAAAAATGTATTTTATTGACGAACTTGAGATTCAAGTGAATTCTAGAAGATCTTATGGAAGACCACAGAAAAATAGTAGAGCCAACAAAGTTAAGGCCCAATAAGAGGCCGTAATTATTCGATTGCTGCTGCAAGGTGCATTAATTCATTATATTTATACACCATTCAAGACAGGCTTTACAATCTAGAACATTTTGAAGAATTCTTGACATCTCTGATTGATCACTTAGCATATACAGGGTGAGTCAGTAGTCCGATATCGGTCGATATTGACTTTAACATCTATCATAAAAGATGTGGCATCCTACATGACGGAAAGAAGTGCACGTTCTAAAAATATTTTCACGTTCACGGCGTGTATCAATTTTTCAGGACCGTACTCAACTTAATTTTTTCAGATGAAACCATACTTATTTTTTTAGACATGTTTATTTTATTTGTTGTAATAAATGCTACATTTTAAAAAAAAGTTAAATAACTTGGCAACCTTGCATTCGAAATTTGAAACGAATATATGAACTTGTAGCATTTATTACAACAAATAAAATAAACATGTCTAAAAAAATAAGTATGGTTTCATCTGAAAAAATTAAGTTGAGTACGGTCCTGGAAAACTGATACACCGCGTGAACGTGAAAATATTTTTAGAACGTGCGCTTCTTTCCGTCAGGTATGAAGCCACATTGAAAAATCTTTTATGAGAGATGTTAAAGTCAATATCGACCAATATCGGACTGTTGACTCACCCGGTATATCATTTCTCATTACCTTTGCGCGTTCTTCTAAAAGGACGTTAGGCGTACGGCTTTTAAAAGGACATGCTGTTGTAGACATATGCAATAATTTTATAACGAATTAAGCATTGTGTAGGTATATCGATTTAGATCCCCTTTCACAAAAAAAGAAGAAGAGAATAAGTACTCAAAAAAAAATTGCGAAAAAAAATCTGGCGCATACACGAGAATTGAAAAGCTTATTGTGTAGAATTTATGAACGTGTAAATACATGGTTTCTTTATTGGCCAGCTTGTAAAATGTATGCGTAATATTACATCATAACGATGTTCTGTCAAAATCCACACCTTGGGTTGTATACCCACGGAGTCATCTTAAAATCTTGCACAAGCAAATCGTTATGTGTAACGTGAAGGTAGGAAGCCCCACATTTTTGTTCCCCTGTGTTTCATTTCGTCGAACCGTACAGTGTAAATATATACCTATCCAGTTAAATTGTTTGTTTTACACACATGTGTTTGCTTCATTTGGTATTGCTATCGATAACGCTTTTTAAAAGGAAATTTCAAATTGATTCAAAAATCTCGTTAATGTTGAAACCAATATAATATTTATCGTGTAGTTATTAATTATTTTATAGCCATGCATTTATAATTAAATATATGTTTTGCTTTTTCGCAATTAAAACGCAAAGATGTAATATGTAAATATTAATACATTCATGAATTTCTTGCGATGACAGATATAATTATATCCAAAATTTCGTGAATCGTGACGTAATCGCACAATTATAGTGAAACTAAATAGAATGTATGCATACACAAATGTGTAGATATCAGTAGACGATTTGCAATAAGGAAAAAATCCTTATCGCAGACGAATTGTAAATTATGCAGTCCGATCGAAATATATATACCAAATCTATTTCGTTATCGCACCCATAGATTAGACGACTATGACCTCAGTCACCTTATCCTGTTGGTGCAATATTGGATATGTATATAAATATTAGACTAAAATAATGCATACTGTTTTATGCCGATTCATGTAACATAATAGTTTTGGCAAGCAAACGATGCCAAATATAATACAAAATTAAGTATCAACCAGTGACGGCTGGTATTAAAGGGCACAAGGGCACGTGCCCACCAAGATAAACACAGAAAGAAATTCCCATGTAATTCAGTGCATTATTTTATTTTATTATGTTTATGTATTTTTATAACGATGGTATCAAAGTTTCCTTCCGCAGTTCCGGTTTTCCGGGGCACTTTTTCCGATGTGCCTATTTGGAGTATGAATCGGACGGCTCCGTTTATCTTCGCTATATGCGCTTATACGGTCGCTTCGAGCCGTGTCCCCAGTTAACGTCTTGTATTCGTTGCGACTGCATCGTTTTCGAAGCGTACTGCGCATGTGTGATTTCTAAGGCTGGAAGTGACGTTTATTATTAATGATGGAAGTTAATTGAGTGCAAAATCTTTAAAACAACAACCCCCGCTCTCATTTGAGGAAAACTTTTAATTAAAGAGAAAGGAAGGCCTGTTCCTGATCTTCAAATAAACTACAATTCCACAAGTAAAACTGGAACTTACAATAGAGTATTTAATAAAAATATGGGTGGATGTGCGGACGTTGACTAACAAATAAACTATTTTGTCTTATCTGGGGCTCTTATCTAAGGGTTAAATGATTTAAAGCATATCGCAGAGAGGGCAAAGAAACACGAAAATTCCGTTTCTCACATGAATGTGTGGATTTTAATGTTCTAGGCAAAGTGGACATACGTGGACAGTGCTTATTTGCGACATAAAATTAAATGCAACGAAGATGTGGAAAAAATCGTCATATTTTGTGTCGGTTAATTATGTCTATAAAAAAATGCGAAATTTTATCCTATGTTGGACAGCGTAAAATTGAAAAGTGAACTTTCAGTAATTTATGAGCGCGAGGACATGTGTGACGTAGATGTAGGTGGTGTTTTGCCACTTTTAGTGTTCATAACACACAACAACATAAAACAAGTTTTGACGGAAACATATAAACTGTTGGATATTATTTGTACAACCCCCATGTCGATAGCAGTATGCGAACGATGTTTTTCCACCCTCAAACACATTAAAATTTTTCTGAGAAGCACAATGTCAGAAGATCGACTTTTACACGCTTTTTACAACAAAGTCATAGACGTCTTTTCCAGCATGAATAATAGGAGAATGGATTTTATGTACAAAAAATAGGCATGTTCTTATATTGTGCCCACCCTCTTTCATAACTTACGAGCCGCCACTGGTATCAACCTTATGTATTGTGGAAGTATGGCTTTTAATTGTGGTAGTGTTGGTTACGAACTAGTTTAAAGTTAAGCCATTCCAATGCTATTTCTATGTACTGACAATACCTGTCTTGATTCCGTAGCCAGATGTCCCATACAACTGTTGAGATTGAAATGAACCACCTCAAATAACTCTTCACTTGCTGTGATTTATATAAAGTTCCGAAACCTCTTAATTGTCATATCAAGGTGGACAACTTTTAATGACGGGCCTAACAATTTAAAAATCATTCCTGGGGCGCAGCAGCCCCATCTTTAAAATTTGAATAGGGAATATGGGTCTTGTAATCACTTATTTAAAAGGTCTTTTAATTCTCTTTAAGGCAACATGTATGAAGAAGTAATTTTTTTAATCAGCAGGCAAAAAGTGCATAATTTGCAACCTGCGTAATAAAACACGATTGGAGTGAAATGGTTTGAATTTTACTTATGTTTATTAAATATTCAAAATGATGACCATTAATCTTAATACAATAGTGCAATCTTGATTCAAATGCTCTCCTGACATTGCGCAACATTTCTGAAGTTATTTGTTGGCATTCCTCAACAAACAAGAGAAAAAAATCAAGTGGTGCAAGATCCGGCGATCTGAAAGGTCATTCTATAGGCTCCTTTCAACCAATCCAAGAATCGCGAAAGTGTTGATCCAGCAATTGTCGTACTCCTGAAATACTATCCGATTCTCCAACAAATCTGGATTTTGCTCCAATTTTTCTGCAATCAAAGGGGTTGCTTGTGTCGTCCAGCATGTTCAAATACGTTTGACCATTTAAATGATACGAACCCATACAATAACTTTCCATGGCCGTTATGTATATGTTTCCCACATCAAATGGGCGTTGATGTCATTCCAATATCTACAGTTGTAACGATTTACATCACCATTTAATGAAAAAGATGATTCGTTCGAAAAACAGATATTATACAGTAGGTTTCGATTATTGTTAAGACGCTAGGTCATTAATTCAAGAAGCCCCAATCTCCTGCCAAAATCATCCTCATTCAATTCGTATAAAAGTGTAATTTTAAAGGGATGATATTTGAACTTCTTAAGAATTCTACAAACTGTTGAACGGCTTAGTCTTGATGCTTGAGATACCTGCATGATTTTTGTTGAATAAGCGAACTGTACATCTTGCACACCCGCCATTCTTATAATACAAAGTCACTAACTCCACACGTTCCTGGATTTAATGCACCATATCAATTTATTGTGAACTCACGATTAACAAAAAGTAAACTTTACTAAAGAACATTCCACTAAACGAAGCAAACGTAAACTAATAAAGTACAAAGCTGAAAACAGAAGAAAAAAAAGTGGAGAAAATACATTAAAAATGATGTGAGAGAATGTGATAAAAACAAGCTTGAGTTGCCTTGGTTACCACAAAAAATTACGAAATGTCAGGAGAGCACATAGGGAGAGCGCTTTGAAGCCATATTACACAAGTTGCAAATCACGCACTTTTTGCTCACGGATTAAAAAGAATGACTTTTTCATACATGTTGCCATAAAGAGAATGATCTTAAATCACGGTCATGAAAAGTTGCTACCCTTGATCTGACAATTGACAGGCTCTAGTAACAATGTTATGTGTTAAGTAAAAGTGCATTTCTGTGAATAAATGAAATAACCAAATGCTAGGAAATAAAAGCTCTAGAAGATTCGTGCAAATAGTGAGAGGTAGTAAGGATTTCGTAGGTTCTAATGACGTATAAATAAAATCTTAAGCCACGTATTGTAAAAAAATAAAAAGTAACTTCGAAGGTTGGCATTAAATAATACTGCAACCTTCAAACAAATATATTTTTCTATTTCGCATATACAATGAACACTTTGTGTAACTGTTTTGCCGAAAAATAGTGGTACGAAGTTCCATTTTGTAACATTGCTTTTCCAATTAGTGACACTGTTTGTGGTGACATTTTACGTTTGTTTGTTATACTACACCAGTGTAGAAAGTGTAGCATAATCTTACACCATAGCGTTTGTTAAGCAGAAATTCATAACACTTAACTCTTGTTTGGCATCTTGGTGTAAGATTAAGAGTGTAGCACATTCTACACCGTCTTATAAGGTGGAGTAGATAGTGCAGAGTAGGTATTTTAGGTTATTGCGAATTATGTTTATGGTTTATTGGAAGTGTTCGCTTACTGAATGGTGCCGAACTCGATCCCCCATCTCCTCCTACACCCTTCCCCTCCCGAAGTGGGAGACAACTTTGAAATTTTAAGTGGGAACCCCCATGTTGTATTGCAGATTCGGATTTTACGCCATCAAGCATGTAGTTTTTGTTTGAAACTTTTTTTCGATTTGTAACAGATTGCGCTGAAATCGCATAAAACATGATTGCGAACGTCTAGAAAAAAATACACAAGCAAGAGAAGCAGCAAACATGATTTTGTGTTTTTTTATTTTAACATTAAATAACATTTCAAAAAGCCATTCAACAACGAAGAACTTTATCATATCCATTTCAGAAAACGTGTTCGAAAATGTGCTCTTCCACTTCGATACATTTATTTATTCGCAATTGGAATGATTGCACACAACTGAGAAGTGTTTCCGGCGTAATTCTTGAACAAGCGTCGGTGATTGGCTCAATCATGTTTTCTCTCGTGGTTGGCACTTCTGTATAAACTTTTGCGCATGACACAGAAATTACGTCATAAATTCCTCGTATGGATAAGAGATCCCATTTTGAGTAATAAATAAAAGTAAATTAATGTTACAATGACTGTTATAATGGTCATACATTGAATTACCCTGCTAATTCAAAAAAACTTGTAATTTTAAAACTTGGGTTATTTGTCACTTATTGTTGTTATGCATTACACTATTGTCTATAAATAAAAATCACAGGCATTTCGAAGTGGTAAACACGTAGGTTACTTACTAGTACTAACAAACAAATAAATAAATTAAAAAAAACGTATTTAATACGTCACTTATTCGGAATATGCCAGCAATTTTTCACTAGTGTATTAGTTTTTAACTTAAAATTTAAAAGTAACTACATAGATGTTAATATTTTGTGTTTAAATAAAAATAACGTCGAAATTATAACAGTAAAATAAACCGAATTACATATGTATGCACAGATAACATATATATTGCGGCTCTATATTCCATTTTAGGAACAAATTTATAGAATTTAATGATACCCAATTTGAAAATATATTTTTACTATACCTATTGCTACTTGAGAGCCCTGTATATTCCATCCCTTATTTTTGGATTTTACGCTTATTCCTAACTAAAGTAGCAATGAAGTTCGTTAACGAAATTAAGAATATCTAACCTCTAAATCAGTGGCGAAAATTCAGGAATACGTTTTTTTATGTTCTTGAAATTTAATGGGGCTATGCAAGTTCTTGAATTCGGGCATGTGGGACAATTAGGGAATTCCAGGAACGGGGGAATTAGAAATTTTCTGGGATTTGTTAGATCGCCATTAAGAAATTTTGTTTAAACTACGGAATTGTTAAAAAAATAGACGATGATATTATAATTTGTTATTGTGGCTAACCTCTTCTGTATAAAAAGCTGACTTGGAATTATTTTAATGGTAAACTATTCACGGAATTACTATTTTAGGAAAAAATTGTATAACAGGCTTCGAATAATGATCTAACTTCTAATATATAAGAGCAATCAACATATCAACGAAAACTGAACTCATCTGATTACAAGGGACGCTATCCAGGGTTTTCGTGTTTTTTTTTTCAAGGGGTGGTATATCAATTTTATATTTTTGTTTACTAACTGGTGAGTAACAATTAAAACTTTCTTTAAAATAACAATTTAAAAAGAAAATAATTAATGTAAAAATTTCTCTTCTTTTTTCTTAGTACAAAATGCGTTATAACATAATATTTACAATAAAATCATATGTGTGTTTAGTCACAGTGACTGACCTGTGACTGCCAAACAGTCCGGTGACATTACAGTTAAATCCAATAATTTATATCATGAATGGCTAAATATTAATATCACCACAATGTATCTGTTAGGTATGTGTTAGGTATGCTGATACATGTTGTAGTTAAGGAGTAACTATAGTAAACAAGTTGTTGTTATTATAAATATTAATTAATAAAATACTAGTTGTGTCAGTGTAGACTATTTTTATGTACCAGTGTACATCATAGTCAATGAACATTACAGTATCTTAATAGGTACACAGACATCAACTACACATTTATAATATCTAGCTGACATTGTGTCATGAATTATGATTGCATCATTAAATGAACAATAATACTTGGCTATTAAGAGACTTTGAATAACATTTATAAATTCATTTGCATTAATCATGCTAGCCTCTTTTGTGCAAGCAAAACTCTAGCTATGTTCTTAGCGTGACCCCATACCAACACATTACAAGATAAAAAACTGAGTACATCAGTTAGTAGTAGATATATAATACAATATAGTTTATATTTACTCAGTTTTTCATATGTAAAATCGCAAAATGCTACCAGCTAAACAAACCCTAACAACTTAACTAATTGAAATCTTAAATTGTTAAATAAGAGGCTTAAGGACCGAGCCTTGCGGAATCCTCGAAGGTATATTTTCCATCTTTGATATAAACTCCTTCACAACAACAACAATTGTGCGTGCTCTTATACTTGCGTTAACTCTAATACCAATAGCACACCTCAAAAGTGAACTCCTAGCCATCAAAATCTTATGTTAAATTGAAAAAATTGTAGGTGCTAATATAACTATCATTATTATAAGTCAACTGAAGCTGTTTCCGTAGATCTCTCAGTATGATAGCTACGTGTGCAAACGCAATATGCGTATTGATTTTTGAAAATACAATTAATATTGTGTCGTTTCTTATTTTTTTAAATATAACGTTGACAGTAATTGATAAACAAGTAATACCCTTAATTAAATTGATTTGTTGATCAGAATATGCAAGGAGTACACTAGATCACTCACAATATACTTAACGACCTTAATACAGAATACTTAGAGGGATTCACGGAACCCGTCTTAAAAGTTCTTGAGTTTGCAATAATATCTCGATTTTGAAACTTAGGGGTTAAGTATAAATGATTTATTTACTTTGATATTTTAATAGAAACCTATAATTTAGATTCTACTAGGCATTTTAAAGCCAATTTTATAAAACATCTAGTTACCTGTCGGTGACCATTTACGAGTTATTTTGGTTTTTGTGAAAAAAATATGCAGTAAAAGGTAGAGAATTTTTATGTTGTCTGTGGAGTGGAGGGTGTGGGTCCTCTACTATTTAACCAAGGATTAAAAAGTAAACAAAATTATGCAGACGGTCCCACAATTTAGGGTGGATTTGGCGTAATTTCTTAGCACTAAAAGTATTTTTTTTCAGATAGGCCGCCCTGTATATTCTTACACATGTGACGATTGAATCCTCTATCGAAAAGCTATAGGTTCTTATATCTATCTCTATTGCTTCTTTTAGGATTAGTGATTTTCAGAAAACGTAGTTTTGCGTTAGTATTTAATTAGATTATAGACGGTCAAAAACCATTTTAATTTTAAAAGTGTATAAAAAAAAAATAAAATATAGTATGAAAAAAATAAAATTTATTGACTACAAGATAATCTGATAGGTTTCTATTTAAAATATCAAAGTTGGCCATGACTTTCGATGTAACCGGAAGTGCGATATGGATGAAATTGTTTTTCTGAATAGATAACATAACTAACTATGCTTAAGCTCGAAGTTTCAAAATCTAGATATCATTGCAAATTTAAGAACTTCTAATGGACGTGAATTGAAACAGAGTTTCTGCAGATAAAATTGTTTGTTCCTATAAAGTTGAAAACCTGCTTACATTTAGCTCAGTTGATATAACTGAAGCATTGATTTTGTGCGTTATTATTTAACAATCTAGATGTGTCAGTGCGAAGGAATAAAATCGTAATTTAATTCCATTTCTGTTAAATATTAGTGACAGGAGTAAGATTTACTGAAAGACAATAACTTTATCCACTAAACACACATTCAAATGAGGAGAAAAATACCAAGGTGTGGTTAGAAGAAGGAAAATCTATTAGAAGAAATTGAACAGATAATAATGTAAAAACACGAAAAAAAATTTTCATGGTCCCTATAGATATGATTGTTCTTGTTAGAAAATTTGGAAGAAACCTTACTTTAATTTCTATGTACTTCATGCTTGAAAGCATTTATTCTGTTGGATGAAGCGCTCCTGCATTTATATTCCTAAAAGGAACTTATATATAAACCATCAGCTATATAATGTATAAAATTCCACGGAAAACCAAAACTTTCTTCCTACTCTCTTCCTAACTAAACAGACGCTCATTTCGCGTCACTTTTGATCAGAAAGAAACAAGGAATCAGTGGCCAAAAGTTCAACGACCGCGCTGTTACCGCAGTAGAACAGCGCTCACATACGTATAGTTCGCTAGTCTCGAGATAGATCAACCCGATCCACGCCGGCAGACCGCGATAGACCATCTATCGCGAAACATCGCGGCATTGTGAATGATGAGATAAAAAAAAGCGAAGCATTTTGTTATGGAACAACTTTTTCGCTATTGCGGTATAAAATAAACATTAAACTGTCTGTGTATGCTGTTTTAAGATGATAATTTACTCAAGACTGCTGAGTTAGTGAAATCAGAAATGCGTCTGTTACTTAAATACATTTGCACATCATATTTGTGGAATATCAGGATATAACAATAATATTTACGTTTAGATATCATCTTTATTATAGAATAGACGAACTGTAAATACTGTAAAGTTTACGTTTTTGGGATTAGTTCGTCAATAGCAAGAGTTCCATAAATGATATAATACTTTTATGAAATGAAATTGGAAGATATCCACATAGCTATACAGTGTTATTGATTTCAATAAAATATTGTCGTCATTACGATTAATATCAGAAAGGATGCCTATCTAATTATGCAACAAAAAACAAGAACTACGAATGACTGAGAAATTAATACTCTATACGCTTGCAACCGATTTCATACTAATTAACTATTGAAAGCAAGATGAATATCTATATACATATATGTCTATAATTACCCATTTCCATCATGCAATTTTGTTTTTCCTACATTTGCATTGATTTAAAGGTCATGTTTAATTATGATGCGCCTCTGTTTATTTCAGTGATTTATATGTAGGTTTTCCTGTCATAAATAATTGGTTAAATTATGTTATGTGATTAGTAAAGCATGTCTATATTAAAAAGGATTGGAAAAAAATCAATCAAAAAAATTGTCAAAATTCTGTCCGAAACAAGCTATATATACATATATTTGTGAAAATGTACATATTGCCAACACTGTTATCTAGTTTTATAATCCTGAAATTTTAAAATAAGCGGACATTATTTGTAAATGATATATGCAATGAATAGGTCGATGATGATCATTTAGAAAGTTATAGGAAAGAAGAAATATAGTTGAAAATTAATCCTTTCCTTACAAGAATTCTCTTTACTATTATTCAGTTGTCGGATTTGTCTGGCACATATTTTATTTTCTATGTTGTTTCTATTTTAAATTATTTCTTTATTATCAGTTGGTTTTTGTTATTGATTCCATGTATAGAAAACGTCAATAATAATAAATAAATAATATATAAAGAAGTACACAAGACACAAATATATAAGCATTGAATAATAATTTATATTATTAAAAGATATTACTTCAGAACTTTGCTGTATAGTTTTCTCTTGATTAACCTAATCATTCCAAGGACAACTGAATATAAGGAAAGTTGTCACAAATTATCCCTCCTAGTCTTAAGTGGGTAATAATATAATACAATATAATTTATGGAGAAACTAGGCCTTGATTTTTTTAATTTAAATGAATATTAATACAAATGTGAACTACTAAAAACAGATTTTCTTATCGATTTTCAACCAAGTAATAAATAAGTAAATACAATTCTGAATATTCTGTCTTACAGTTTGAATAAAATTTTTATACCTAAAAGAAAAATGGTGAAGAAACAATTTATTTGCTGAACTTAGATAATACTGTTCAAATTTCAGGAAAACCTGATGTATGACTCGGTATTATATATCTATTTCTCTGATGGAATATTCCTGACAGTACATTTGCAAATTTTTAGAAGTATATATCCCACATAACAAATAAATTGATCCAATATCATTTCAAAGTTTAATATTTTCATCTGTGTTTTTAAATCAATGCGTTTTTGTTTAATTAATTTCTCTGATTGATTCTTAATCTTTTCATAACTGTTATTATCGCCTACGTACAAATATACATCAGCCGAATATTTAGTGGGGTTCATAAAGCATTAATCAGGTATCAGGTTATAACACTAGATAAAAAAGCGTGTGGGAAAAGCCCGCAAAGGTATCTAACTAGTTACTTACAGCAAAGATACAAGTGTTCCAGACTTAGAATGTCACAATTCATTATTCCGTCAGAGAAATAGAAAGTCACCAAGATGTTCTGGGCTTGTGTGTGCGTCCTGAGTGAGGCGGACACGCAAAGAAAATTAACATGGGCCTGAGTTTTCAGTCACACTGGAGTGAGTAGAAATTAGAAGACATGTGATCATGGCCAGGCGCCAAAGTTTTTCGTTGGAGCTTCGGCCCTTCAAATTCCAATTCCGAAGTTACAAAGTCCATCAACGAATGGATAGAAAATAAGTCCAAAGAGTAATAGCAAAAACTACCTGGACAAAGGCAGGCAAAACTTATCTTAGAAGAATAAAGACCTCAATTTACTAAAGACCTACTCAGAATAACAACAAAAACGCAAATAAGCATATGCACGATGTAGATCTGGTCAAGGAAAGAGAAAACTTCAGTGTACGTTCTATGACAAGTCTGGCAAGGAGGTCAAAAGATAAATTAATTAAGGATAAAAATTTCAAACGCCTCTTTCGGGATAGAAGGTAATATAATAAGATCAGAAAAGGTTGTGATTAAATAGGTCCTTCTGATCACCACAATTCTAATCTAATCTAAGTCTAAGCATTTGTTATGCTTGTCGAATACTTAAGCTGAGGAAATAGTTATTTGTATCACTAGACCAGAAACTACAGTTTTGCGACTATCAGCGATGTGATACACAATGTTTTTTGGGCCGAAAAATCTTAATTTTAAATTGAAAGACAGTACAAGTTGGCATACATGTTACATACCTTAGTATTTTGACTTTTTCGAGAATAAATCTTTTTCTGTAATTTTCTTTCTAGTTTAATATCTATTTATCAATAATAAGTGCAATGAAGACACCAGTTCATCTTAGCATGATTGAACAGTAGCTTAATGACAATTTATTACACGCCTGCCCTGTGGAATCTAGGGTAGCCAACCTTTAGTGACATTTTTGCCTGCCGCATTGAAGTACTGCAAATGTTTCTGGACAGAGGCGCAAAAATATATTTTCCTCAATCCTTATCATGAGCACAAGAAAAGAAGCCAGTTACCACAATTGACTAGGGGTAGATGAAAATTTGCTACCTCCAATAATAATTAAAATCCCATAAGAAACCCAAGTATTACACAAATTGCCAAGTATTCATTTCTTCTATTTCAAAACAGTAATTGACAGTCAAATTTAATTCACCTCTTATTTGTTTCAGTACCTGTGCAAGGCAAACGGAAAGCTAAAGAAAAATATTCTCACCAGGATGGAAACGATTACTGGTCCTCTCAAAGTTTTAAAGAAGTGCATGGACGAAAAACTATTAATTAAGGTAAAGCTTAACTTAAACTATCTTGCCTATGTTTAATGGTGAATCTGTGGTTTAAATTGTAATATACTACATACATACAAAATGTTTTTTAGCATCATTTACTATAATCTACAGCAAAATCGATGAAAATAGTTTTCGTACGAGTTTTCTGTAAATTAAGTTAGCATTTTAGTGAAAAGATGGCGCCACGCGTACGTTTAAACCCGAGTACAGCACTAATTTATTAATACATTAGTATCGTGGTATTTTAAAATGAGACCTTGTGTCTTCGATTTAATATCCATTGCCTTGCTTCGTTATGTATAATATTCTCTCAACCTTCGTATTTATCAAAGCAGGATATATGGCTTTGTTTGTGTCCTTTCATTAGTGATGTCATATTGAATAACACTAACCAAATCAAGTAGAAAATACCCTAATTGTTTTTAAAAATGAAGTTCCTGTGTGGAAAATATAGAGAAAAGCTTCTCTTAAGCTCTGAGCATGCATCGTCCTTGACTTTTGCAAAGCGACTTTTACCGGAAAACAAGCAGCGTCGAGGAGAGGATATTATCCTTCAAATAATTAGATGCATACTGTTGTTTAACAACTACAGACATTTATTAGTCGTTAAAACGTTGGCCACGTTTTTTGCATTGATACACTCGCTATATGCATGCAATATTGATTACCTAAAATCGACATTAATGAAGAAAAATAACAGTCTCGTCATAGCTGACCTCAAAATACACGTCGAATTATACATAAGATATCCAGATATGTATGTTATATGTACATTACATGAAATGTAAGTTACAATTCTTGAATATACGCGTGTTTGTTTGTGTCGGTGTTTCACAATACAAGGAAAAAGCGCGATAGGAAGGTTAGTACGGAACGCTTATAGCAACCGGCACTCGCGGTAACGCACAGGAATGCCCAGATTGTTCGTGGTCTAGATTCTATCTGGGCGACTGTGTATCATGGTCAACGCCATGGTCGTCAGGCTTTGCGATGTCGTAATCAAGAGCGTTCGAGTTATGGTTTGAATTTTAGCGACAGATAACGGCATTTTCCGTTGACTTTTGATATGTATTTAGTAACTCAGTAGTAGGGAATAAATGTACAGAATCAGAGCCGACAAATAGGCTGATTTGAACGAGCTGTTTTACTTGTTTTATTGCTTGTTTGAATAATTTGTATTTTGTAGCAGTATGATATTAATTAGCTTGGGTGCTCTGCAGTATTAGAACAGGATAGAACCACTGTATGTGATTTTATGTAATATTTGTGACTTATTTATTGGCTGATGTGTACCAAAAGCTTGGAAAAGTAGTAGGGTAGTATCTATACCCTTACCTGGCAGACAGGCTACAACAAATACAGCAAAGAAACTATTCTCTGTTTGGATTGCAAGCTTTTTTTACAGTGAGAAAATAACAAATTAATGTCGATATTAGATCTTGAAAGGCCGGCAGGACGGTAATTATGCAAGGATTGCAAGCTTTATGGTATGTTCGGTTAAACGTTCGAACTCCCCTTAGTTTAACTGGTAAAGCGCTCGTCCGGTAAACAGGAGGATGTAGGTTCGAATCCTGCGTGAGGAGAAACATTTTTCTAGGGAAAAAATTCTCCTAATTATTACAGTTAATAGCAGAAATACATTAATTTGTTATTAAAAAAAATTCCAAATGTTCAAATAATTTTGTTATATCTTTGTGCTTAGAAATCAAAATACAGTGAGTCACAAAAGTTTTCATACACCTATCAAATGTCAAAGGACTAATGATGCAATATTTGAATTGATTTCACATGTAATTGATCTAAATCCATCTTAACTAATGAAAAAAACAACCTTTGTTGCATAGATTTACACAATTTTATTAATTGTCAGTATAACAGCTGTTTCCTTAGATACAATATGTACTGGAAACAAATTCTCACAAACAGCAACTTATTTTAACATTCTGTAAAACAAACCATACAAAAAACCTAGAAGTTTACTATATGTTTTAAGTGACTAAAGTTTTTGCCTCTATCTAAAGGAAACATAAATTATCACAACAGATATAAAAATCTGAAAATACAAAGTATCTACAAACAATATAAAAATTGTAAAAGATTAAAAAACGCATACATTTTATGGGAATAAATTTAACAATGGGAAATAATTAAGATCTAATTTGTCATTTAGTAAATCATCTAAAAATTTAAGTTTATTAATTTCAACTGCTTCTAATAAATCTAATATCTTAGCCTTATTTCTACATGAAGATTCTTAAAGTTATCATTGAAACTATGGTTTTCTTTAATCAAATGGTTAGAATAAGATGAATTACTTTTTTTTTTTAATTTAAATGAGTACAAATGCTCAGATATACGTTTTTTGAAAGAACGTCCACTTTATCCAATGTATGCTTTGTACAGTAAATCACAAGTTAATTTATAGGCCCCCGACTTACTAAAAGTCGTTTTATCTTTATTATTTTTAATTAACTTCCCTAAAGTGTTGTGGGTTTTATATGCAATATTTATATTTTGTTTCTTTAAAAAAAAATCTAATATTTTGTTTTATTTACCTAAATAGGTTAGTGCTTTGTATTTCTTGTTCTTATTATCTTTAATAATCGGGTATATCTCCTGTATTATTTTAGTTCGTACTTTTTGGATATTAATTGATCTATTATATTAGGATCGTAACCATTATTGGTTGCTATCTCTTTTATGATATTATAATTTTTATAGAAATCTTAGGTACTCATAGGTATATTCAATAATCTGTGTCTCATACTCTGGATGCTGCTAATTTATGTTGTGCAGAGTGAATTCATTTGTTGTGTCTAGTTGTGTGTGTGTGAATCTTTATGGTATATAGATATCAATTGATTATTACTTCGTTTGAACGTTAAGTCTAAGAAATTAATATTCTTATTTGTCTCTTTCTCTATTGTAATACACAAAAACATTGTGTATTGAGTTAATAAAATCCAAAAATGTCTTGAGTTGTCTATATGTACCTGTGAAACACGTCAAAATATTGTCTACATACCTATACCCAAAATAATGTGTTTTTAAAAAAAAACTACTGTCAAAAATCGGGGTTTCTAAATTATTCATAAAAATTTCCGCTAATAACGGACTAAGTGGATTTCCAATTTAATTAACTCCTCATTGCAACTGTAAATATTATCGTTAAAAGAAAAATAATTTTGATTTAAACAAATTGACAATAAATGTAAAATTTCTTATTTTAGGATTTACTTTATTATTTTTTAACCTATTCTTAATTAACAAAATAGATTCATTAACACTTGGGAACATCGAAGAATATCAATTTTACATTGTTCACTTTCTTAATTTTGTTAACTAATTCAAAACTATTTTTAATTCTGTTAAGTGGTTTAAATTAGGTATATTTAATAATTATATCCATGAGTTTTTTTAGATAATTTGACTGCCAAGGCTGTAATGTATGAAACTACCGCTTTAATAGGAAAATTTTCTATATGTAGTTTAATGAGCCAATATCATTTAAGGGGTTGTGGGTTCATTACTTTTAATTTGCTTTTCTTAAATTCATTAAATGATAGGTTTGTTCGAACATGCAGTTCGCGAATGGTTCGCGATCATGTGAACCAATCAGACAACGCATTCCAGTTCGCGAGAACTCCAATCTGTTCTCTGATTGGTTCACGTGATCACGAATCGTTCACGAACTGCATGTTCGAACAACCCTTATATAGACGAGCGGATTTGGTAAATCCCCTGTATACTGTGATGCAGTTGTGGGAGCATTCAATTCAGTCGAAAAGGTGAGTCATTCAAGAAAACATGTCCATTGACATATATGCGAACTAATAATGAAACTACACAAAAAAAGATATCGTTAGCCGAATTTAATTGATAGATAGATAGGTACTGGGACTGCACTATGAAACTAGCATCCAAAGATTTTAAATAAGCGCGAGGAGAGAAATGTGATACGTGCAGTGAAGATAAATCCACGAATAAGTGCTCTGAAAATAGCTGCACAGGTAGAGTTACACACTGGAAAGAAGGCACATTCAGAAAATACCAGAATTTTACAAAAATCCGGATATAATGGGAGCGTACCACGACAAAATCTTTTATGAGCGATGTAAACCGCAAGCGAAGGTTAAAATTCGTTGAAAAAATATGAAAATAGAAACCTGGATTTTTGAAAAAGTGTATTGTTTAGAGATGGGAGCAAATTCATTATATTTGGATGTAATGGCAGAGGAAAGATATGGATTATCATTGGGAGAGCAATGGATCCTCCAAGACCACGATCCGGAACATACTGCTCATATTGTTAAAGAATGGTTATTATACAATGTACCTAATGCAGTTGCTTAGGTTGCCCCCCTAACTGGATTTAAATACCATCAAAAACATTTGGGATTATGTTAAAAGAAGGATTAGCCATCACTACATAACCAATAAAGAACCTCTGAAAGCAGAATTACAAGAAGAATAGCAAAAAAAATCCCGCAAATTCTGCGGAAAGTTTTGTTTACTCTATCCTTAGAAGGTTGACGGCCGTAAGAAAACCTGACGGAGGTTTAATGAAATATTGGATAACTTTAAATTACTTCAGTTTTATAGCATTTATTGTATTGTTTCCTAATTTTAAATAATAAATACTTTCATGAGTAACTAGTGCTTTCTAGTTGTTTCAAAAAGAAATAAAAATACTACATCATTATACAATTTATAGTTCCTTAACATTTGGTAGGTGTATGAAAGCTTTCGTGGCTTACTGTGAGTTCAATTAAAGCTTTCACTTTTGTTTAATAGCTTGTTTTAATTGCGAACCAAACATCATGTTATAGAACAGATCTTTTTAAGAGTCACTTTACGGCATCGTTCAGCATCGCCTTGTTATGTCTTGAATGTTTGCAAAATAACATATATTATTTCTCCCGTAAACGTGCAAATAGCGATGTTTTGGGCTACGCAAGGGGCTTTGAATATGGCAACCACGTGGAAGGATTTGGATGAACTGAGTATCTACGGTGATAAGACCAACATCATGGTTTTTACTCGCCGAAGAAAGTTAGAAAGTTTGAGGCCACTAACAATTAATGAGATGGAAATTATAATGGTAGAGGAAATAAAAATATCGTGAGTCACGTCAGATACCAATCTCACCTGAAATCATTTGGATTATGAAAAATTACCAAGAAAGCCGTGGCAATGTTGACACTAGTCAGAAGCACATTTGAAGAGTGTAGTCTAAAACCAGATCGGTTGTACTGATCATAGAATAAGATGGTAAAGCTGGTACTTTCTTTTGTTGCCTTGGCATGTTGGACAAAAACATATCATCATCATCCAGGTTCCAGGAAGAGTTTTGGCTTGCTTCATTCTTTAGATATTTCCCCAATAGTAGTATTGTCTCTGCTTTTAACTAGGGATAAAGAAAACATTAAATAACGAAGAGGAAGAGTAGGAAATAGATAAGAAAATCTTGAAGGGAAATAAGACGGTGGGGGTACTCTCAAAATTACTGAGAGTAAAAAGCCTAATTGGAAATTTGGGAAAGGAAATGTTTGAGGAAAATGCTAGGAAGTATAAGAAGAACAGTGGAGAAGACTTACAAATAGAAAAGTAATAGAGTAACCTGTACAAAAAGCTAAAATGACGCAAAAAAAATGCGAGCACCAAGAACGAGGTAATTAGGGCGTATGATCCGAATGCCCAAATAAACAATTACTAAAGAAATGTGTTATATGAAGATGAAGGCACGAGAAAGAGAAGGGGAATATCAAAGAAGAAGTGTGGCTTGTGGAAGTGAAAGCGGACATAACTGCGCTAGGCTTAAATAAGTTGAAAGAAACAGCAAAAGTCCGGAAAAAGTGGAAACAAATCATGATGAAAATAAAAGCCAAGGGCTCGTAATGCCTGTAGTGCAGTATGTATACAATAATGCACTCACCGATATAAGAGTGAGCACATACAGGCTGCAAAACTTAACGATCATAAAAGTTAGAACAAATGAGCATGTGAGAGGTGTCCTGGAGATGCAAACAGATGGCGTGTAGGAGCGACACTGATTAAGAGTAATTGTTTCAATACCAGATAAGAGGAAAAGGGCTATAAACATGGCGGACAACAGAGAACAAGGTCTAACCTGGGATACTGACGAGTCTACAACTATCAATGGTGCCCGGGCAGGAATATATTCTCAAAATGAGGGCTCTAACTATGTACTTGGAATGTATGCCTTTTTCAGACAAAGGCTGTGCGCGATTGTCAAATGTGCCTATGAATGAGAAAAGGATGCGTAATAGATGAATTCGCACTATTATTGACAGCCAAGCTGCACTAAAAATATTATTCAGCCAAAATCTGTCGTTCTTAGTTGGTGATGAAGTATTCGACGAGGTATTCGAAGAGGTGGAACTGTTTTGTGAGAGCAAATAAATGAAAACACGTAAAAAACTGGGTTGAGGCGAAACAACATGAATATAGGCGGAATACCTCCGATAAAATACAGGGTAAAAGCTTTATAGTCACAACGGATTATATAAAAACTTCATAGGCATCCAATGCGGGCCCATCGGGGAACAAACTCTTTGGGGGAAAACCTGAAACAGTCAAGCATATATTATATGACTGAACCATTGGAGCGCAGGTGACAAACTTTATTTGGCAAACCAAAAGAGAACCCAGAGACGTGCCAAGTCCACTTAGGGAAGGACCTATTCAAATCAGATAGAGCAGATCCTCCCTTTTGGAGCGGGTTATATGAAATACGGGCAAAATAATGTAAAATGGTTCAAGATGATTGCAAAAATATTATTTTACGTATATAGGTATCTAAATAATGAATGTGTGATTTCCTTTGCTCTTGGTTAAGGCTCGGAATAAGAAAAGAAAGTAAATGCGATGGCTTACTGTAGAGGCTACTGAGAAATACGAATATATGTGGAAAATTCAACCCAAGAGCGTAGAAAGCAATGAGACCAGCTATGATATAAGTGTGGGAGCGTGCAATGTGGAATATATGGGATGCGGAGGTTTTCGAAAAGGTTAAAGAAAGTTAGTATAGGAGTCTCGCACTTTAGACAATTAAGGCTAAATTCTGCAAAGACCATTCTGAGTTTATGTAGAATTAAAATGTGATACATTCTTATAGAATATGGATGTGGTACCAGAATGTATCCAACGATCTTTCAATTTAAAATTCCGGGATCTTCAGAGGACTTTAAATTCGCATGAATATCTAATAACTTATTTTTCACATAAATTATATACGTTCGCTTCGAAAAATACAACAACAAGGAGTAATAAGGAAACATAAATGATAAAGGTGTGAATACCAAATGAAGTCGTGATCGTCACATTTATCGCAAATTTAACCATTACGAAAAATAAATGTTTTCAGCAACGCCACATAATAAAACTGTATTAGGAAACAATGGAAATTATTTATTGCACGCGTTATATAATCTAAGCTAGTAAATTCCAAACATCCTATATAATTCACGCATCTTCGTTGGCCTTGTCGCAATCCACGGGAATCGATCTGTTCATGACTTAATTGGCAATGGCGAACAAAAAACCAAATTAAATAAACTTAACTGAAAAAACGTCACGTAATTTGATCTAGCTACGTGCTATACAATGGAGAAAAAACGACAAAACCAGTGGGCGACCTCCTAATTATCATACACGAAACGAATGTTCACAATAACAGTTATGTTGGAGGCTATATTTTGGTATACGTAAGATATTCACATGTTTTTTTTAATGGGTTATTATTGGTCGCCCGATTTGGATAAGCGGTTTTGCTAATTTTTCATTGATATTTAAAACTGAATACATAACTCACGTTGATGTTTGACCCACTGACGTGGATATTCGTAATATGCGGATGTGGTATTTTATGCCAGAAGTCTATTAATACGGTTTTATTAATTGTATTCTGATTATTGTTTTTATATTAATGATGTACACAGATAATCAATTAAAATCGCAAGTTTTCAAGGTAACCTAAAACTTCGGTAACTTTAAAATGAAAAGCTGTAAAATAAATGTTCAAGAGATTGCTCCAAAGCTTAACATCTTAGTTCAAGAAATGATATTGTATGTGAGGATAAAGAGAAAAAAGACATTTAGTATGTTGTAGCGGAGGAGTAAGTGTTTATATTAAAGGTGAAAAAATATTTCAAACCGGTGAACAAATAAAAAAAGAATAATCCATCACACTATTAGAAAAAGAGAAGTCGGCAATAGTTAAAGTTCTTAAGAAATCAAGTACTAGTGCATTAAAGAGGGAAAAAGAAAGAGGAAAAAGAGGTGTGAAGGAAATGTAGTCTTCCATCTCCTTCGCACCTCTTTTGAGTGAGCAATTGGATGTGACCATTACGTGACCTCAAATTTTAAGGTGGTAGCATTGTTAAGTTGGTAGTACAAGATATGCGACAGTTCTGATTTGTCAGATAATATTTTTATAATTTAACTTGAAAACAAGGGACTTGTCGTATTTTTTTTTTACTTTCGAAAATAAATTGCTCTTTAGATCACTTTTAAAACCAAAATACTTTGGTAAATATACCAAAACATATTAAACATTTCATCTAAAATAAATGCTCGAAATGATTTTCATCATTTTGTAAAGATAAATTGATTCCTCGTTGCACATTGTGAAACATGTTGTTTAAAACTTCTTCGTTGATATCATTTACCACTGCAGTGATGGCATTTCTCAGCTTATCAAGAGTACGGGGAGGATTTCGGAACACCGTGCTTTAAATAGTCAAACACGAAAAAATCAAATGGTGTTAGATCGGAGGAATGTGCTGACCAACGTCCTCTACTTATTAATCGATTGTCAAAATATTCTTCAAGGTATATTATTCTATGATCAGCTGTATGTGGGGTAGCACCATCTTGTTGGAAATACCCATTCTGGAGTTCATCATAGTGGAGTTCATTAATGAACGGTTCTAAAAGATTGTGTCTATACAAGCAGCATTAACCGTATCGTCAAAAAATATTGGTGTCATAATTCGTCTGGGTGACTTTGCAATTCAACATTAGTTTTAATGGGATGTAATGTCGTTTCTTTGTGAACGTGTGGTTTTCTATAGCCCAGGTATGATAATTTTGGCTACTTATTTATATAACCCGAAAGGTGAAACCAAGCGTCATCAGAGAAGAAAGTTATATTTAATTGCTCCTCATTTAAATGTTTATTAAACTATAAGGAATATAATTTTGCCTTAGTTTACAATTTACTGCTTCCTCAACTAACACTCTTGGTGTGCCAACTGGTTTAGGCTTTGCAACACTACCAGTCCTCATAAATTACTGTACCAGTCTGTTGAGATATAATCATATCAATTTATTGGCATCACTTCAGTACATTCATATTGTGAACATATATGCCAAAAAGACTAAATCACCGTAAAGGTGCTCTTCCTTTAGCCTCAATTCCAATGTTTGTCGTTTTGGCCAGATGTATAACACATGAATTGATACATATCAAATTTATCTTTCCTTTTCTATCACTCAAATCCTATTCGTTTATGTTAACACCATATAACTTGAGGTTTACTTTGAGATTATAATTCCATTCTACTTTTCCAAAAACCACGAAATGTGAAACTAAAGATGCACATTCCTGTCACTTTGACAGATTCATCAACATTCATTATCGAACAAATCGTTCATATTTAATGTCTTCATTTGGATATTTTAGTGTAAATAATATGGCCAAAGACCGTCTTTTGTCTGGTGTATGATAATGATGTGTAATGATACACAGACAAAAGACGGTCTTTTTGTCTATGTATCATTTCGAAAATGCGTCATTACAATAAATCTGTCTTGTTTATCCGTAAATGCCATTTTCACGAGGCAAATATTGAGCGTTGCTTTCAGTGGTCTTTAAAAACGCAGTTACTGTGCAATAAATGCTATATTTACAAGCATTCACAAAAAATCGCAAGAAACGTAAAAACTACCGTTTTCAAACAGGTTAAATATTAGATGTCAGAACGTCAACAATAAGCCGGACAGCAAACAGTAAAACCAAAAATACACTTTTTCTGTGATGTTCGTGGTCACGTGGTGGTCACATCCGGTTGCTCACTCTGTATATGACAACACTGGGTATCCTTAGCCCATAACTTTTTTATTTATATATAGATGTTTTTATTAAAATTATAATATGAGTTAGGATATTATAATTATATTATCAATCTGTTTCTATCGGATATATTCTTGTAAGTTTCATACTGCACTTGGTTGTGAAACTAGAATACCGTCATTCGGGTAATTAAAAATTGAGAATTCATTCTAGAACAAAAAAATGGTAAAATTGTATGTCTCATTAAAACTCCTTGGATGAGACAGCAAAAATTAAACCGTAATTAAATGTGTAGATTCTCTGAATGATATATTTTGGCATATTCGGATTGTACATGATTTTCTGATGCTGAAAATATAGAAATAACTTGTTAGTTTTAGTTTCCTTCGTTATCAAAAATAACTACTAAATTAAATAAAAAAAAAAGAATGATCAACATTTCTGCAATATGGTTTCTTCTGCTCATCTTTATGTTTTGTTAGTTAAATTTTCTTTTTATTTCGTGATATTAATTATCAAGTAATTCTTCTGTTTTATCATTCTTGTATAAATTAATATGCTGTTCACTGAAATGTATTTCACCCAGAAAATGAAAAATGAAAACCGAAATTTCTGGTAACCAAAGAAAAAAAGGTCATATTATTATATATAAATTTACCATAAATAACAATAAATTATAACATATGTTAAACGATTGCAAATTTACAGTAAATAACGAATTTCGAATTTTATTAAAAAAAAATGTCTATAAGTAAAGAAGTAATGGACAGGGACCTATGGGTTGGGACACCTGGTATACAAACCAAACCAAGTACACAAAATATTCAGGGAGAGTAAATACTACAACTTAATTTCATTACGCTTGTAAGAATTAATCACTTAAATACAGTGTATTCTTTTAAAGATGTTGTATATATCTTTTTCTGTTCAAAACGACAACACTAAATTCTAGGCATAACTTCTATTAATTGATATCGTTTCTTCTTTTTGACAGAAGAATAACTTTTTACGTAAACTATTTTTTTGTGAGATCTGTCTAGCTGAAATCTCCGGAAATACGGCAGCCTCTTGGCTTTTTATACTTGACCTCCCATTTTTATTACCTATTAAATTATATCATCCATTACAGTATCGCAGTACCCCACACTACTCTGTTGTACAGCTCTCCAGCTGGTTGATCGAAGTAATCCTCTGGGTTCATTTTTGGCTTACCAAAAATTGCTTTTTGCTCCAGAGTCTCGTATTCATACAAAATGTGGTCAGCACTCCCTGCTATCTCATTAAACAGTCTGCAGTTGCTACCTCCGATGTTGATTTTCTGTTGGTGTGCTTTCAGTGCTCAGTAACTTGTAAGGAGATCAGTTATGGTACGAAGATGAAGTCTTTCCATGAATTTGTCTGGTTGTTTTATCCCAATATTCTCTGTGTTTTTTTTCTTTACTCTCGTGCTGTGTTTTTGGACACTCCTAGAACCGGTTTTGGGCCTATGTATGAAACCGATGATCCCTTGAAACTACACCAAAAAGAGTGTAAACCACAGATTACACCGATTTTAATATGTAGTTCGGCAACTAATCTTATAGATAGACTACCTCGCAGACAAATCTGTTTCAGAACTAGAAATCATGAGTATTTAAAGCGTATAATATGACACCGAACTGTTAGCCGCATTTAATGATATTCATACTGAGAAAAAAAGATGTGTTAAACCAACACAAAATTGGGTTAATTTAACACTTAAGATGTTAATCTAAAGTAACCTAGAGTTGAGGCAACCTTTAAAAGTTTAGTAGTGTAGAACTAACACTTTATCTGTTGTATTAACTCAATTTACTATTGTTTACACACAATCTGATTTTACGTTGACTCACACATGTTTTTGTCAGTGAATATTTTAAGAGCTAGTAATCTCACACACATGAAATGGCCACATAACACTGGTTTCTACTTCAGTTATGTTCAATTAAATATTACTAATAGATTAAACGTTAAAAAGTATTTATAATATTAAAATGATATCCAAAACGCATTACTTAGCTGATAGACCTCGTATACACTTACTCTGCTAGTAAACGCTAATGTATTATGCGGGTACCGGCACCTTGCAATATAAATTTAAGATTTTGGCTCCAAGGTAACATGGTAGAACCTTGAATGTCTCGTGTTAAAATTACATCGCGCGGTAAAGTTTTATAATAATTCTTACGAATATGATGATTCGAATTTGGTTTTTTATTACTATTCATTTTTATTACTTTTACCTTTAGAATGAGATGAAGATTTTCCAAAAGTAAATTGAGGATATACTGAGATAAAGTTGAAGAAGCGTCTTGCATATATTTTGTTAACGATAAATTAGGTTATGTTTACTCAATTTAACTTGTGACTATATAGGAACCTGTTTTAGGACAGAAGGTCATGGCATGTAAAAAGTTCCGCGCGGTTAAAGCTTAAAATGGTAGCACTATTAATATGAATTACAAACCTATATTTCAATATAAAATATCACCATTCTGTCTCTTAAAGTGTGAGTAATTGGGACTTCTATCTTATATGCAAAAATATCAACATGGCTGGGGACGGATTCAATATTCATAAAGGGGCTGAGGGTATCTGGTTTAAAAAAACAAATCGAACTAATACATAAGGTATTGTCAGGCCCGTTCCTACATATGTCGCCGCCCTGGTGCGGAATTTCTTTGCCACCTTTATATACAACTTATATAAACAAAAGAAGAAGTGTTAAACGAACAAAAAAAAACAATGGAATTCTATTAATACATTCGATTAGTCATTCCATATACAGGTTGGCGCATTAGTGCGTGGAATAATACATGGATAAATCTGACATAAAAGTTATCAAAACAAAAATATTAAGAAAAGGTATAGGAGTATTCTTAAGCTTTATATTTTAAATTTAGGTACGCATATACAGGCTGTTTTATAACGTAGTGCCAGAGCTAACTTATATTTTTTTAAATGGAATGCCATACGTTTTTTGCGTTTTTAATTTCAGCCTACTTTAACAAGCCTCCACATCTATATTATCTATTCCGAGTGTTTAAAAAGTTATGACTATTTTTATGTCTAAATTGAGGTGTATTGAGAAGGTTAGTTCCGGTAAGAAAAAAAATGTCTTCCCACCATTATTACTTTTGTTTGGCTGTTTCCTAGTTTCGCTGGTTTGAGAAATTTTTAAAGATTCCTTGTTAGTTGTATCTGATAATCGTGTTTCTAAGTCACAAGTCTAAGAGCATTGTTTAGTAAGTTTTGTTTTAGAAAGCCTCTTGTAAATCAGAAGAGTTTGTAATAATTCAAATCTTTCTTTACCTGCGTTTAAAGCTGTGTCTAAAATAGCGAAAAAGGTAATTTTGAATTAAAATTTAAAATATTTGGTTCATCTTCATGTTCGTATTCAAATAGTTTGCGTTTTTTTCTTTTTCGTAAATTCGCCAGAAATCATGGTTCTATTTCAAGCTCTGTTAGCAATTTCGGAGACAGTTTTAATTATATCATCAAAATGTTCATTAGATCTAAATTTTTGAATTACTGCTGTTGATAAGTTCATCTTTTTAGCTTGTAAGATTTTAATAAGTTCGAAGCCAGCAGAGTAGTATGTTTTATACATCTAAGATTTTTTCTTTTTACATATAAGAGGGATACCCTATCACAAAACATATTCATAATGGAAACAGAGATAACTAATTGCGAAAAAATAGTAGAGTTCAGAGTAAATGTATGTATGTATGTGTCTAAAGATTTACTAACTAGGTTAAAAACTTATCATAAGTAAACTAGAGGGTTGCTGCTGGCCCATGTAGTTTTAGATTTGCATATGTACTTTAGAAATTTCAAATATTGTATGTTGTATATAAACAGCAAGTAGATATTATTTATTCAATTCATTAAAAGCAAAACATACTATGCAATTAAATTAATAAAGAATTGCTTAATATAACAATTAAATACACGAACATAACTAAACAAACCAATGGTAAGTTAGGAAATATACATACATATTAGTGCTGCGGAAATCGCTAGATATCAAAAACCGGTTAACCGATTTTTCAAAAAACTTATTTCAAGTATAACCAGTTAATATCGAGTTTCAGGAAAATCGGGTTTTCAAAACCGATTCTTAAAATTTGATTTTTAAAATCGATCTTCAAAACCGGTTTTAATAAACCCTGAAAAAAAGAAGCTGTTTTAGAATTTCTATGCATTTTTCATATTTAATACGCAATAACCTGTCTAGCTCGAAAAACCGGTTTCGATTTGCAGTACAAATACATAGAAACTGTAAAGTAAACATGGTCAAAACGTTAAGATATACATACTTATATTATTATTTGAATCTTTATGTTTACTTGCATACATGCGTTTTTTTTACGACGGATACATACATCTATACATTTTTTTATACCAACATCTAGCTTCGTATGTTTGTACACACTAAAAATTATTGTTTATTAGAAGTGTCCCTTGTGGCGTGTATTAATTGGATGTGTATAGTCGATTTCACCTGGGTCTCGTACGTGTTTATAGCGCCGTTTATAATAAATTTATCGTGTGTTTGATACAGTATCGTACCGTGTCTTTGCTGCTTGCACCACCGGCTTGGCACGGGCCTGGGTATTGTATTTGTATTATATACATGTGGAATTGGCAAACCACAGTTATCTTATCTGGGCTACTCTGGCGATGGCAGTGGAAACACTGCTCAAACGTGGAATCTAAACAATCCAACAGACGATGGAAACACTAACTCCGGTTTCATTGATAGATACATCGTTTCCAAAACCTTTTTTAAAATCAGTAGCCAGTAAGTTATTTACCCGAAATGAAATAGTTCCCAGCTGACATTTGGATTTCGTCTAAATATACCATTAACTGTCAACAAAGTGGACAAAAACGTGCTACTAATTTGATCGGCGAGAAATCACGGAAAAAATATTCGATATTCGTGATTATAAAGGTTAATCGGTTGAATTTGCATCTCTTCCTCGGTAGTCGATGTACATATGTATGTGTTTTACGTAATGTGTAGGAGAGGTAGACGACCTTGGAAATCGGTGTTGACTGCCTTTAATATCAATGCTAACAATAGAGTAGCGGATAGAAAGAAAAGAAAATATATACAGTTGTTGTGTATACCGTATACCTACTACAAACTGTGCGTGCAGAAGGGAAAATGACAACACAATGTATATATAAATATGGTTAGGTACAAATTGATGTTGTGAGTTGATTACCTTGTATGTACGTTTATGCATATGTTTTTAGAGAGACTACATACATAGAAAGATTTCCTAGTCATTAAACTAGTGGAATGAATGCTATTGCTATGATTATTAAGTTAAATACGTATTGATATAGATACAGAGAATATAATTCTTGTTTATATATTAAGTCATCCAAATAAATCGTTCTAAATGAAAACGATCAGCGACCTTGAAATAATTTCACGCGAAACACGAAATCAAAAACTTTGCACCTGTGTATATATGTATTTTAATTACGATGCAAGATTTATATTTTCAGGAAAAAAAGAAACATGAAGAAATCGAAAGTTGAAAACATTATCGGGTAAATTGTTTATAAAGCTTATCTCTCACTTCATAAATAAACTTAAAAGAAAAAAAAAACAGTAGCAGTTTACGATAATCAATACGAAAGCAAAAATGAGGAAGTATCTTTTCCGTTTAACGTCAACAAAACGGATGATTATCGCACCAATAACCAGATTCGATAATCATTTGAATAAAACTGTGGAATTGTTACCAACGTTCTAAATGATCATACAGAATTTTATGAGATGTAACCGATTATGTATGTTAATGTTGACCCGTTAGTTAAGTTTTTTTTTTTATTATTTGAAGGTTATCGCGATTAAAAATAGTGGTTTTCTAAAAATATGAACTATTAAAGCGGTGAAAATTGTAAAAATCACTTATGCCGCGTATTTGTTTATCGGTGACAGGTAGTAATTAATCATAATCATTAAAATAACAATTTTTTATTTATTTACTAGTTGCCACTTATTAAATGAATTTTCCTATGTGCGTGCTCAAAGATACCTTATAGTTAAGTAATTTAGGATGTAATAAATAACAACAAACTTTACGAGGTAGCATTAAATATATTTTAATACTGGATGATATATAGATACATTTTAATAATCCTATTATTCTATGTTATACACTTTTCCATTAATATTTATATAGTCAAGATCCTGATCTTATCTTCGTTATTGCCATAGGTCGGATCGACGGCAAACTTTGTCGGTTATAATTTCTATTGAGCCAGCACGTTCTACTGCGTGATGACCGTTATTTGCGTAACCACCAACATAATTTTTTGTATGCGTGTGACCTACAGTAGCTATATTCTTGTAGATAGTACTCAAACCTCTATTAGATCTGTTTCATCTGTACAATGTGCTATACACACAATTGATTGATTTGAGTTGTCCTAAAATTTATAGCGCGGCTATCCAAATTAAACAGAAAAGATAGTGTAATAAAAAAGAATGCGTCAAGAAACACGTAAATCCTGTGCATTTTGAATAAACCAACAAATGTTATAGTTACTTTTGTTTTTTTTATTTTATCTTCATATTTGCAAAAGATGTTAAAAGGCTATATTAGATTAGATTAGGATCGGAGTGGCCTACGGAGCTGTTTCACCGCGACCTTTTCATATCTATTGTAATCTCTTTTTGTCTAGAAGACGCTCTCTAATTGTGCCTTCTTGATTAGGCCTATCATCTTTGAGAGCGGCTTCTTCGTGTAGCCTTGTCCTCGCCAGTCTTCACATTGGCACAGCACATGAACTGGTGTTGCTTCCCTTTTTTGGCAGAATCTGCATGTAGCGTCATCTACCAGGTCTATGTTGTACATATGCCTATTTAATCTACAGCAAATCTACTATAATTTTGGCAGTCTTCCTATCTTTATTCAATAGACCCTTAGTAAATTCACCTCTGTTCTTTTATAAACTCTTTCGCCTGTCTCTGTCCCGATGATTTTTGCCACCATTCTTTCGACTGATCTTGCATTCATTAATTGATGTGTATTTATGGATGTTTCATTTTATAACTTTGTTATGATTATTGTAATTCAATATCTTTTGTTAAATGAAATGTACTGCATTCGTTGATTTGGAATAATAAATAAATTATTATTATCTGCAATTCAGTTTTCAATATTTTACCAACCAAATACTGTTTTAACAGCATTACATAGATGTATTATAGTAAAAACAAAACGGTTATTTCAACTCTTTAATTATTAGGTCAAGTTTTCTTTTTATGTAGACACTAGCGGGTAATTTACGCAAATTATAAACCATCGAAAGGGAAATTAAAGCAATAATTGAGTAATTCCCGAACGAATTCTCTTTCTCGAGTAACAGACGGTACCCGACGCATTTATAAATAGTTCTTATATACGCGTTCTTTGTATAATCTACGTCTACTAGAATGATAATAAAATTCATACTTTCACTGTATGGAAAGTGAACGTCGCTCGTGCAAAATCAAAGAGCTAACGTTTCCATACCATCGTCGTTTTGTCCGCAAGTCCGTACCACATTAACACGGTACTGAAGTCGACCGTTGGTTGTCCATTTCACTCATCCGTTCGCTGTTTACATTCTTGTTCGAAAGTTTTACGAACTGTTACGTTTGCCAGCACGGTAGTTCCGATAACTGCGTCGTCAACGCCAAAGTCCATTTATTAGTTACTGATTCGTTTATAATTAAATTGAGATATGAAATATATATTTTTATTGTAAACAGTGCATACTTGGTTACGAGATACTGGAATCAATTATGTTACTATTATTAGTTATTCGGAATTTGAGACTGTTGGTAATGGTACAATAGTGCAATAGCTTTACATTTTTTTTCATCTACCTATACTGCATAAAATTGAAATTGTGTTGTAATCGATTTCATTCCTTTTAGGCGTTTAATTTATATAATATCTTTACTATTTTAATGCATGTTGAAATAGTGTTCAAAGATCAATAAAAACATACTTGAAGCACTTATTATTAGGAATCCTTATATATTGGCTGTGGGATACCGCACGGTTCTATTTTAGGACCGATTATGGTCACCCTTTACATCAATGCCGTAGGAAATTACGTGTTTTCAAAACAACCTACGCGGACGACACCTGTATCTTGATGTAACAGAAGAGCTTAGAAGTTGGAAGGGTACTCTCGTGAGAATCCTATTTCTAAAAAATGCTAATTTTTAATTTAGATCCCCATATAGACATAAGTTCAAACATCTACACGGAATATCTGGGAATAATATTAGATGGAAGGCGCATATGAGAGATCCGAGTTAATAAACTAACAAAGAGGCTGTTCAGTTGTATTTGTTTGCTAAAGAACTTAATGGAAACTACGACTAAAAATGTTTTATTGCTAGCGTATTATTGTCTTTTCCATACTGTTATATGTAGACATCGCATCTTGAGGTTACATAGATAGGTGTAGATGTTTCAGAGAGTTATTGGTTATCAGGTTTTCGATTGGCAACTAGCGGTACGAATGAAAGGAACCTTGAATTGCAAAATAGTATGCAGTTGTATCGTATATAATTCACTGATGATTCATAGTGTGGTAAGTGTTTGGGCACATTTGATATATTTTTTTTTCTTATAATTTAAATTAAATGCAAAATTGCACGCTGCTGAAATGTGTGTCAAATTTGCCGTGATTAATTATATGTCATGGAATTTTTTGATAGGATGGATCTGTGCACATGAACAGGGTGTCGGTTTTGCAGAAATGAGCAAAATTTTAAATAACGCTAACCTTCGGAAAACCTGTAGATCGTTTTTCAAAGATTCGGGTATATAATCAAGGTAAGATAAATATCGATGCACGTGACTCATCGGAAATGGCGTCAAATACTGCGGTGTTATCAAATGTGTCATTAGCCCTTAAAGGAATAAGTGTTAGGTTATGTTATTTACAGTAAGCTATATTACCGAACGTAAATAGTTTTTATATTATAATTTCTTAGCAAACAGTGGTAATTTTAGAACTTTATATACACTGTGTCCCTGGATGGGCTGAACAAAAGCGATTTTTTTGGGAGTTAACGCAAAAATGTCATTCTTCATAAAAGATTTTGCTTGTCTCAAAATCACCAATTCTGAAACAAAAACCTAAATATCTTTTTAGCAACTAAGAAAATTACAAATAATACAAATTTTGTAAAGCATGTTCGCACACGTGAACATTACGAAACTTCTATTTAGATTTTTTCCAAGTTATAAGAGTATTCTAAAGTTAGTATTACTATTAAGTAAGTCTTCAGTTTTCAGATTGATAAATAAGACGCAACTTGATTTATTTATTAGATTATCATAAGAGATAATCAGGATGATCTGATTTAAACAACAGTATATTTCAAACCAAGGGAGGAAACTGTTCTATTGCAGGCCGCGGGTAAATATTAATAATTGCCCATGGCTTGCAATAGCACTTTCTTCACGTGGTTTGAATACTATTTTTTATAGCTATCATGTCAATGTCACTTACTTTTCCTCCCTAAAAGTATAACTTTCCTCTCTGCTGGGAAAAAAAGCATGAAACTTAAAAACATTTTGTGTTAAGTTCCACATAATCTTTTCCTCTTGTTTAGTCCATCTGGGGAGAGCCTGTATGTAAGTATAACATAACACTGTGATTTTTTGTGATTCTGTTTCAATAAAATGCAATGGTTTAGGTGGAAGGGTTTCTATTACAAAGTTCAAGATTTCTAGTACGAGCACACACCAACTTGTGAGTACAGTTAGAAACTTAGAACTGTTGCGCTCAGTATAGTAATATAAATACTGTGCCTTTTATTCAATTATTTCATTTATAAACATGACTCCATATTGCATATCTACCTATCTATCTTTTAGACAAAATTTAAATTTCCTATAATACCAAATATGTTTTCCCAGCGTAATATTTATCATTATATGTAAAGGCACTCAAAACTTCTATTGTTTATTCACTGTTATCTATGTGCCTTGAATCACTTCTCGCAGGTGTATAATTATTAGACTGATATTTTCTTTATCAAATCCGACCTCCCTATCCCATCACTTCAAAATTTCTTTCTATTTGTGACGAATTGTATTTTCCCATGCTGTTTTTGTGATGGCGCTTACGGCTTCCTCTGACATCTTCATCAATTTCTCAGTACCAGACTCATCTCGACCAATGTGTTAATTATAATATGTCTTTGTCATTTCCCCAAATGCTTTCAATTGGGTTAAATATGCAATGATAGGGGGTAGCTGCAGAACTTTGTAACTATGATATGCTGCAAGGTTATCGATTACATATGATTTTTAAGGCTTGTGCATATAATGTAATAAAAGCTCTTGTTTAAAGAAGTGAATATTTACTAGAAGTTCTGATAAGAACTAATTTTGATAAAATAACTAATATCGTGAACAGAATAGGCATTAAATGAACTATACAATAATGATTTAATCCTAAGCTATAATTTGGGCCAAAGTGGAACAATCTCAATCACTTACTCCTTAAAATACTTATTGTAAAACCCATTTTACATGTATTTTAATCAATGGCAAATTCGTATTTTAAAGTTGGTAGTCGCCATAAATCACGTATATCGATATTTATCTTACCTCAACTATTCACGCCAATGCACGCTTCTTATACGCAATGAGACTTAATACAGCCCAACTACAATGCAATGATTTTTAGCAACTTTTATGTCTTATTGTCACCTCTATATGTGTGCTGTTTCTGTATTACTCCATATTACTAAATATTAAACCAGTATACATATGGTCAAAGAAATGTTCCACTGGCGTACTATAGATGGCACCACAAGTATTCTCTTATGGAAATATATTACCACTACAAATGCACAACAATAGAAAATGCTGGTGGTGTCATCTATAGTACGCCAGTGGGACATTTCTTTGACCATATGTATACTGGTATACTATTTGATATTACCTATGTATATTTTTATACATTTTCATGATGAAGGTATAGAGCCTAAAGCTGTCATAATAATAGTTTTCCAAGACACAAAGAAACTACTTATATCAATGCAGCTAATTGTCTTTATAACACAAATATAATGCAGTGTGTTTAAATTAAACATATTTGTTTAATTACATTATTTCTTATTACGGTAGAGCTTCAGTTTATGATAACAAAACACGTTAAATATATTGTATTCCAGAAGCCGTTGTAAAGATGCCGGTTCACATTTTCACTATTGCTTTTAATGGACATTAACGTATACATTGTTTAACAAATGCCGCTAAAACGCAAAACAAAAAATAAATGAAAACAGCCAAAATGGGTTGTCTCGGAGAGCTTTCGATTTGATCGATCTGGCTTTGTCAATGTCATTCTCTTGATTGAAACTTAAAGTTCCAGGTTTTTCTTATTTGTCTCTAAATACAATATCACCACCCATATCTAATTTATAAATCATAGCGTAGCTAAAAATATATATCGTAGCTTCTTCGAGTAAACGTTATGATACGATAGAGGGCCGGTGGTTAGTTTGCTCATTTTATAAAAAGTTAAGGAGACCTTTGATTTTAATCGAGCATGTGTGAGCAATAGCATAGCCTTGAATCTTTTCACTCGATATTTGTTCGGAGAAGCTGTATTCTTTAATTATTCAATTAGTTGCTCGGAGCACCTTCGACATTACAAATAACATCTCTTGGACACCGTTAATTTACCATATTGTATTCACTTTTTAATATTTTTCTCATTATAGCTACAAAAATTAAAAAGAAAATACCTCATTGGAAGAAGTATTTACAACTCTCGATATTGATAGTTACCACAGAAAATTTGTAGTTTTTATTATAGCAAATTTAGCAATGTCTATTATACCTACGAAATTCTACATATTTTTTTTTTTGTTTCTGATTAACAGCAAATTATCTCCACAATTCCAAAATTAATTAGTTCATCGCTAGTGGTTTTAGCGGAAAAGAATGATATTTTTAGAATAAATACGAATTTGTTGACGGCCACGTATATATACAGTCTACAACTAACACTAGTTCTAAAACATTTAGAAGCAAAAGTTATCAAGTTATCTATGGTTGATTCATCGATGAAGTTGTGCACAGCTTTTGCTTACCCCGTAATCAGAAATGAACTGCTATCTTCTTTAGCATCTAAAGGTTGATTGAATTTTATTGCAGCTAACTTTGAAAAATTTCAAACACTGTTAAACTGCATCAACTTTGGAGATATCACTTTATTAACGCAATTTATATTCGTTACTGGTACAGGCATTTTGTTTTTATTTTGAAGAAGAGATCATGAATATAACATTTTTAATGCTCCTAGACGTCTACAAAAATTGTGTTAAAGTTTGTTGTTATTTTTATTCTTACGTGAGGTTCTACAATTCTCAAATACAGCTGAAATAACTTACATGCAATCCCTTCAGTTCTACAGTTCAATATGGATAGAAATTATCGAAAGCAGGAGATTATCACCATGTCTGATAGTCAAGCAGCCATCAAGGCGCTGAGCTCATATGAAATCAGTTCCAAAATGGTCTGGGAATGCCTAGGGAAGTTAAATGAGCTAGGCAAAAGAAATAAAGTAACCCTCCTGTGGGTTCCGGGTCTCACAGGAGTGGAAGGAAACGAAATAACAGATAATCTCGCAAAAAAGGGCCTCAAATGTCTTTTGTAGGGCCTGAACCCTTTTGCGGGCTAAGTAGCAGTACAATGCTGAAGAAACTAAAAATAGAAATGGAGCAGAGAAAATCCAGTTACTGGGAAAATCTCCAGGGAATAAGGCAAAGTAAAATTCTTCTGGGAACTTATAACCAGAAGAGGTTTACAGAATGCATCAACCTGAGTAAGAGCAACGTTGGTATATTAACAGGAATACTTTCAGGCCATTGTAGACTGAAAGGGCACCTGAGTAAGCTTGGATTGGAAAAGGAATCTGAATGCAGATTTTGTGGGGTACAGGATGAAACACCCATCCACCTCCTCTTAAATTGCGTAGCACTATGCAACTCGAGGGCGTTGCACCTGGGAGCATGTGAAATCGGAGAGGGGGACTTACCTAGACTGGGGCCCTCTGACATCCTACACTTTCTGAAAGCAATAGGATTGGAAGACCAGCTGTAAAGCAGCAAGAATAGGGGACACAACAAATCTTTTAGGTCACAGTGTAACATCACCCTTCTATCTACATAAATAAATACATACATACATGCAATCCCAAATTATTAAGCAGGCAATACTTTCGCTGCAGCTGTTCTAGTGAGGCTCCATCCCATGTGCTATGTGATGGATTTTGTTATAAATCTCTGGGTGCAGTGAAAAACAAATAAACAAATTAAAGCTTGCGATGCAATAGCGGATTGCTTGATAGCGGTAGTTTATGAAGATTAACTAAATAAAAGTTGGTTCTCTTCCAAAAGCGATTTTCTAATGGTACTGTGAATTTAAGAGTAGTATTTTGTTGTTGTTGAAGTTTTGTTTGTTTTGGTGTTTTCCCTATTGATTTTGGACTTGGTACTAAATAAAAACTCCAACCATTATCAGTAAAAAGTGTCTAGAAATACTATTCTTCCGTTCAAAAAATTATTTTGGAGACTTTTGGTGCTCAACAAATGGGAGAGCAACTTCATATGTTATAGTTTATACAAATCTAAAATAAAATGAAAACCATTTCTCCATTTTTCTTTCTGCTTTGACGACAGAATAAAAATACTCATGATATTGGAACAATTATCCTTGATGTGGGTCTTTATTTACCTACATCGTTAGAAAAAAAAAAGAACATTTATGTATACACCAGTTATAGAATAAACATTATTCATTTATAAATATATGCAGAAGGACACTAAGCATCCGAAACAAAATATCATTTTTTAATTAGTTTCTGTGTCACAGAATAAAAAAAGAATATGAAAGGTTAATGAATACCAGAATTACCGCATTATTTCGATTCCTATATGCTGATTGTGTTAATCTTTTTTCTGGATATTTTGAATGTCAGAAGCGCCATTTATTACCATGATATAACGTTACAAATGGTTTACAAGAAAATCATACGTATACGAAAATAATATTTAAAATTCTGTTAAATTAGTAGATACTGTAATATCTTATAAATATATAACTTCCTCATTCCTCTTTTGCTCTTTAAAATTCTAATTAAATTAGTGATGGAAAAATAACAGGTTTTATGGATACTACGAGGATAGCCCGTTAAATATACAGATTAGACGACACCGTACATAATATGTAGTGTCCTCTAAAAGTTACGAGACAGTTTAACATTTAAATGTAACTTAAGTGTTTTATGATCTGAAATTTAACAATATGTTTCAACAGGTTTTCCATGTCATAGTTGAGGTATCCTGGTTGATATTAGCAAGTAAATTGCGAATTATAATTGGTGATTATTAAAAAACCCCGTAGGAATAGATTCGCGCACCGCTTTTCTTAATTTATTATTATTATTTGTTAATCGAAATCGAAAATTCGTAAAAGGATTCGAGGCCATTTCGCACACGTTCACGAATAACCTTAAGTGTATACACACAAGGAAAAGGATCATTCAGACAGCCGTACCGACATTGGAATTAGATTTTTTTTTATTCTTTCATTTTCATACCGATGACATTTCGCTAACGTGTAGAGGTTAGGCAGATTTTGAGAGGTGAGCATGATCGATTGCGGATCCTTGTTAGGGGCTAACGCGATGACCGCCATGGTAACTTAGGCGTGGTAACCTTGCGAACTGACCTCGTACAGGGACCTCGCACCAAGGTTCGAGAAAGTGTTAGAGTTACGTACTCGCACGTACAATAACCACTAAGGAAAGAATTACTGCTGCATTATAATGTATTATCGCGATTAATAAATCGTTTTGAATATTATTTTATTTTTCACATGGAAACCTGGCAAATTTATTCTGTTTCCTTTGAAAATTTGTGAAATCTTTAACAACGATGAAATAATATTTCTAATAATGGTTTATTCACACTTTAAAATTATACCCATAATCCACCTTACATGCAATATAACAATTTAATTAGTACAAGACAACAGACTACAACAACTACAACTATATGACTGCTGTAATCCCTAATGCAAAACTAGAATTGCCTGCTCTGCGCATGTCAAGTAACCGATTCATCTTATTCTTGTGCGTACCATAGCTATTTCTTTGTTTAATAAACTCAATGATAAAAGCTCACTGGTATTGATCAGATTTCGGCGAATATACTTAAAGAGTCTAAACACTTATTAGCAGCTCCGGTTACACATTTGATAAATAGCTCTTTTGAAACAGGCACCTTTCCTGCCTGTTTAAAACGTCAGTTGTTGTTGCTATCTACAAAAAAGGCGATGCAGGTCAGATGTCAAATTACAGACCTATTTCTCTGACTTCTTCTGCCAGCAAAATCTTGGAGTATGATATGTTGGCACGACTTACTTCATTTTTAAAAAGTATAATATCTTCTCTGACTATCAACATGGTTTTAGAAAGGGTAAATCTACAGTTACTGCGATCATAAGTATGTAACACATATTGTCTCATAGATAGAGAACAGACAGCTCCCTGTAGGCGTTTTTTGTGATTTGAGTCATGCCTATGACGTCTAGCACAGAAACTCGATTGGATGAGCATCAGGGGTGCCGCGTTGAATTGGTTTATTTCATACCTCTCTGAAAGGATGCAATTAGTACACATCTCTGTAACTAAGGCGAATAAAAAATATATTTGCTCTTCCGGCTTGTTGCCGGTAATAGTAGGTGTGCCAGAGGGAGCTCTCCTGTCGCCAATGCTGTTCTCGATGTTTATTAATGACTTTTTTGAAAGATTATGAAATGGTGATATATGCAGATGATACCACTGTATTGGTAAACGATGACGTTAATAATATACAAGCAAAAACCGACTGCGTTAAACATGTTAGACACCTGGTTCAGTTCCAGCAAGCTGTGTCTAAACGCGACTAAAACAAAATATGTGGCATTTAATCCAACGACTTGTGTTATGCCCCAATTGGCCCCCACTATTAGGAATAGGGAAACTTAATTTGACAGATATCACGTTATCACTAGCATGGCGGCAAATTAAAACTCATTCCATGAAACGGCAACAAGTAAGGAAAGTTATTCCAATATTTCCACTTTTTCGCTTTTAGTAGCTTAACTAGAGTAAAATATCTGAATTTGGTTGATACTAGATAAAACATACAACAACCCTAAACTCGTAAACCTCCGAGATATCTTTGATATTCTGAAAATTATGTCACTACATTGTTTGAGAAGGGCGTTTGTAATTTAATTATCACTTAGGATGAGTGAAGTAAATTTTGAAATATTTTAGTACAGCTCACTTATATTTTCAGATGTGTTTATAGTTGTACATTAATATATGAAGCAACCAACAAGGCCAAAAAAAGAATTATGTGCAGAAACTTTGCAGGAAACAATTGGGATGCAACCCAAAAATACTGTTCACTTTTGCCTTAGTAACTTCGAGCAAAAGAACTAATCTGGCCACCGCGAGAATTAACCTCTCGAAAGTGCAAAGATTAGCATGTGTATGCATAACGGGGGCTATAAGAACTTACTCAACAGCAACTATCGAGGTAATATTGGGTCTTACCCCTCCCAACATTGTAGTGGAAGGCGTGGCAACTCAATCTATTGACGATGATCAAGCATGGAACATAACCCAGGAGGCATATCAACAAGAAAAATCAGCCTTAGGAAAGAATCTATCACACATATATCATATCTAGCAACAAAAGCAAGTGCAATCGAAACACCACATTAAAATTCAATAGAAATGCCATCAAATGATACATGGATGGTTCCAAAACGACAAAGCGAACTGGAGTAGGAATATATAGGTCTAGAAGCTAGTACTTTGAAAGCTTTGGAAACACTCGAGTATCTTCTAAGAGGTAATATACGCTATTGAAAGATGCGCCCTGTTCAATATTGACAGAAATTATCGAACGCAGGAGTTTATTATTATATCTGATAGTCAAGCAGCCATTAAGGCACTGAGCTCACATGAAATCAGATCCAAGGCGATCTGGGAGTACCTAGGACAATTAAATGAGCTGGGCAAAATAAACAGGTAGGTTGCAGGTCACATAGGAGTGGAAGGAAACGAAATAACGGATAATCTTGGAACAAAAAGGGGTTGGAATACCATACGTAGGGCCCGATCCCTTAAGTAGCAGTACAATGCTGAGGAAACTGAAAAGTCAAATGAGGCAGAGGAAATTTAATTATTGCGAGAATATCTAGGGAATGAGGCAAGCTAAAGCTTTTCTGGGAACCTATAACAAGAGGAGGTTTACAAAATGCATTAACCTAAGTAAGAACAATGTTCGCATATGGATAGGAATATTTTCAGGCCACTGTAAACTGAAAGGCCATCAGAGTAAGGTTGGATTAGCAAAGGTAACTGAAGGAGACTTACGTAACTTGAAGCCTTCTCATATGCTGTCCTTTCTAAAAAAAATAGATTTGGAAGACCAGCTGTAAAACAGTTAGAATAGGGGCTAGAATATTAGCACAATCTTAGGTCGCAGTGTTTATCACCCTCCATCCATAAAGACGTTTACATTAATATACCGGGTGTTCATTACTAAAATGCAAAGTTAGACAATTTCAACTGGGATTATCTCATTTTTTTTTTGTTTAATAGAAGACGCTGTATATGTTTACGTCACTAAATTCATATTACTAGGTGTTTTGATTTTTTAAGCGCTTTCTATGCCTATAACTTTTACTTTTAGAGTTGGTTTTAATTAAGTTTATTATTATTCCGGTCGTATTTGTAATCTGACCAGTAGACTACAACAAAAATAAAGGCAAAAAGGTAAATGTTTAATATATCGCCATTTTGTCTAACGCACATTTGTGATCTACTTCCAAAAACTTACGACCAACAACATTTTTTCACGTACAGTGGCAAACGTGTTTCTAATCCTAATTTTTATATCGTCTACAATTGTTGTCTACACCGTGTTTTTTTTCTTAAATGATTATCTGCGTTTGAATCTCTTTAAGTTGTTCAATGTATTCCCGAAGCTTTTCAAGTCGTTCCTAAACCTATTCAACGTGCTTCTGGAAACGATAAAGCTGTTACCAACAGACCTATTATATCCGATGAATAAAGAATTGTTGTGTGATCAAGTATCGAACATATATCGAATAAAAGTTTCTAGTGAAATCTCACGTAATTATTATATTAAGTGGTTGTAAGTCTGGCAGAAGTGAGGGTAATGTGAATTTAGATCCCTATGTTCGAACCTTATGAATTTTTTTGCTATATTAAGCTTCATTAAATCGGAATCTCTGAAGAAATTCTGGGAAACGGGTGCCGAATGAAAAAGCAAAAGAATTCATTAATTTGACTTATTTGGCAGTCGACACATGCGCCTTACTGAAACCGCTAATTTTCCGATTATTTTATTATTAATGTCGTGAAAATTTGACGATTAAAATACTATCAATCGAGTACCATCACATCATGGATGTATGTATGTATATAAATGGAAGGATGATGTTACACTGTGACCAAAAAGATCTGTTGTGTCCCCTATTCTTGCTGCTTTACCGCTGGCCTTCCAACCTTATTCCTTTCAGAAAGTGTAGGATATCAGAGGGCCCCAGTCTAGGTAAGTCTCCCTCTTCGATTTCACATGCTCCCAGGTGCAACGCCCTTGAGTTGCACAGTGCTACGCAGTTTGAGAGGAGATGGATGGGTGTTTCATTCTGTTCCCCACAAAATCTACATTCAGATTCCTTTTCGAATCCAAGCTTACTCGAGTGTCCTTTCAGTCTACAATGGCCTGAAAGTATTCCTGTTAATATGCGAACATTGTTCTTACTCAGGTTGATGCATTCTGTAAACCTCTTCTGGTTATAAGTTCCCAGAAGAATTTTACTTTGCCTCGTTCCGTAGAGATTTTGCCAGTAACTGGATTTTCTATGCTCCATTTCTATTTTCAGTTTCTTCAGTATTGTACTGCTACTTAACCCGCAAAAGGGTTCAGGCCTTACAAAAGGTATTCCAGCCCCTTTTTTTGCGAGATTATCTGTTATTTCGTTTCCTTCCACTCCTGTGTGACGCGGAACCCACATTACTTTATTCCTTTTGCCTAGCTCATTTAATTTCCCTAGGCATTCCCAGACTATCTTGGAACTGATTTCATATGAGCTCAGCGCCTTGATGGCTGCTTGACTATCAGACATGATGATAATCCCTGCTTTCGATAATTTCTATCAATATTGAACTGAACATATCTTTCAATAATGTGTATTTCCGCCTGAAATATACTTGGATATTTTCCAAAGTTTTCGAAATGTGTGGTTCTAGGCCCATATATTCCTATTCCAGTTCCCTCTGCAGTTTTGGAGCCCTCATTGTACCATTTGATCGCATTTCTGTTCAAGTTCAAGATGGTGTTATGATCCCACTCGCTCTTGTTACTGAGCTTTGTGATGAATTCCTTCACAAAGCTGAATTTTTTTAACATATCATCCTGGGGCATGTCCCAAGTTTGATCACCGTCAGGAGATTTAAGCCTATACCTAATCGTTCCTTCCTTGACCATCCTGAGTGTGGTTCTTTTTGCCACGCCCTCTACTACAATATGAAGAGGGGTAAGATCCAATACTATTTCGATAGCTGCTGTTCAGCTGTTGGGCTCATAGTTCTCATAGCCCCCGTTATCCATACACATCTTTGCATTTTCGAGAGGTTAATTCTTGCGATGGCCAGATTAATTCTATCACATCATGGATTTGTTAAATACATAAATGACACAGCAATGCAAAAAGATTATTGTCGCTCCGTTTATTGAATATCCTTAAAGCTTCAATTGAATTCAACTATCAGTTCGTTTTCTAAAACATAATACCCATTTTCCTGTTTTGTTTCTATGAAATGCGTAAGCAAGAAGGAAGACATCGACACTTTTCCATTACCAGGATTTGATATATTTTTTCTTGCTTACTCATGATCTAGATATTTTTTCTCCAATACTGCGTAAGTAATAAAATTTCAATAAGCCGATGCCTGTACCTTGGGTACCATTTTGCTAGAAAGACATTTTATCTAATCTACAACTTTTCTAACTAAAACTTGTTAATTTGAAATTAACAGTACTGCTTTTTTTCTATAAGACGCGCCAGGTTAATGATCACAAATTAATGCAAAAGCCTCTGCAATGTTTAAAATATTTCAAGCATTAGTCAAGCTGCAGTTAAATGAATCTCCGAATTCGATTCTTAACCTTTTTGCATGTTCTAAAGCCAAATTAGAAAATGGTCTCCTTCATTTAATTCAGAGGTGGAATGTTCTAATCCAAAATCAAAACTATTAACATAGTTATCGTTTACCGATTGCCTAGTTGTTTATATTTAATTTTGCGCCACAACTCTCACAGCAATTCTACTTAAGAAAATTGCCCTTTTTAAATAAAATCGATCATTAGAATCAATTCCTTTTGCACCTTAAGGTGTCGAAGTTAAGTCAAATTATCTAGTTTTTCAGCTGAGCTTTGAAAACGTATTTTTTTTTTGCGACATATATGATGAAATATTTTTATAAGAATGTATTGCAATTCCTTAGCGAAATAAATTTGATCAAATAAAGCATTATTTTTCACATTTTTAGCCCAAATTTATCGTTTTGTATTCAGCAATATTTTGTAATAAAACTAGGTTATTTTTTTCTGTTCTCTTAAAATAGCAAATAAAATTATTTTAAGATCAAACAAGAAAAATGGATGCCAGCCTAAATATCGTGTTTAAATCCCTTGTATATCGCAGTGATTCGAATAGACACCCTAGTAAATATAGCCAACGGATTTTGACACAATTATTCGCCTAAATTTAGGCCTCGGTGTAGTTGTAAATTTTATTTATGATCTTGCACGTGTCTGGAATGCTTATGTGTGTATTATGGAGACGACTGGATAAAGCTGGTCCACTATTCTTGTTGTAGTCGTTCCAGATAGCTTTTGGCATCTGAGGAAAATCTCTTTTTTTTTTTATTTTGAGAAATATGTGATGTTGTATTAGGTAGATTATCACTAACACTGTCTTATTTTTCTCAGGTTTGGACACGGAATGCAGCAGGGATAAGAGGATATTGTACTGGGTATGTTACTGCCTTCGACAAGCACTGGAACTTGTCTCTACAGAAAGTTACAGAAGTCTGGACCAGGATTGCAAAAAGGAAAATTCCATCTATGCCTGGTAAGTAGTGGAATTCTTTTTATACATCTCGTTATCTTACGTATGAAATTAATTGAAAAGATCTGTTACAAAGAGTTGAAAACTTGCCAAAAGAAAATGTTTGCAAAAATATTTCATGTCGAAAATTATTATATTATCTGACTATAGATTATGTTTTATTTTTATACACTTGAACATATTTATTGATATTTATTGCTTGTATAATTCTAAGGGGGCGTATACAAGAAAGTGAAAATATCTGCCCTATTTCCCGATTTAATTCATTACTTTTACCTATTTACTTGCAGAGAAAGAAGAATCCCAAGGGCAGAAATCGCGGAATAAGATTAAACTGCCAGAAATTAGAATCCTGAAACGCGATAAAAACACGGAGACATGCCTGAGGAATATCCCTCAAATACTAGTTAGGGGAGAGCAGATTGCCTTAATTTCCGTTGTAAGCGGAGAAACCACGTGAGAACCGCAATATTAAAAACGTTTTACTGGAGCGAATCAGAGGTATCCTAAATGAGGGAAGATTGTATAGCCGTGCTCAAATACATTTACGTATGCTGGAATTTTATGGCTTCTGATTGTATATATGATAGTTGAGGAACATGTGAAATTATTGTCACTAAAAATAAATACCAGTTGCACTAAAACTGGTTATTTTGATAGCAAGTGCCTGTTTTATTTTCTAAGAAATAATTATTTTATACTATCAAAGGAAAAATACACTGCCAATATTAATATTAATTAATATTATTTTTTAGATATTAATTAAACTATAACTAAAAAAAAAAATAATATTGACATTTATTTATTCTTACTATTAGTAAACTCTGCAATTTATTTTTTAAATAATTTTATTAATACCCTATTTGGTGTGTTCTTACGTATTATTGTAGTAAAGCGTTTGCGTAGGTTTTATGTACCAGTTTTTTGTATATATATTTAAGTATTTTGCATTTTTCTGTAAAATAAAATTTGTACGTAAAAATTTGTTATTATGTTTTCTTTTGCATCTAAAATGATTTCTTTTGAGGGAATCTTATGCCAGTTTCCGAGGTCAAACCTCATTTGGCACCTACAATGGGTGGCTATTAGACATGTTTACTAAAAATATTTATTGTTAAAACACAAATATTGAAAGGGAAAGGTTTTTTTATTGTAGTTTCCAAAATAGAAGGTAAAACAACAGAATAATACAAATTCAAATACCCATATTACAACAGAGTTGCACTAGACTGTAGATCAATTAGTTAACAAAACTGTATGTGACATGTGGCAAAATAAAGAAAAAAAATAAACTCGTTTGCTTTGTATCTTTGTGCTCATCATGTAAAAACTGCTGAAAGTATCGAGATGCATTCTTTTAATCTATTTGTAATACATCATATTTTACGTTGTTAATGGTAACGCCCAGCCGTAGAGCGTATCCTCATCGTTGCAGTCCTGGTGAATCACCATTATAGTGAGAATACTTTCTGCCACACGTAAAGTAAGCGCAGCCACACATTATTTGTGCGGACGACCTGATGGTGTGCAATTGTGTTCCAGAAAAATAAATATGTATAGGCGGTTGTGCCTTACATAACATAGATTTTCAAAATATAATTTGTTTGTTACCTATGCTATTGTTTATATGAACTGTGGATTGACTATTTTAGAGTTGATTGCTTTTTTTATATAGGTAGTTATCCACACATCTATAAAACGATGCGATCTCAATCAATATCAGTAAATTCATGACATGAACAGCACAACTACTAATACTAATATAGGTTTTACAAAAGTAAGTGGTAATTTAAATAATTAATATTTTCGTTAATATTTGTAATATTATAAAAGTAATACTAGTATCCGGCCACATGGATAATGGGATTTATTTGTCATCTTTTGGTCGCCATAGTAACAAACTCGTTTACAAACAAGTGCGTGTTATAACGTTGCATGTGTGACATTACACCGTTTTTTTTCGTGTAGGTAGAGGATTTATTTGTTGAAAGGAATGGTTTCGTCTCTGCAAACTCGCATTGCACTCGTTCAATGCTATTATGAATGTGGACGGAGTTTTATGGCAGGCTTAAGACGATTTTGTACATTAAATGATTTAAGAGCTGGTCCATGTTGTTTGAGTGCTTTTCAAAAACTCGTAGCAAAATTTGAGGCAACTGGTTCTGTTATGGATAGAAAGAAATCAAGAAGACCTTCTGTCATCACTAATATTGTAGTTGCGGCAGTTTTACAAGAAACGCAAGGCTTAGCACATGAAAATGAATATGGAACATCTAATGTCAACAAAATAAGACAACTGAATGGCGAATTCTTAAAAGGCAATTTAAAATGTATCCATATAAGATGCATGTTTTATTTGTATTAAAACAAGCTGATAGAATCAAAAGAAATGATTTCGCCTTACAAACAATAGCGGAAATTCAAGTGAATCCACAGTAACTTGACAATGTTCTTTGGACTGATGAAGCACACTTTCAACTTAATGGTGGTAGGACCCACAATTGTCGAATTTGGTCAATAAATAACTCACACACAAGTAAATATTTAACAAGGACTTCACGATTTTATCATAGGCCCGTATTTTTTTTAACAGATTGAGAATGGTAGAACAAGCCCAGTTACGGTAACTGGCCAGCGTTATTTGAATATGCTTCGTGATTATGCAATACCGTTGTTGCAAGAACACGACATTGAAAATATCATATTTATGCAGGATAGCGCACCTCTGCATATCTTCAGTCCAGTAAAACAGTTTTTAAGAAACACTTTGTTATCAGCAGACAATTTCCTAAAACTTGGTCCTCCAGATCACCAGATATTAATCCAGCCGATTTTTAGTTATGGAGATACCTAAAAGAGTGTTTTTAATAAAACCTAATACCATCTGTATGCTATGTTTTGTGTGAAGGAGTCCATCACACAAAACATAGCATTGAAGAGAGGTTGCTGCTTGTTCAAGAAGAAAATGGCGGCCACATTCAACTTTTGCAATAAATGTAATATTTTTAATAGATCGCATTTCTGTTTGTACAAATAGGTACTTTTTTAATTTTTAAATTACTCAAGGGTTGATAAAAATATCAAGATTTTAAAATACCACTTACTTTTGAAAAACCCTATACTTTAATTTTGACGAATGATACGTGGAAGTTCAAATTTTATTTCGCCCACTTTCTGTCAGGGTGTAATACATTCCTACATTCAAACGCGCATAACTCACAAACTACCACATGTAGGCATTAGCGCCTGGTATAATTTTGTACTTGTTCACAATGTACAATGCAGTCACATAAAGTATAGAGATTTTCTCATTAGAATAAGGTGGCATGAAAAAAATATAATTTTGTGGACACCTTGTATAATTATCTAAATCACCTGTGTACGCAGTCTTTAATGGCAATTAGAGCGATTACAACCAATTTATGAATTTTGTTCTCGCTGTTGTCCTGTTCTTATTGTAACACCCTTGTGTACGAGTAGCTAGATCAGTTGAAAGAGCCGCATAAACGGTGCAAGTCCGCTATTGAAGCTTTTTTTTCTATTTCTCGCCGTTTAAAAGTTATTTTGGATGAATGAAATTTGGGTCGCAGCTCATACACTTGAAATTCCTTGAGTGTCCTTGAGTAACACTCCACGGGATCTACAAACTGACAAAATCTCATTATTATCTACGATGTAGAATTCGCGAAGTTCCGTGGTTAAAGCAATTAATTCCGTAAATGTTAACTGCCGCTCTTGGAACTGCATGAACTCAAAAGCAAATAGTGTTGGTATGGGTATCCAACCATGAGGCAGCAAGTAAATTGAAAATTAATTTATGTGGACATTCCAATCCTTATTTAATCTGAGCCAGAACAGGAAACACTAAATATTAACAGAATTAAAGATTTCTGTGGAAATACATTTAAAATTATAGAGTGTGGTGATAAAGTAAGGAACAAAATCCATAATTGCGTTAATTAACGTTTTCAAACAAAACGTCCGGACGGAACAATTTTTAATTAGCCACCATTTTTAAATAACTCCAATTTTGTTGCTGTTTGTTTTTTTTATAGATGATCCAGCTACCTAAGTGTTGATGTAAAAATTTGGTACGTCAGTTTACTGATGCTTTTTGTTTGGAGAAAATAACAGAATTAACGTATGAAATAAAAATTTAACTTTAATGGAGGAAAATCAAAATGTTCAAATTTGCTCTTCGTGAACCATTTAGCACTGACCAATACTAGTGTCACTTCGCTCAAGGACATCAAGGGTAATGTGTTCCACTTCAACGCGAATTATTTAGTGCAGATCGTCTAAATTATTTGGCCTATTAAAATAACCTTTTGATTTTAAATGATCCCACAGAAAGAAAAAAAATCTTGGAGAGTCAAATCTGGGGAAAGCGATAGCCACTCAATTGCTTCGTCCTATCCACCTTCCAGGAAATGTAGCGTCAAGATATTGACGGACGTTTATTTGAACGTGAGGAGGTGTCCAATCTTGTTGGAATCAAGTATCCTGCTTCGTGATCATGTGGAAGCATTGCATCCACAGCTGGTACTAAATCAAACCGCAAAAGGTTCAAATAACGTGTTGCTGTAAGATTTCCGTAAAAAAAGTAAGGCCCTATTAAACGCCGTCCGATTATTCCAAACCAAAGATTTAATTCCTCTTAGCGTTGACTGTGAGAATCTTGGGTACAGTGAGGATTTTCTCTTGACCAAAACCTGCAATTGTGACGATATACTCTCCCACTCAGACAATAAATAGCTTCGTCGGAAGATATTATTTAAAAAATTGGGGTATTTATCATAGCGTATTCTTTGTAAAACTGTAAACGGCGATCTGGATCTGGAATCAATTGAACTTTGTAAGGATGATATTTCTCCTTTTTGAACAACTTCACAACAAGAAGACCTTATTTATTACGCCTTGTAGAAACATAAGGATTTTCTACAGCTTCAAGTAGCAGATCTAATTTGGTTTCTTCATTTACTTGAGTCGACTTTGCCGAGGCAAATAATCAGCGCATCCCATTTCAATAAATTTGGCAACCAAGCCGGGGATCTTGCAATAGGCGGTTTTATTATCAGGATGATTTGGTTGAATAATTCACATGCTTTTTCATGTGCTCTTAACTTATCATCATATCCAACCGTTATTAAAATAACTTCTATTCTTGCCCGTTCTGTTAAACATGTCATTTTTTGTTAACGGCAAAGAGAATTCTTTTTTAAAAAACTTGCTATATGTTTCTTTCGCACACATTAAAAGCGCTGCTTTTAAGAATTAAATTAAATTTTGTTTGTTTTAGGGTTTTAATTAAGACTCTGCTTCATTAAAGTTACATTTTTATTTCTTACGTTAAGTCTGTTATTTCTCAAAAAAAATAATTATCTACGATAACAACCTTTTTTTTACACCTTTTCCTTTAAGTAGCTGTGCCATCTATAAAAAGCAGTATGAAGAAATAGATAGATAGAAATAAATTCACTAAAAAAAAAACAATGTTGACGTCATAAGATGACTTTTTATGCCATAAGGTGGCTAATTAAAAAATGAAATTGACCTGTCCGAGCGTCTTTCTTGAAAACATTGAATAAAGCCATTATGAATTTTGTTCCTTTCTTTATCACCACACTATATGTTAAATAAGGATGTGGGTTAATAAAAAATTAACGAGATAAATTTTCTAATTCATTGAGCACTCACATTTATTTTTCGATATACATGCAGACTCGACATCACCTTGTGTGGTGTTACATTTCTAATTTTTGTTTTTACAAGCAGTCAGAAACATTTTCTCAGAATATGACAGGTCAAAGAACCAATAATAAATATCGCAAAAATTACGATAATAAAATTTTTATCATTCAATGTTTAAAATGGGAAAACGATGTGAATGACATTCCATACAAACAACCTATTAGAACATTTCCATTAAGATACCACACCTAAGTAATCAAAAACATAAAAAAAAAAAACTATTATATCATAATAGTGATTCAAACATAGAGAGATGCAAAAGGAATTTGGTCAATAGAGAGCGCGCGTAAACCTGTGTGTCTTCAACAGAATTTTAGGCGACCACTTGAAAAAAGATAGCGTCATTTCGACAGAAACAATATACATATCTATGTCTCTATGTGTATGTATGTATGTGAGAGTATATATATAAATATAGGTGGGAAGGGCATTGACTTCGAAATAGTTTCTGAGTCGGCAAACATAAAAATCCGGAAATAATTCTTTGTTTCGTTTCGGACGGGATTTTAAATTCAAATTTTGTCGCGAACTAACTGTTCAGTGACTCTTTATTGACACGGACGGCCCATTTGCATTCTACGAGGTGATGATTTGAGGGAATTCAATGAGGATTACACGTTAATATGCTATATTATTTACATTTGTGTAATCTGAATTCTGGGTGTGTTAAATTATGAATAATTTAATTAAACCTGTCCATTTAATTTTGGTAACAGAATGTGTTTTTGTAAATATCTTCTCTATAGACAGTTCAAAGAACCTGCTCACGTCATCCCTCTCTGTATATTTGTGCTTTCTATATGAAAACTGTGTTATTTAGAAATCGTGATGAAAGGATAGAACCGGGGAATAAAGTAAAATATGTCATTTCAGGATTTCAGTAATAACTTTTTTTTAAACCTTTGCTATACTTGAATAAACTTAATTGAATGAAGTTAATATAAAATGAGACCCTTGATGAAGGTATAAGCTTAATTCTATTCAAAACAAAACAAGAAATTTAATTTCCTTACGAAAAACAAGGTGTATAATAAATCGTATGTGGGATTTCTAAGGATTCCGCAAGAAGGGTGATCTGGACCTGGTTAGATAAAGGAAGTACAAAGAAATGGAGGTCGACTGAAGGTCAACTCCATACCAAAACGCTGATAGGGGATGGGGAAGTTAAATTCTCTGATAACCTACTCAGACGCAGTAAGAAAGAAGTTAAAAACCATTACTGGGTTGGTAACTAGACACTGTCCCCTGATAAAGCATCTATACAACACAGGCTGAGGGAACACCAAACTGCTCGAGTGGAAATAAGAGAATTAATAGGGATGGTACAATGAGCACCTAGCTCAAGTGCCCGGACATCAAGTGCCCACCCTTACTTTAATGAATGAATGAATGTGTATAAATAATATACAGGTGGGCCACTACAATCGCGTCGGTTTATATAAAAAAAGTGGTAACATATTTTCAATTTTTTTTTGTTAAGGATTATGCAGGTTCAGAAGGACCACATTTCAAAATTATTTTGAAGTATACAGGCTGACTCAAAGAAAAATTACACAGCAAAGTTGTGGAAAATTAAATGGAACACCCTGTATATTATGACATATTTTGACAGTATAAACTAAATAAAGGCAAGTTGATGTTAGGTTTCTTATACCTAACTCAACTCGTTTACGAAAAAATTAACTATTCTTTAAAATATAGACCAAAATTTAAGAGGCACGCCTGTCATGCATATTTAAGCCAGATATTTTAAACTATATTTATTTTTTACCTAAAGCATTACACTTGATAATAAAATAAAAGTAATGCAAAAATTATACAGGGTGAACAAAAAAACATACTTTTAATATTCGCTATATTTAAAGGCAAGTAACTTTCTTATTTTAAATAGAACAGCCTGTATTTATTACCTTATTTAGATTCTAATTTTAACGGTCTTTAAGATTGTATTAATACTTCCTATATCTATTTGTTATAGTTTCTTAAATTTAGAATTTTCTATTTCAAATATTAATTCCTATCAATTCTTCTTCAAAAGTATCGCTATTATTCATTATACACAAATGCCATTTGACAATAACAGCACTTGTCAGTTGCGTATCATTGGTGTTCGTGGTTATTTAAAAAGCATTTTAATTATTTACAATGAGAAATTACCCTCAAGCAGAAAGGATTGATATGATTTTAATAATTGGAGAGTGTGAAGAAAATTGTTTGCTAGCTTCAAGGATTTACGCACAAAAATATCCTAACAGACGCCATCCTGATAAGCGTTTTTTAGAAAATTTGCTGCAAGTATTTCGAAGTACAGGAAGTGTGTGTTATAAGAAAAAAGAACGACAAAAACCGATTACCGGAGATGAAGGAAATAATATTTTAGTTATCGAATCTCTTGCTGAAAATCCGCATACAAGTTAGCGAAAAATAAATTAAACTACAAGGATAAGCAGAGGAAGCATCAGAAGAATTATAAAGATGAACAAATTTTGCCCTTACCACAGATACAACTGCATCAAGAACTTTTGGAAGTAGATTATGATCGGCGGCTTGAATTTTGTTATGGGTTCTAGAAAAGTTAGGAGATGACGAAAATTTTCTCGATTATGTGTTATTTTCGCATGAATCAACTTTCAATAACAACGGATTGGTTAATAGGCATAATTTTCATTATTACAGTGAGGAGAATCCCAATTTCTTTAGAACCCTAAATCGTCAATATCGATGGTCTGTTAATGTATCGAGCGGAATAGTTGGAAAGCACGTGATAGGGCCATACTTTTCTGATGGTCGCTTGAATGGTGCCATGTTTTTACAATTTATAAAATATAACTTATTGTTAATAATACTTTTGGAAAATATACCTATTAATATTCGACAAAGACTTTGGTTGTAATTAGACGATGCTCCTGCGCACTTTTAAATAAGCGTTTGGGAGGAATTAGATAGGCAGATTCCAACAAGTGGATAGGTCGCGGAGGTCCACAGAATTGGCCAGCAAGATCTCCAGATCTATGGAGCCCAGATTTTTTTTATGGGGATATATTAAAGATATTGTTTATGACATACCACCAACCACACCAGACACTATGAAAGAGCGAATAAGAATGGCGTTTCGATCTATAACACCAAATGTTTTGAGTAATGTTAAAGACTCATTTCAAGAAAGATTACGCCTCTGCATTGAAAACGATGGCCATCATTTTCAACATTTTTTAAAACATTTAGCAGTTTATCCGTTTCAATATACTTAGCACATTTCTGAAGTTTACTTAGTTATGGGCATTTAATTAGTATGTAGGGAAAGCCAGTTGAAAAGTTAGGCTGATAATTATCGTCTATCTATGTTGAATAATAACAGCAGTTTTGTCTAAGCTTACTTAAAAAAAATAATGGCTAGGAATTAATATTTGAAAAAGAAAATTATAAATTACTAAGAAACTATAACAGATAGGTCTAGGAAGCATTAATACAATCTTAAAGATCGTTAAAATTAGAATCTAAATAAGGTAAAAAAAAAATTAAAAGTATTGAAAATATGTTACTACTTCTCTCTACAATTTATTGTAAGTTCTGGATTGGTGGTATTGAAATATGGTATTAGAAAAAAAGTAAGGAAATTAGTTCTATCCAATGCTTTAATGTAAAATTACGGACTGTCCGTTTTCACATTTAAAGTACAAACCAATATCAATTTTAACGTATTTTCCAATTTCATTTGTGCATTGTCCTATTTTCTATTCTATTTTATTAATGTTTTTTAAATGTAAGAACACTTCAAAATTTAATGACGTAGCTTTAATTTCTAATTTGACGTTTACGCCTGAGGATGACCTAGAACTCTACAATTATCTTAATCAACCGTATTTTCAGTAGCACATAATAAAGCTTATACAATTCATGTGCGCTCAGAACCGAAATAGAACCAATTTTTAAATATGGTTTGGAACCAGAAACTGGCGCAAAGTCTTATTCACTCCTAAATTTAAAGCTTTCTTTATGGTCTTCGCTATTCAATCACTCTGAGTTAATTATATACTTTTTTTTTCTATTTTTACGATTCCGTGAAGGTATATTTTGAGAGGATGTTTTAAACTTTTAAGTTTAGTTACTGCTTCAGTCTTACATTAAGTATAGTATTACTTGTTTGAAAATAGTTGATAGTATTCGAGCTTAATAGTGCTATAGATTCAACTTGGAAAATCGCCTTTGCAAATCTTTTTATTTTTTCCTTATATTCAATAATAACCATAAGTGCAGTATCTTTATCTGTCGTAAGTTATAAAAACACGACGTTGTTAAAATATAAATTCTAAGAGAAGTGTGAGTGTGAGTGAAGTCATCGCAATAATATAAATAATAAAATATAAATAGCAAATAGGTACATAAAAGGAAAAAAAAAATACAAAAGAAAGTATCATTACGCAGGCTGATTCAAGTTAAGTTGTCATTATTGCTACCTCCATTGTTATTCATGCCAGGAAAACAGTTAAATTAGCAAAGTGCTCTAGTATTCTTTATGCTGATTAACGTACAGTCAACAGAAAACAATTGATTTTCGTTTTTACTAAACAATAACTTGCATTAATGTGTATTGAGATTTATGTTGTTATAAATCTATCAGCGCTGTACAAAATACATTAAAGTAAGGACTTACGTAGCAAATTTTTAAATCTAAGCAAAGTGACGGCCTAATGAATTTTCGTGGGTGTTATAGAAATAATGCCGACATACTGGGGGCTACGCGCAGAAAGTGATATCATATGAATGGAAATACTAAGTTTATTGCAGCATGTAGAGCTGCTACTTTTCACTGGAGATACAGTGTCGTCGAATGTATAAGGAAGTGGGAATGGCAATTCAGTCTCCGCTTATTGCGTTCAGTGGCTAAAGTTTTGATTCGCAGTAGCTTTTGAAGTGAATTATCTTAACAGCAAAAAAAAATTGGGTGTGATATCGAGTACTTAAGGAACTCTACTCTACTCTTAAGGAAACTATTTATTTTATACAAAGTCAGTACAGTTACAGATAAAGTAGTAGCAGATTTATATCAAAATGACATTACAAAACTGTAAATCATCACGTCATGATGTTTTAAACATACAAAAAGCAAAGTTTTCTGGCCTATAGTAGCAAATACGTTAAACATATTCTACAAATACAGAAATCGCCGTGAAGATGGCGGCCCTCCTATTTCACTGCATTATCTTTCCATACTCGATATAAGTTTTCTACATGGCAGACATAGTTTTCAAATATTTATCTATTACTTGCTAGATAAATATTTCTCAGGAACTGTTATCATAACATGCCCGTTTGTATATGGTGCTTCTTGATTTTTTTGTGAATTAACCGTCAATGTGGGGAGGCACGAGTAACTGACGTGCGCGGTCTTGGGTGAGCATTGGAAATTTTCATATTTTGTTTGACATTTATGCATTAAATTCTAATTAAATACACTCTACCAGGGCATTTTCATTTCGACGGTATTTTTGTTTTTGTTAGAGAAAAGAATCAGACATAGTGAGCTTTTCTTTCTAATTTTATTTTTAAAGAAGTAAAACTTCTATGGAAATTATAACTACTTTAGAAATATTAGTTGTGAGTATTCCGGCTTACATGAAAAAATTTTGGAAAAGTTACCCACATTTCGAAATTTCACTATGTATATTCCAAGTTACATGAAAAAAACGGTTTTTAGGGGAACAAAATTGCCCCAAAATCGTACCGGAATTTTACCAAAAATGTTTTAGTGTGTATATGAAAATGAATGTTTTGTAAGAATGATAAACTAAATAAATGAAATTTGAAAATTGATATAGATATAAAAATATAAAAAGGAAGAAATAAAAATAGAATAAGATTTAAAACTCGTTAATTAAGTATATAACTAAATAAAAGTTAGGCTGCATTATTTGTCTGTTCATTTAGTAGATTTATGTTTTCTTTCCTTTTGTGCCTCTCAATTTCATATGCTTCAAGCAATTTTTTTTAATTAGTAACAAAATTTTAATTTTTTGCGTTTCACGTTATAGTAAGTATTTCATTCACTTTCAACACTATAAATAAATTTCAGTAAAATAGCAGTCTTTTGTGAACTTCATAGACGTCATAAATTTTTTTCACAACTTAATATTTTATTACTTGTCATTAGTTTTAACTCGTAGAGAGCCTGAAGGTGACCAATTTCGGCCGAAACATGTAGTTTTTATAGATGATAATAAATTAAGAGTGTAATAAACAACTCTTGTTTGCATTTGTGATATATATCATTATATTTATATGGGCCAAAAAGACTAAATTACCTAACATGGTGTTCTTACTTTAGCCTTGAATCATGCAAATTTTCGTAGATGAAGATTAAGTGAAAGGTTCATTCAAAATTTAGAAAAAGAAAGAGGTGAAAGAGAAAATATTCCTGAGAACCTTTATTCCGAAAAAACTTGTAAATTATTTTAGCTTAATAGCGCCTATAATGATAATAAAAAAGAAGTAAACGAAACACCAAAAGAAAAAGAATCCCCAAATAAGTTGTTTGCAGAAAATTTTATTTATAACTTGTAATAGGATAGTGTACGTGATAATTGCCTGATTTGTCAACAATTGGAGTGCCTATCAGTCATCAAATGGCGATGTCTCTTTTTAACCATGTCAAGAACTGGGTCTTTTAATAGCTGCAAGTTTAATATTAATTATTAATAAATATAATAAAGTGTATGTAGAATAAAATGTGTAATGATGAGCATAAAGATAATTGTTTTATGTTACCCAGAAACTTAATGAGTACATTAAATAGTAAAAAAATTAGAGAAATAACCTTTAAGATGTGGGCTTACAGGGTTAACAATTGGTACGGTTACCTAAATTTTATTGCTTACTATTACTTATTTTAAGTTTGCTTGAAAATGTGACATCCATTAAATATGTAAGCTAATATTGTCTTTAAGGCTCTTTCAGACGAGGCGATTAGTTGAACGGACGGTTGTCAAGGAGCATACTGATATAGCAAATGATCGGGAACCGCCTAAAAGGGTTCATATCAGTATGTTCCTTGACAACCGTCTGTTCAACTAGTGGAATCAACTAAACGCCTCGTCTGAAAGAGGCCTAATACTACCCATATACAGCAGGAGCCACCTCTAACTATGAACACAAGAGTGCGCTTCATACATATAACGATATATCATACATATAACTTATTTGTAGTTGGGATGGCTGGTGTGGTATATGTGTACCATAATTTTCTACTACAATACAAAAAGTCGTGTTTTAATTGAGTGACTCATTAATTTAAAAAGTTAGCGGAAGCATATGTCAGTTTCAGCTTAGAATTGAATTGGGATTCATAGCAGGAAGGTGCTGCTATGTTTCGAATAGCACTACGCTTCTGGGATGAAAATGGAATACAACTGGAATTGGAAAGAATTGTACAGGGAAAAGTCACAACTGAGCGGAAAATGTATCTAAGTTGCGTAAGCAATAACCCTTGATAATCGTTACGGCTAGCAGCATCTTTTAAATTATATTTCATAGAGTTTAGTCTACTCCTAGTTATACTCCTTTTAACGTTGCATTGTACCAATTCCGATATTATAATTGTTTACTTTGTGGTGAGCAACAATTAGTAATGCGTATTCGTGTTTCTACAATAATTTCTTTAATATACATGTTTGTAACTTTTTAAAAGAATTTCGATTTTAGTTCATTTATTATTCAAATACAATACACGTGATAGCTGATAAACAGTGCAGGAATTACACAATACATAATATTTATTTGGAAAAATGAACCCGATAAACCCGTTTATACATTCAACTATTTTATCGCTCTCTGTGAGCTGATATTTTGTGTACGGTAATTACGAATTGATGGACGTTCACTTAAAGAATGATTTACAAAACAACCGGACCAATCATAAAAAAAAATTACATTGTAGAATTACGCACCGGTTTTCGTTGTAAGTGCAAAGTAAATTATGATCGTCAATAGTAACAAAAGACGGTTCGATTCGAATGGAACTTTCATTTTTTCTTTTTTCGCCGCTTCTTGCGATTTGGAGAGAGTGGCCACCTTCGATACTTACAGACCGAGTCATACAATGAAATTTAACGGTCTTGATTTCGTAGAATGTTTTGCTTGAAAAGAAATGAAATTACCGTTGCCTAAATGAATATGCATGATTATTTTTATTGTTGTACTTATCTCTCGCATTGATGAAAATTAATAGAGATGCACATGCATCAGAGATGTATCTTTTTTTTGTATTTTTCTATTTCTAAAGACTTTAATAGCAGTTTTTTCACCTACCCTCCAAAATGCCTACCGAAAAAAACGTTTTCGGCTGCATGCTAAAACTAATCAGGATATGAAACGCCTATGAAAGCATTTGAAATGTAAATTTCACCTTCTCAACCTTACCATGTTTAATCAAGCAATTCTACAGCTATTCACATTTCTGAATCTATCAATTTCATACAAGCAGTAGGAGGTTTTATGTAAATAGGTAACCCTAATGATTTAATTTAATCATTACTACGGTGTTTGATGTCTGAGTAGACATGTACGTCGTAGTAAATTTCACTTTAGTACAACGTGATTAAAAAACATCTAGAAGTTATTTGTATTTCATATTTGCAACATTATCAGTGGTAAACAACCGCAATACACTGCAAAAAATGACAAAGAAATTGCGTTTCTTAAGTTATGCACAAACACTGAGAAAAATAGATTGTAGATATTAGATAATAAATTCCTCATATTAATTACTAAAGTAATTATTGTTAAAAGAATAATGTGTTGTTTATTAATAGTAAAATAATCAGATTTCAAAATATCTATAACGAGGGATTAATTTGGATTTTACCATCTACATTCAATGGAAAATTGGTGGAATCCTGCATAGTAGCGTGGATTATACAGTGAGGACACGTGGGTTGGAACAAATTTATTTAAAATTTAAGGGTTTGTTTTTTTTTGAAAAACGCTCGGGTACGTCGATTTTTGTTTTTTGCAGGGGTTTTTTTACGGTAAATTTATATACACAGTGTGGCCCAAAAAAAACAAGTTACGACCACCAACTACATTTTTCCAAATGGAAGCACTTATTTTTATATCCTTTTTGAATTCTGAATCGAATTCTAAGTACGTTTCCAGTACCATTTCCTATACCTAAACTCAAGAGTTATCGAGACATTCATGATTGAATTAATTAGAACCATATTCCTGGGCTCTTTTGTATCAAGCAAAACATTCCATCTTGTATTTATTTTGTTTTTTTTATTTCTGGTATTTTCGATAATTGACTTGCCACTTGTCAACATGTAGTGACACTTCAAGTACGTAATTGTCAAGTGCATTTATAATAAAGTTTGAAAGAATGGCACGTGTAACTGAGAAGCAACGAATAGAAATTTTGATGATGGTAGGATATGGCAAGAGAACCCGAACACAAGCTCAAGTTTGCGAATTATTTAATAATAAATACCCGGAGAGGCGTATTACACGATCGGTAATTAGTTTAGAGACCACCTAAGAGACAATTACAAAACCAACTATCTTCCAGTTCCACAGGACAGACAATTGAATATTTTGCTCGATTAAAAGAAAATCCGCAAAAAGCTCCTAATAAATATTTATCTGGCAAGCAATAGATAAATATTTGAAAGCTATGTCTGCCATGTAGAAAACATATCGAGTATGGAAAGTTACCGTAGTGAAATAGGAGAACCGCCATCTTCACGGCAATTTCTGTACTTGCGGAATATGTTCAACGTATTTGCTGCTAGAGGTCAGGAAACTTTGGTATTACATGTTTAGAACATCATGACGTGATGATTTACAGTTTTGTAATACAATTTTGACGTAAATCTACCACTACTTTATCTGTATCTGTGTCGACTTTGTAGAAAATAAATAGTTTCTTTAAGAAAATATATACCGGGTGGTCCATTTATCGTGGCCCCCCTAAAAATTTGGAAGCAGTCAGTTTTATGAAAAAAAGTTTCAAGTAAAAGTTTTACTACAAGAAGTGTCCTATCAGATGGTTATGCAGTCGTACACCAAGGAGAACGTTTGAAGGTCATGCGAAGGTCAATTTTTTTTTTTTAATGGAACATGGCATTTTTTTTTCCAAATTCTGAAAAAGGATGTAATTGTGAGTAGAAAAGTAGTAAAACTCATGTGGCCTAAAATTAAGATTCAGCGAAATATTCAAGAAAAAAAAAATACAAATTGGAAATAATACATGAAAAACATAGTATTTTGAAAGCAATATGAGGACGTATTACAAAATAATTACTAACAGATTGGGAATTAAGGATTAATTTTCAATAATAAGTCATTTGAAATATCGGATGTAGGTAATTACAAAGGAATTATGGGTATGAATATTTCGCTGAATCTTAATTTTAGGCCACATGAGTTTTACTACTTTTCTACTCACAATTACATCCTTTTTCAGAATTTGGAAAAAAAAATGCCATGTTCCATTAAAAAAAAAAAAATTGACCTTCGCATGACCTTCAAACGTTCTCCTTGGTGTACGACTGCATAACCATCTGATAGGACACTTCTTGTAGTAAAACTTTTACTTGAAAGTTTTTTTCATAAAACTGACTGCTTCCAAATTTTTAGGGGGGCCACGATAAATGGACCACCCGGTATATCCAAAAATATTTTTTTGCTGTTGAGGTAATTTATTTGGATAAAAGATATTATTTTGAAGTATAATTTTCCAAATTGTAAGAAATGTTAAGTTTTTCCTGAGAGATATTAATATTTTTCTTAGTAATATAACAATGTTGAATTTTTTTTTCTAAGAAACAGATTTTTTTCATTAATATTGACGTAAAACATTTTGTACATTTACCCCCATAGAATGCGGAAAACTATCAAAAAAAATGATTTTACCAAGAAAAATTACGTAAAATTTTTAGTGTGTGGATGAGTGTTTAACAGATAATGCTGGATTAATTCCAACGTGCATGCAAGTTATTTCGGATATTCCATGTTCAAACTGTAACAGAGTGCGTAATATACTTTAAAAGGACAACAGGTTTTCTAATATGAATTATTACTAACTACTAAGGATTGCATACCAGTTTACTGGTTAACTGGTAAATTGACCAAAAAACGTTTAATAAAAATTCAGTAAATGAAAAATCCATATACAAAATATATTGTGTTTATAGATATTTAAAGGTCTAAAGGGACATTGAAAATAGGTAAGTGTAAGTAACAATATACCCAATTATTAATCTTATGGGATGTTTTTTCTTTAATTTTAATTTAAATTTTCTTAGGATTGAGAGCCGCTGTAATGCCCTAGAATGGAGAATATAAAAAAGACAACATTATTGTGAAATAACATTAACATTTAAACCTTAAATATATATTTTTTTACTTCTAACAACTGTTTAAAATAATTAAATACAAATACTTATTACAAAATTCTAATATTATGCGTTAAAATTGTGCAAAATATGTATTATTCTAGCCTAACTTCTAACCCTATTTTCTTGGGGAATCCCCATTAATGTCACACATAAAAAAAATTATATTATTTAAACTATTTTCATTTACCGAATTACCGGTAAATGAAAAAAAATCGGTAAATTTACAATCACTACTACCTACTAATAATCAGTATAATAGATCTAAAATAACAAGAAAACAGAACCACGTGTGGCCGAAGACCATGTCATTTCTGACTTGAACCAATTGTAATTTTCCAAATTTCAAGAAATTTTAATTTTTTCCTCAGAGGTATTAATATTTTTCATGGTAATATTACAATGTTACAGATTTTTTGTAAGAAACAGAAAGTTTCCTTTAATATTCATGTGAAATACTGGTATTATGGGAATATTTCTAACATATCGACAGTTTTCTTAAGTTTCTGTACATTTACCTCCATTTAGTGTGGAAAATTATCAAAAAAAAAATATTTTTACCAAGAAAAATTACCTTAATTTTATAAGAAAAATTACCTTAATTTTTTAGTGTGTAGAACTCGTATAATCAGCAGCACTCTTATAAATAAGTAATTACCAACAACAGGTTTTACAGAAAATTTAAACTTGTTAAAAACCATCAAATTCATATGAAACAAATATTGAAAGTTTGAAGAAAACGAAGAAAACGAATACTATTAATGTTGAAATAAGTTTTATATCTCTTTCTTATTGCTCGATTTATTTGCAAAGGTGATTTTATACAGGCATCAGTGCTTTCAATGCTTAATATTTTTTTTTTGATAGACATAATCACATGTTATTATAATATATATATATAACAATTATATATTCTCAAATTATTGTGATCTGTTGCATATGTGTTTTGCATTTCAAGTCTTAGAATTTTATGTTTATAACATACCAGGAATCTTAAACTCCTTTACATCATAATCGTGAACACTATTTAATGGCATATTTACGGGAAACATAATTACCCTCTACGCACCGTAGGTGTAAAAAGGACTATCGTTTGTTTACTAGCGTATAAATTTATAGTCGATCAATTTTGTATGCCAAATATATTCCAATTTAGGACGTCTCCCTTCCATATCACTAGGAAAATGAAATTCTATAACGGTGCCGATTTAGATGCTCGTCACTGTACATAATATACGGAAGAATATCTCTGGCATAAACATTAAATAACTGATTATAATGCATCGAATTTAACCTTGGCTTACACTTATATAGTTATAAATATAATGAATAAAATATCTGAGAAATAACACGGTAAAATATAATTGATTTAACAATTATTGGTATGTTATAAATTGTATTTTAGGAGTTGATTTTAATTTCATTTTTGATTTTTCAAGTTAGTTTTGTTCGAACCGTTTTTTAATGTTTATAGTGCGCGTATTGTATCGTTTATATCAATGGCGTAAGCTCAAATTACATGTTTATTCAAATATTCTGCATTGCTTGGATTATCGTTATGGCCACATATGACGGATATCGGAAGAAAGGCGAATAATAGAACATGGAATTGGTTACCAAATAGCAGAAGAAAGAAATAAGTGCTAAGAAATTATTGCAGTTTAAATGACGGAGCAAGTCAAAAACAAAAAACAATATGAAAGATGTAGCTATAAACGGGGTAAGTTTTAGTCTTCGCTGGGATACTTGAGTTTGATAATATTTACACAATGCGAAAGTATACCAAAGGATACAGTAGTGTAAATTATAATAATAGGACGCGAGAAAATAAACGCTATAAGATTAATAATTTTGATCTAAACAGTTCAATATAGATGAATCAAATACAACATGAGCGAAGTTATTGGACGTAATTCAAACTACAGTCAGGCAAAGGTTATTTCCGCACGAAAAAATCACAGTTATATGGAACTTTTAAAGTTAATTTGAGAGATTTTTTTGGCATCACTGCTGGAACAAATTAGATATGCCGATTAAATGAATAGTAGTTGAAACAATATTGATCAAGGATTTCAGCTTCTACGAGCAATTATATAGTAACTATTACAGTGGTAGTCATCCAATTAAGATTTGCAAAACAACAGGTATCATCAGCGTCACTCATAATGTACATACATTCGGTGCCGTACATCCATCAGGACCCAGTCACAGTCTATCGTTTCCAGTGGTGCGGCTTGTATCCTATTTTTACCATTGATAAATGTATATTTGCAAACTTATATTTTCAGAATTTACTGGATTGGAACCATCCTTTTTTTGGTCTTTGACATAGCTTTCTAGCTAATAAAATGTAAGCCATGTAGTGAGATCTTACGCAGGTGTTTTTGTGTGACCGGTAATGATTAGAATATTTCTTTGAGAATTGAAAATCCTTTGAGATTATTTCTAAACGAACAACACTGGATATACAACAAACCCTTGGCTTATTGTGTAGGATATTTAATTTGAAGAATCCACAACTTTCAAATTTAATTAAAGGCAATTGTGCGATAAACCAATGGAAACATGCAATTTGATCGGATGAAATCAAGATAAATTTAATCGTGTAGAATTAAAGTGTAATTGTCCTTCCCATTCAAGTTTTATTTAAAAGCAATATTTATAACATGTTTCGGCGTGACGTCATCATCAGGTAATGTATTGTTATATATTAAAATAAGTAGAAAAAAGTCCAAACACTCTCTAAAATTAGTGGCAAAGATAAAGTAAATTCGTTGCAAGACAACTTAATTAATGAAGAGAGAGACGCGAACTGTGTGAAAGATCGGTGAGGAATTCTCCATCATTCTGATTTATTCTATAGCAGATAAAATAACAACTTTAATGTTACTTGCAAAAAAATATATTTTACTTATAATTATTACAATCATCCTGCCAGCTTTTGGGCCTGGAAACTTGGAGGAAGCAAAAATTTGGAAGATTTTCCGTTAATATTCACATATATTTAGAAATGTTTAATGAGCGTTATCTTAGAAAAAAAAAACATCTTTTTTTCATATGTAATTTATAACTTAATCTTAAAGCAGCTTTGAATATAAAATAATATGTTTCTAAACATTTATTTAAAACATTATTTTTTTATCTGCAAAATCAATGATACGCTAATTTTAAATTCATCCTAAGTGACATACTGGATGCTTAAACTGATTTCATAATTATTGTAGTTATATTTACTGCAATTTATAAATCATTCATTAACCGTTACTAAATACAACGTGAGAACCTTTCCTTAAGGAATATCGAAGTGTGTTGGTCATAGAGCTTTTGCTATTTATTATCGTTACCTTGTCGTCACAAACATCCATTGAAATATGCGACACGTAATCCAAAATATACAGATAGCACATACAAAGTATTACAAAAACACTAAACTTCATTTAAAAGCACAACATTCCATAAAGCGATAATTGGGATAATTGCGAAAATATTTTGGTAAAATCCATCAGATAAATGCTTTATAATATTGTCATTGAAAGGTGGTATTAAAATATCCAATGTTTTGATTTTTTTTTGTTTACTCGTTATGGATTTAGGCACTGGATTGTTTTGGTTTTTAATGTACGTAGCGAAATTATTTCAATATTTTAGTTAAACAGGCACTTGTGTTCCATAGGGCGAGTCAAAGTTATCTCACATAGGCATTATTTATGATGCTCTTGTGGCGAAAATATTTTGGTAAAATCCATCAGATAAATGCTTTATAATATTGTCATTAAAACGTGATATTAAAATACCATTTTGATTTTTTTGTTTACTCGTTATGGATTTAGGCACTGGATTGTTTGGTTTTTAATGTACGTAGGGGAATTGTTTCAATATTTTAGTTAAACAGGCACTTGTGTGATTATATTAAACTAGCACTTAAAAATACGTATCGTCAATTTTTCTTTATTTCATCATGCGCTAAGATCGCTCATTTCCATAGCAAGTTTCCCGCGCAATTCTTCGGCCTTTCTAGGGCTGCATGTATTAACTGATTTCAAGTGAATTAAATAAAATTAATTTTACTAAAACTTTTTCAGTACTACTACTCTTTTATTTGTAAAGATAGAAAAAAATTAATGTTGTTTCTTAGAGATTTTAATGTCAAGCAATGACATTCTCTTAAATCTTTCAGTTTGCTTAGCATTTTTGAGTTGAGGAGCAAAGTCTAATCATTTTAAGCGATAGATTCAGTTTTTGAAAATAAATCAATTTACTTTCTAAAACTAAAAATTGAATTAGGGTAAAATTTTATTTTCAGTTTACATATTTATTTAGAAATAAGAGATTGGGAATGTATGATTGTGTATGTACGTATGGAAGTATAATAAATACATCCTTCATAATTAATAACTGTTAATCAACATTAAAGACATTAATTACAACTTGTTTTTATTTTTGTTTTTCCCTGTGACGTTTTTAGACCTGAAGATTGCATAAATATGCCGAAACCTGTTGTCTATAAAAGATACTTAAAAATAATAATAAAGAGAGTGAAAAGGATCAGCAAACCAAACGGTTGTTTTTCATTTATTTATTATCTAACATATCCTTTCCATTCAAATAATATTATTTTTGGCAGAAATGATATGTTTTAACCGAAAGAAATGGTTTCTCAAACAACGGTAAATAAATATAGCTTTAATTCCAAGAATCTCTTTTTTCTCAAAGCACATGCTTTTTCTAGTTATTAAACGGTAAGATTGGAAAATAGGAAAGGCCTTTTTTTACGTTTAAGGGGTTTAGAACACTTCTGACAACGCCATTTCGATAGTTCCCGTTTACTCTTTGATAACTTGGAAGGTCGTCGCTAATGTCTTAAAATTTTTACTTTACTATTAACACATATATCCATATAAAATAACAACTGTACCTATAATTATTACAACCATCTTGCGAGCTTTTAGGCATGCAAACATAGGAAAAGCCAGAATTTGAGAGATTTTTCCTTTTGGAAGTTAATATTCCGATATATTTAGAAACTGTTAATGAATGTTATCTCCAAAAATGAGGTTTGTTTATTCTTAACCCAAAATTTTCTTTTATATGTAACTTATAATCTTAAAGCAGCTTTGAATATAAAATAATATGTTTATAGAGTATTTATTTTACATTTTTCTTTTTTATCTGTAAAATCTGTGGTAAGGTAATTATAAATTCATCCTAAGTGGACGTACTGGATACTTAAACTGATTTCATAATTATTGTGGTTATGTTTGCTTAAATTTGTAAATCATTCATTAACCGTCACTAAATATAACGTAAAGACCCTTCCTTAAGGAATATCGGAGTGAGGTTGGCCATAGAGCTTTTGCCATTTGTTATCGTTACCTTGTCGTCACAAACATCCATAGAAATATGCGACAAGTAATCCAAAATATACAGACAGCACATAGAAAGTATTACAAAAACACTGAACTTCACTTAAAAGTATAACATTCCACAGGGCGAATCAAAGTTATCTCACATATGCATTATTTATGATGCTCTTGAGGCGAAAATAATTTGGTAGAATCCATCAGATAAATGCTTTATAATATTGTCATTAAAACGTGGTATTACAATATCCAATGTTTTGATTTTTTTTGTTTACTCGTTATGGATTTAGGCACTGGATTGTTTTGGTTTTTAATGTACGTAGGGGAAATGTTTCAATATTTGAGTTAAACAGGCACTTACGTGTTTATATTAAACTAGCACTTAAAAATACGTATTGTCAATTTTTCTTTAATTCATCATGCGCTAAGGTCGCTCATTTCCATAGTAAGTTTCTCGCGCAATTCTTCGGCCTTTGTAGGGCTGCATGTATTAACTGATTTCAAGTGAATTAAATAAAATTAAATCTACTAAAACTTTTTCAGTACTGTAACTCTTTTATTTGTATATATAGAAAAAAAATTAATGTTTCTTAGAGAATTTAATGTCAAGCAATGTCAAGCATTCTCTTAAATCTTTCAGTTTGCTTAGCTTTTTTGAGTTGGGGAGCAAAGTCTAATCATTTTAAGCGATAGATTCAGTTTTTGAAAATAAATCAATTTATTTTCTAAAACTAAAAATTGAATTAGGGTAAAATTTTATTTTTAGTTTACATATTTATTTAGAAATAAGAGGTTGGAAATGTATGACTGTGTATGTATGTATGGAAGTATAATAAATACATCCTTCACAATTAAACTATTAATCAACATAAAAGACATTAATTACAACTTGTTTTTATTTTTGTTTTTCCCTGTAACGTTTTCATACCTGAAGATTGCATAAATATGCCAAAACCTGTTGTCTATAAAAGATACTTAAAAATAAGAATAAAGAGAGTGAAAAGGACCAACAAACCAAATGGTTGTTTTTCATTTGTTTATTATCAAACATATCATTTCCATTCAAATAATGTTATTTTTGGCAGAAATAATATGTTTTAACTGAAAGAAATGGTTTTCTCAAACAACGGTAAATAAATATATCTTTAATTCAAAGAATCTCTTTTTTCTCAAAGCACATACTTTTTCTAGTTATTAAATTGTGAGATCGGAAAATAGGAAAGACTTTTTTTACGTCTAAGGGAGTTAAAACACTTCTGACAACGCCATTTCGATAGTTCCCGTTTACTCTTTGATAACTTGGAAGGTCGTCGCTAATGTCTCAAAATTTTTACTTTACTATTAACACATATATCCATATAAAATAACAACTGTACCTATAATTATTACAACCATCTTGCAAGCTTTTAGGCATGGAAACTTAGGAAAAGCCAGAATTTGGAGGATTTTTCCTTTTGGAAGTTAATATTCCGATATATTTAGAAACTATTAATGAATGTTATCTTCAAAAGCGAGGTTTATTTATTCTTAACCCAACATCTTTTTTTATATGCAATTTATAATCTTAAAGCAGCTTTGAATATAAAATAATATGTTTATAGAGTATTTATTTTACATATTTCTTTTTAATCTGTAAAATCTGTGGTAAGGTAATTATAAATTCATCCTAAGTGGACGTACTGGATACTTAAACTGATTTCATAATTATTGTGGTTATGTTTGCTTAAATTAGTAAATCATTCATTAACCGTCACTAAATATAACGTAAAGATCCTTCCTTAAGGAATATCGGAGTGAGGTTGGTCATAGAACTTTTGCCATTTGTTATCGTTACCTTGTCGTCACAAACATCCATAGAAATATGCGACAAGTAATCCAAAATATACAGACAGCACATAGAAAGTATTACAAAAACACTGAACTTCACTTAAAAGTATAACATTCCACAGGGCGAATCAAAGTTATCTCACTTATGCATTATTTATGATGCTCTTGAGGCGAAAATATTCTGGTAAAATCCATCAGATAAATAATATAATATTGTCATTAAAACGTGGTATTAAAATAACCAATGTTTTGATTTTTTTTGTTTACTCGTTATGGATTTAGGCACTGGATTGTTTTGGTTTTTAATGTACGTAGGGGAATTGTTTCAATATTTGAGTTAAACAGGCACTTACGTGATTATATTAAACTAGCACTTAAAAATACGTATTGTCAATTTTTCTTTATTTCATCATGCGCTAAGGTCGCTCATTTCCATAGTAAGTTTCCCGCGCAATTCTTCGGCCTTTCTAGGGCTGCATGTATTAACTGATTTCAAGTGAATTAAATAAAATTAAATCTACTAAAACTTTTTCAGTACTGTAACTCTTTTATTTGTAAATATAGAAAAAAAAAATTAATGGTTCTTAGAGAATTTAATGTCAAGCAATGACATTCTCTTAAATCTTTCAGTTTGCTTACCATTTTTGAGTTAGGAAGTAAAGTCTGATCTTTTTAAGCGATAGATTCAGTTTTTGAAAATAAATCAATTTACTTTCTAAAACTAAAAATTGAATTAGGGTAAAATTTTATTTTTAGTTTACATATTTATTTAGAAATAAGGGGTTGGAAATGTATGACTGTGTATGTATGTATGGAAGTATGATAAATACATCCTTCACAATTAAACTATTAATCAACATAAAAGACATTAATTACAACTTGTTTTTATTTTTGTTTTTCCTGTGAACGTTTTCAGACCTGAAGATTGCATAAATATGCCGAAACCTGTTGTCTATAAAAGATACTTAAAAATAAGAATAAAGAGAGTGAAAAGGATCAACAAACCAAACGGTTGTTTTTCATTTATTTATTATCAAACATATCCTTTCCATTCAAATAATATTATTTTTGGCAGAAATAATATGTTTTAACTGAAAGAAATGGTTTTCTCGAACAACGGTAAATAAATATATCTTTAATTCGAAGAATATCTTTTTTCTCAAAGCACATATCTTTTCTAGCTATTAAACCGTGAGATCGGAAAATAGGAAAGACTTTTTTTACGTTTAAGGGGGTTGAACACTTCTGACAACGCCATTTCGATAGTTCTCATTTACTCTTTGATAACTTGGAAGGTCCTCGCTAATGTCTTAAAATTTTTGCTTTACTGTTAACACATATATCCATATAAAATAACAACTGTACCTATAATTATTACAACCATCTTGCAAGCTTTTAGGCATGGAAACTTAGGAAAAGCCAGAATTTGGAGGATTTTTCCTTTTGGAAGTTAATATTCCAATATATTTTGAAACTGCTAATGAATGTTATCTTCAAAAATGAGGTTTGTTTATTCATAATCCAGCATTTTTTTATATGTAATTTATAATCTTAAAGCAGCTTTGAATATAAAATAATATGTTTATAGAGTATTTATTTTACATATTTCTTTTAATCTGTAAAATCAGTGATAAAGTAATTATAAATTCATCTAAGTGGACGTACTGGATACTTAAACTGATTTAATGATTATTGTAGTTATATTTGCTTAAATTTGTAAATCATTCATTAACCGTCACTAAATATAACGTAAAGACCCTTCCTTAAGGAATATCGGAGTGAGGTTGGTCATAGAGCTTTTGCCATTTGTTATCGTTACCTTGTCGTCACAAACATCCATAGAAATATGCGACACGTAATCCAAAATATACAGATAGCACATAGAAAGTATTACAAAAACACTGAACTTCACTTAAAAGTATAACATTCCACAGGGCGAATCAAAGTTATCTCACATATGCATTATTTATGATGCTGCTTGAGGCGAAAATATATTAATCAAATCCACCAAGATAATGGCTTTATAATATTGTCATTAAAACGTGATATTAAAATATCCACTGTTTTGATTTTTTTTTTGTGTACTCGTTATGGATTAAGGCACTGGATTGTTTTGGTTTTTAATGTACGTAGGGCAATTGTCTCAATGTTTTAGTTAAACAGGCACTTGTGTGATTATATTAAACTATAGCACTTCAAAATGCGTATCGTCAATTTTCCTTTATTGCATTGATGCGCTAAGATCGCACATTTCCGTAGAAAATTCCCCGCGCGATTCCTCGGCTTTCCTTAGGGTATACCGCCGGAGCGAACCCGCGCGCGCGTATCACTTAGTTTCCGCGACGTTTCTAAGCCGGCCCGTGCAACGTTCTCTAAGCACACCCGCGAAACGAACGACACGCACATGCACACACATACAGAAACGGCGCACGGAGAGAGTTCGGTCGGTCCCACGATAAGCGCGATCGCCGCTAAAACACTAGCGACACGATCGCGCGTTCCACGAGGAGAAGAAAAGTTCGCCGAGGGAAGGCCTGATCGCGGGCGAGCAGAGAGACGGCGGAGAGAAACGCGTTCGCGTTCTCGCGAGGTTAGAGAGTCGTAGCGTATAATAGTGGCGGCCGCGGACGGGCGAGGACCGTCGGAATCGCACGAAGGCAAGGTTGAATCGTCGAAAACTATATAGGAGAGCGCGTCATCGTCACCGTGCGCGCCACTACCTCACGTATCTAATGCTCGGGCGCGCGCGGTTGTGGATCTTTGTTATTCGGAGGTTGGTCACCCGGCGGCCGGCGGCGGCGTGTGCAAGGCGATACCGTGAATGCGAATTTCAGCATAGCGCGGCCGGTCGTCGCCGCGAGATGAAGTCGGTTGTTGCTGGGGCGTTTATCAATCTCGCGCTGGCCCGTGCGGCTTTTCCGATTCTGAACGAAATTAGAGCAAACTTTGCATTATGAGTTCATGCCGGATTTTCCGGGAGAGCGCCGGATTCTAGTTCTCGTTATCAAAATAACAAATAATGAACTGGGATAAATTTCGTAAAAGCTTTTTAACTCCGCTGCAAAATAACATTTCGTAGGTCATTGGAAACGTCTCTGGTGCTATATACTTTATTTATGAAAACTAAATTATTACAAATCATCCCAACCCCGTGTTCCACCTATAAAAAAATACTACACGAGGCTACCTATTCTGCATTCATACATAACATTTGAGATGTTCCTACTCTAACTAAATAATTTCCCTATGATTAATAGTAACAAAATTACAATACAGTAGCTTCGTCATTACTGCTTTATATGAAACGCTGCAATATGTGAACAACCAAAAATGTGATCAGTTCAATTTCGCAGTATTCGCCTAGGAGAAAGGGAAAACCGTGGGAGAAAAACCTTAGTTTGGGAACAGGTTCTGGGAAGAGGTCCCAGACCTTATTACCGATAGCTGGCAAATTATTATTATCCTTCTTGATTCAGTACTCGCAATGTATCGATACTTTTTCATTCGATACTACTATTTGTTGGGTGGTACTACTCGCCGTTATAAATCGCCGGTTCTAATCTAATTCCAGTTGCCGTAATTAAACCATCAAACCGTATTTTATTTCGCGTCTCTACGAAATTTAAGTTCCCTCAAACATAAATCTACTGGTAACGTATCCGAAATAACGCACGCTGCCTCTGCCGAAATAGATGAGTACGCGTTCACGGCCCTAGCCGTTAAAAATTTGTGCGCCCTGATTAATTTTTTGTTTCTTTAATTTTACACGCCCCTGTAAATAATACGCGCCGCATTATCATTTAAACCCCACGTGATCCTAGCTGGTGGTTTACAGGCTGCTTCACTGAGAAGAATTCTCCTATAACATAAACCGTAAATAGTAACAAATAGCAAATCAACATTCAATGATACTGCCCCACGCTGAACAAGGAAGTGTTCAGGAATGTACTCTGGTAGAACAGCAACCTTGAAAGCAATATGAAAAGGGAAGTCAGGAGAAAGTTCAATAGAGCTAAGAAAATATCAGTCTGAATATAGAAAGGCCCTTACTGATTATAACAAAATTCAACAAATTCAAAGACACTGTGACGATATTGAACAAGCTGTAGAATCTGCCAAACTCATTAAGATATTATCTAAAGAATCTCACAATTCAATACATATTCTGAAAACCAAAGGCGGAAGCTATACTAGACAGGAAGTGAGACCATAAGAGAACTCTTTCGAGTTCGATTTCCAGGATCTAGAATTGCCCATGCATTACCACACAATAACACAATAAGGCAGAACTGGGAAACTGCGAGACATGCATTTGCTACTGCCAGTGCTCCCGGCAGGTAGCAAATCAAAGTGGTGGATGTGGAAAAATAAAGTGGGCAATCAACTCATTCAAACCATTAGATTAGATTAGATTAGGATTGGGGTGGCCTATGAACCTGTTTCACCGCGACCTTTTCAAATCTATTGTGACCTCCTTTTTCCTAGAGGACGCTCTCTAATTTTGCCGTCTTAATTGGGTCTATCATCTTTGAGAGCGGCTTCTTTATGTAGCTACTAGGTGTGGAGTTCTCCTCCCCCAATACTGGAAACCTTGTCCTCGCCAGGCCTTCACATTGGCACAACACATGAACTGGTGTTTTATCCTCCTCTTAGTAGTATCTGCAGGTCGTATCATCTGTCAGGCTATATCGTATATTGTCAGACCGAATAGTCTGACAGACTGCATACAAGTCACTTTGCTGTGGGTGCTCGGACATTAGGCAATCGAAGGAAACGAAAAAGCCGATGAGTTAGCAAGGAAGGGATCATCGGCTTCACATGTAGGCCCAGAACCTGTTCTAGGAGTGTTTAAATGCACAGCACGAGAGTAGGTAAGAAGTTGGGTAAAAGAAAAACACAAAGAACAATGAGATAAAACAAGCAGGCAAATTCAAGGAAAGACCTTTATTAAGGGACCATCAAAGAAGAAGACTGAAAAACTATTGCAGTTCGCACCGTAACAACCCATAAATAAGCATAAACTAACGCTATGCTTAATCGGATTGAAAGTTTCATAAATAAATTTGATATTTTATCTATATTACAGCATGGCTTTAGACGTGGAAAATCAAGAATCACTGCCTTGCTGGATATAAATGCCAGCATACGTCGTTATATAGAAGCTAGGCTTTGCTCGGTAGGAATTCCTTGCGATCTGGTATAAAGCTTTTGATTGCGTTCAGCACAGTCTTTTACTCGATAAGCTCAATTCTTTGAATTTTCGAGGTAATCTTGCTAACTGCATCATTTCTTATCTCGCTGACAGAGTTCAGTTTGTTGAAATCGAAGTAGTAAATTCAAATACAAAATTCGATCCTCTCTTTTATCGAGCAATATTGGCATAGTACAGGGTTCCGTTCTGGACCCGACATTATTCTCATTATTTATTAACGACATTGTTGATTTTCTTGTAGTCTACAATGTGGTGTGCTATGCCGATGATGCAACCATTTTCAGTGCATGTAATGAGCAAGATGTTGAGAATCTCGCTAGCAATATGCTGAATCAAACGTATAACCAGTGCTGCTCCAATAGTTTGTCCTTAAACCTTAACAAAATATATTTATTTTGTTTCATACCATCCAGAAGAAAATTGGTTCTTATTCCAGTTTACAGATCTCTAATAATATTATTGCACAATCTAATTCTGCTAAGTTGTTGGGCGTCACTTTAGCTTCCTCACTAAAGTGGAGAGGCCATTGCGAGTCTTTAGTTTCCAAACTAAGTACCTTAATTTTAGAACTAAGACAACTTAAACAATCAGTAAGTCTTAATTCCCTTTAGATTACATGAACATATATCGCTGAATTCCAATCACAATTACTATATGGAATTTTTCTTTGGGGCTCCTGCTCGTCAGCCAATGAAGACTTCATTAAACAGAAAGGAGCAATAAGATGTATTGCAGGTATTAATCAATTAACATCCTGTAGGAACCATTTCATCTCATTGAAAATATTAACTTTGTTTGAATTGTATATTTTAGAAGCCGCTATTTGCATTCATAAACATAAACACAAAATTTCACTTGCTAACAATCCACAACATTCTTACAGTATGAGATCCTAAACTCTACTTAATGAAGCAGAACTTAAAATTAACTTTCTTGAGAGTTGGAAGGAATATAGCACAAATAAATTCAAGAAAACTTTAAAAACTTGGTTGTCAACTAAGTGTTTTTGTTCAATTAATGAGTACTTGGATTACTGTTTGTGAATTATATTTATTTTGACTTCGTCATTTCAATTTTTACTTTAGTTCTTTTGTATAATTATTTCGATTTAGCTTTTTGTAATTTTTTGTAATTTTTTTCCTCCTCCCCCCTTTTTTTTTGACCTATTTCAAACTTTAGTCCTTGAAATGAAGTTTATTATTATTATGATTTTATTGATAAATATTTTAGCTGCTGTTAATCAGAATCTATCAACGTCCACATGGCAAATTACATACGACGCTGCTGTTCTACAACCCACTGTAGTGAGAATCTTATCAAAACTAGATAAGTACCATACTTTTAAAAAAATTAGTTAGTACTTACTCTATACTTCCACATCATGATATTACAATAAAATTACAGTAATATAAAATCAATAGAATCTCTGTTACACCAAATGTTTTGCTATTATTTTCCTTCATATAATCAAAGCGAACGCTATTTGTATGTGTGAGATGGTTTGCTCGCACACATTTCAATAATACGCACATAGATAATAATTCATAAATGTCCATGGCCTTTTCTATGATCTCAAATGAGCCAACGTTCAAAATCAAACTATTTCACATTATCTAAACGATGCATACACGCAACATAATTTAGCCAGATAATTTTTTTCGCGTCTGCAAGGCCGCCACGATTGTATCTCGTGGTGCCGTACAGTGCAGCAGTGGCAGCATTTCAGCCAATTATACCGAGTTTGAAAGCCTTGAGCGCCATAGTAATAAATAAATAAATACATATGTATGTTGCAGTTACACTACATATAACAGATATAATGTAGCATAGACATACATAGAACAGCTTAATGCGTATGCCTGCATATATTACCAATAAATGTTTTTCATTTACTTGTAGCTAAGATTTTATGTTTACGGAAACGGTGATAAACATGTCTTGAGGGCGGTAAATATCACACATTGGTAAGGATTAGTAGAAAACGAATCTTCTAGGCAGATAGTTTTAATATAGAAACATTGATTGTAACCATTACAATATTACAGCTTTGATTAATTACTTGTAAAATTTTCAGTTGCTTTGCTACATAGAATTGTATGTGTTGTATGTATGCTTTTGTCAGACAGTGAAAACAATTTTGAATTTGCTTGAGAGATTTATTAGGATATTCAGTATTCCCAAGATATTATTTTGCCACGGCCAGTATAGTCTTTATTTAAACATTACTAACATCATAAACACTTTATCGAATTTACCTTATTAAATGCATTACCAAACTGAAAATCTGGAAATTAAACTTAATCGGATTAGACAAAAAAATGCACGCAGTGTTTGCATTGGGTCAACATCCTAATCAAAATTTACACTTCATTAGCGCTTCTAATCTTATCAAGCTGCTATAATGACACTACACTGCAATATTTGCTTATGAAACGGTATGAACGGGTCTTCGTATGCATGTCACGATTTTGTATCGAGTCATGTTATGGTATACCTGTCCATGTTTTTAGTGAATAATAATAATTATCCTTTTAAAAATTGCTTTTGGATTTATATTTTTAATATTATTATTTTTCTTTGTAACCAAACAGAAAAAGCAATGAAGTTCAACCTAGGTAGAAAGTATCGGGTTATAATAGCAGATGAGAAGGACTTGAAAGAAGGTGCTCCAGTGAGAGCGGACTTGAACTGATATAGCTGTAAAACTAATTATGGCGTAGGAGCCGGAATATATGGAAAGACGCCTAGAAGACTCTTTCTGTAAGTTTCAGCAAGGACACGACGGTGTTCTAAGCCGAGATTATTGGAACTCATCACTCTGCCAGAATAGTAGAAAAATTCATCTTTCTACATCTTTGGCTACTTCTATGAATTTCAATAATCTCAGCTCAGAACTCCGTCGTGTTCTTGCTGAAACTTACAGAAAGTTAAGTAGAGGCGTCGCTATTTTCTCTGACAATCAGGCAACACTCAAAGCGATTAGTTCCGCAAGTGTTGATCCATTTTCATTTAATGTTTCATCGATGATTGAATTCATAATATTTTGTAGAGCACTTCGACAATTTGCCTTTTTTTCGCATTTGAACTTTCTTTTATCTATCTTGTTTACATGATTTAAACATTTAATCTATTTGCCTTTTTTTGTTTTAACCATTGAAGTATGTAATGATCTGTAATGCCCCAGGGAATTGGTGTATGTGTATTGATATTGAAATAATAACAGGTTAAATTCGTATTCCAACTCCTTTTTAATTAAATATATTTATTGCAACATGTTTCGGCTACATACCATCTTCAGGCAATAAAACGTCAAAGTTTGTTTTTATGTAAGATTGATGTGTCAATATTTTTGTGCAGTTGAAATTCTTACGAAATAAAAACTTTTAATCTGATTAACACTACATTAACGTTATGTCATTTTAATGTACATAAAAACAAACCTTGACGTTTTATTGCCTGAAGATGGTATGTAGCCGAAACATGTTGCAATAAATATATTAAATAAAAAGGAGTTGGAATACGAATTTAACCTGTTATTATTTCAATATCAATTAAAGTATGTAACTCATGGTAACGAAAATCATGAAGGAAATGTTGAAAATACAAGTAGCCATTAGAGTGCAAGCAAACTTGCCGCCTTACAAGATGGCTAAAAGCACCTGGTTCAGTGTTACAGGCGGTTACATAGTCTTTTATCTAGTAGAAGAAAGATAAATTATAATTCAAGGCGAATATTAATTAATCGTTTTAAGTGGTGACACTTTATCAAAAGCTAAATAATTATAATTCATTCTAAACCCCGTGCTCCACCTAAAGATGCTACATAAGGCTACCAATTCTAAGTACTACATGGATTCCCTTAACAATTGAAATGTTCCTACTCTAACTAAATAATTTCCCTATGGTTGTTAATAATAATAATAAATGGGTTAGTAGTAAGGGAAATCCATGGAAAAGCCTTACTTTAGGAGCAGTACCTGGGAAGTAGTCCCAGATCTTGTTACTGATAGCTAGCAAATTATTATTATTATCCTTCTGAGTTTGGAATATGCAGCCCCAGGTCCCCTCAATTCCGACAGTCGTGGCGTCTTCAGATAGGTGCTCCGTTCTTCGAAGGGGAGTGGGCACCAGTAAGAAAACAACATTGGCCGACATGAGAGGAGTGAGTTTAGTTAACCTAGACCTATTCCGTGGATAAAGAAAATATTGCGATACCATAGCAACGAAAAATAACATATTAGAACCGTCAGTGTAAATTTTCACGTCAAAAAGTCAAACCAAAGTTGCGCAATAGAATTTGGCAAAAAAAAGCATGTCGATTGAAATTGTGAATATCGAAAAATTAGTATCGACCCATCATCAACTACCTGTATTTGAAGGGGTTATGAGGTAAGCAGATTTACGAAAATATGCTTAATACCCTTGGCGATCAATGCCCTTCGTATGTGACCGTGAAAAACTGGATTGTGGTGTTCAAAAGGGGTAAATTTTCCATTGAAGGCGAACACCGATCGGGAAGGCGAGTTTCTGTATCCGTCCCCGAAAATGTTGATGCAGTTCATGACATGACTTTGTCAGATCATCGAATTAGCCTAAAACGAATATCTGAGGCACTGGGTATTTCATATGAACGTGTCTATCATATAGTTCACATCGATTTGAACATGGGAAAAATGGATCCTCAAATGTCTGAGTGTTAACCAGAAGCGTGCAAGCGTGGAAACATCGCGTTCGATCTGTGCTCGGTTTGAAAAAGATGCAGACTTCTTGAGCCGTATTGTTACTATGGATGAAACTTGGGTATATTTCCACGGCCCAAAAAAAAAACAACAATCGATGGAATGGAGACACTCTGGTTCTCCGAGGTCAAGTTTCGTGTTCAAAAATCTGCTGGAAAAATTCTTGCTTCAGTTAATTAGGATTGCCATGGAGTAATCATGATTGATTTTGTGGATAAGGGTAGAACAATAACTTGAAGTTATTATTCAACGTTACTGACCAGTCTATGACGAGAAGTTAAGAAGAGAAGACGCGGAAAGTGCTTCAAAGGTGTTTTGTTTTTGCAGGACAATGACACTGCACATAAATCGTATGTTCCCATGCAAACAATTCATGATTTAGGGTTCGAATTACTCGCTCACCCCGCTTATTCAACAGATCTGGCTTCGTCTGACTATCGTGTTTTCCTCAACTGAACAAAGTTTAAAAGGTCGTTAATTTTCTTCGAACGAAGATGTGAGAAAAGCTGTGGAGGCATGGTTTGCGGAGTAAATATAAGAATTTCTTTTTGAAAGTTCTAGAGGTGTTGCGGGTTGGTTGTAATAAATATATCCAATTAAGAGGAGAGTTTGTTGAATAATAAAAATTTTTGACTTTCAAATTTTGTATGCTTCTATAGCAGGCTAAAAATTTTTCAATGCATCGAACGAGGAATATCATGGCTCTCGTTTATAGTTAGCCCTTCCTTCAGCAATACCAAATCACAAATGGTCACAAGAGTCACTACGGTAAAAACAGTTAAAGCAGTTCTGAAAGCAAGGTCTGAATTTACAAAGAATCTACTGAGTAAAAATACTAGACTGTCAAATTGATGGTAAGGTTACTGAGTCTTTAGTGTAGTCCTGGTATAGTATGCTATTCGTAGTTCCTGTCGAGATAAACAGGAAGTAAGCTCCAATTCAGGTTATATCCTGATGCAATGGCTTGATATAGCATCTGGGCTCGGACATCTAGGAACTGATGCCATACGTAAGTAAGCCACTCAAAAGATGGCAAATTTGATTAGAAAGGAAATATTAGTGAGAGTTCGCTAGCATAAAGGAAAACACACCCTAATTACCTCACATGCCTAATATAAATATCTTAGCTACCTACCCATTAGTGTACTTGTAATGTATGTATGTATGTATGAAGAGTGATATTACAACTGCGACCTAAGAGATCTATCGTATCCCCTACACTTGCTGCTTTACTTGCTTGCTTTCCAATCGTATTCCTTTCAGAAAGTGTAGGATACAACGCCACAAAATCTACATTCAGATTCTTTTGCTAATTTAAGCTTGATCATATGTCCTTTCAGTTTGCAATGGCGTGAAAGTATTCCTGTTAATAGGCGACTATTGTTCTTACTCAGGTTGAGGCATTCTGTAAACTCCTTTTGGTTATAGGTTACAAGAAGAGTTTTAGCTTGCGTTATCCTAAAGATTTTCCCAATAATTGGATCTTCTCTGTTTCATTCCACTTTTCAATTTCTTCAGTATTATAGTATTGCTACTTATGTTGTAACTTGTACTAAAAGAAATGCTTATTACATAAATTGGGATTGTGAGTTCGTGGTTGTAGTGGATGAATAATTAAAACAATATTCAAGTTGTTTTGAAGTATATAATGACGTTTCGTGCACCACAACTTTTTTCAAAAATTAGTAATCACAAAAAAAGAAAATATACAAAATTGTTTTTGAAAATGGATTTATATTTTAAATGACTTTTTTTTACCTTAAACTTCACATTCTAGAAAAAATTAATGTAGTAAGTTTTAATTAGTTAAAAATAAACATGCTTTCTAAATTACTAAAGTTTTATATGTAAGATTTTTCTTTAAATTTATGTGACACGTTTTGAATGATAGTAAAATGCAAGTGGAATATTACTGTGTTGTACATACAGAGTGTCCCATGACGTGATTGCCAGAGTTTAAGGATGTGTTGCTGAAGCAATTTCGAGACAAAAATGTCAAATGAACATATGCCCAAAACTTTTTCGTAACTGAGGTACAAGCACTTGAAGTTTTAGATAAACCTATAGACACTAATGAAAGTATTAGGTGGGCCACTCTTGATTTCGTTGTTATTAAAACGTCAGGGTGGCTGTGATTCATTATTTATTATTCATTGTGACAGCAAACGTCAATTAACTTAATTGAGCGTTCGTTGATGTTACATTTCTTAAAGAAAACTATGACCATGTTAATTTTTTCGAATGAAAATACGCAGACATTCATTTTATTTATGGACTGTGTAATGGAAACGGACGGATGGCTGTTGATAAATATTGTCGGCGATTTCCCACTCGTAGAGTGCCTTGTAGAACCGTTTTTAGCGATGGCCATCGCTGTTTAAGAGAAACAGGCAGGTTTCCTGCTGCTACTTTGGAACGTCCCGTGCAACAACAAATTGCTCAAGAAGAAGTAATCCTTAATATGATTGACGGTGAGCCTTCTATTAGTGTCCGAAAATAGGCAACAGACTTAATGTAGGCCGCATGAGAGTATGGAGAACTTTACACAATTTCGGTTTGTACCCGTACCATATCTTACATGTACATACTTTAAAACCTGCCGACTAATTGTAAGTAGCAAAACTTGAATTTAGTCGCTGGTTAGTGAGGAATCGAAGGTTTTGTCGGAACATATTGTTTAGTGATGAAACCTTTTTCACCCGAAATCAATAACAGCAGAAATTCACATTGTTGGGCACTTGAAAGCCCACGGAAAGCTAAAAAATCCCATTTTCAAGATAAATATTTGGTGTGAAATTAGTAATGACTTTCTCATTGGACATAGAAGAAGAACGTCTCACGGTTGCTCATTATTTACGTTTTTTTGTTTTGGAAAATGACCTTCCAACATTACTGGATGACGTTCCTTTTAATGTAAAACGACAAATGTGGATACAACACAACTGCGCACCTCTTCATTTTTGTAAGACAGACTTTCTTAATCATAATTATATGAACCGCTGGATTGGAAGAAGTGCAGCAGTTGCTTGGCCTGCCAGATCACCAGATTTAAATCCTTTGGATTATTTTTTATGGGGCAGGCAGAAAAGTATTGTTTATGCAGAAATACCTGAAACTATAAAACAACTTGTTGCGAAGATTATCGATGTCGCAGAAATTATTCGTACTGAATCTGACACTATTAGCAGAGCTACATCATCAATTCTAAGAAAAGCTCGAATATGTATACTGCAATTGGGCGGACATTTCGAACAATTCAGTCAATAAAGCAACTTCTTTTTAAATGAATTTTAATTTTTTTTTGTCTGTAGGGTTACCTAAAACTTTAAGTGTTTATACGTCAGTTACGAAAGAGTTTTGGGCATATTTTCATTTAACGTTTTTTGTCTTGAAATTGCTTTACCAACACATCCTTAAACTCTGGCGATCACGTCATGGGGCACCCTGTATATGCAAATGTTTTTATGAAGATAAGTAAAAAGTTATTTTTAACTAAGTTTCTGGATGTTTGAAAATTAAAATTTTAAGTTATACACGGTTAGCTAATAAAGAAAATTGTGAAAATGTTTATAAAATTGAAAAGTATATGTTTGATAATTGTGAAATATCTTGCCGGTTAGCTTATTACAAATATTTACTCCATGTAAGTTATGATTAATTAATTGACTAAATTATTTGAATATACAAACAAATTGCTTGTCATTACTCCAAATGTCAGCTATCAAATCATTAATCTGATTACCTTGCATAGATTATTTATAACAATAGTCATTGTTGTTCCATGGTTTTCAAAATTCTTACATTATCTATTATATTAACTATTTAGTTAAAAAAGTATGTATACAATGCATCCACTTAAGTGTAAGACACAAATAAATCTTTTATTATTGGCTTTTTACAAAAAAAAAAAAACATGTAAAATGAAAATTGGTATTTCTTTGGAAACATTTATCCATACTCAGAGTTTTGTTGAAATATTTAGTTAAGCTATAAACGAAGGAAGAAAAAATTCGCTTTTTTAAGACTTTTGAAGACAAAAAATATCAATTCAAAACGTTTATTTAAAATTCCTAGATATATCCAAATATTAAATTTCAAAGAACTAAATCCCCAAATAGATGCGTTTGTTTTTTTTCCAAGATTCCACTCCTAAAACCTTACGGTATAGCGGTAATAGTTGTAAGTATAATATTATTGAATCTCTCCAAAGATATAGCAATTACAGCAGGATCATCTGCCTACGCCATTATTTCCATTACAGATTTTGACTAAAATGTTGTGCTCTAATTGTACAAGCCATTTTCTCAGAGAATCTACCTATTAGGAGTTACATAGTTATTTTATTATTTATTAAGATCTTTTTTTATTTATTTCTGTTTATTTTATTCTCTTACGAATAGGATATTATAAAAAAAAGGGTTTCTGTTGTTTCTTCTAAGCTTCAATTAAAACCGTTTTAAAAAGATAATAATTAGATCGATGAGGTTTAGTAATAATATGCCACAAAATACGATTAGTATTCAGGGTTAAAGATAAATTCTACAGACAGTATCTTTATAAGTTATATATTAAGTTAACGAAGTAGTTAATGTGTTAATGTTAAAACAAATGCAGTGAAATGTTATTAGTTAATAACAACATTGCATATTTAGAGAAAAATTATGAAAACCAATGCTTATCGAATCTAATAATATTTTCGTACACATTAGTCAAACATGCAAACAGAATAATACTAAGTTTGCTACTCAATAAGTTTTCAATGTCGGCACACACTCTCCTATTTACTTTAACGTTCGTTTAATGGTGGTAGTCCTTTCTGTAAATTGTATTTGCAAGGTCTCAGCAACCTCTAGCCCAGGCGACTCATGGCGAAATATGTGACAGACTTGGCAATGCCCTGGGGTTCGCGTTGAATTATAATGCTTTCCGTAAACACGTCTAGCGCCTGTACACTTTAATAATAGAGCTGATATCATCCTGATCATCACTATCAATAATTTTGATTCATGTAGTTTTAGCAGGAAGGAAGACATGTAATTTTCATTACCTAATACCCAAACTAACATATTGTGAATTGCGGTAGGTATGTATAATTTTAAATGTTATCAGCCAGTAGATACAATTTATTGCAAAAGGTTTCCGGGAATGTTTTAGAGCATTGTAATGATGAAGTCATTTTAGTTATGAAACTTAAGGAAACCATTTAATGGTTGTTAGATTATTATATGTGAGCATATTGCATTATCTACCTTTATTTTCCTACAAACAGTTTTAGAAAACCTTTAATTTGGGAACTCTGTATGCCTACTTTCATACTGTATTCAAAAAAAAAATGCAAAAAAAAGCTGTAACCGCAAATCCAGTTTACGTTCCATGAATCGACCATACCTGAAAAAGGTATATTTATTAAGCACGTTTTCCTGAAATTGTTAACTTGCGGTGCACTGAAGCAAAAATGGGTACTGAAACAATGAAAGAAATTATTGCTTACATGAGATAATGCATTAAAATTGGTCCAAAGAACGAGTTTATCAAATCAATGAAAAAGATTTAATTGAATGATGAAAGAATTATAGAAAATATTATTTATTTTATTAATGAAACCAAAATTATTGAAAATGAAATGGTAGCTTAATCGGCTCAATGAAATATGTTATTGTTGTAACGAACACCAGTTTTGTTTTAACATCTTTATTTGGTTTACTAGTGGCTGCGATTTATCAATTTTCCGTTTAAACTCTAGTAGGGAAAGAAGAAGAGCGTCAATGCAATGAATATTATTCGTTGATATGCTAATCGTCAGTGGTTAACTTATATATATATATATTGTTCATAATTCTAATAAATTTTAGTTATTGTTATAGAGTAAACTTCTAATTAAAATAACGAAGTTAATTCATTGATGCAATAATCGCATTTCGTTCATTCAATTCACTGTTGAGTAAGCGTTGCAGCCTTATTTAATTGGATTGCAATAAAAGTAATACTAAAAATAACAAGATTGATAACAAATATAGGTAATTACCAAAAAAAAAATATCAAAGAAAGTGCCTAAACAATTAACCGTAAGAATGCCACCAATGGCTCATGGTTCATTGTGGAGGAATCACCATACAAGAATAAAAGAGAATGGAAATGTGAGTTTTTGCCTAGCAAGCATCTTTAGCATTCCTAGAAGAGCAAATTCATCTTCATCAGTATCGTGTCTCAAGATTATTCTCGATTTCCCCCTAAGAGATTACGAGTTTAGATGTACGCCCTCTTGGAACCACAGGTCAAACTCTCACTCGATCAGTGACCGCGGTGTAGGTCGATAATTCAATCATTGCCGTACATCTTTAATTAAGATGAGTTTTTTGTTTCTTCTCTGCAATAAATTGCAAACCATTGAACTAACGAAGAAGATATCATTTGCGCACTTTATGCGTTCATATCGTGAATAATTTTATGAAAATTTGTATGTAAATATAACAATATATGTCCGTTCATATTCATATTATTAACAAAATTATTTATTGAACGTATGAAACTATAGTTAGCGTAACAAATCTTATCCATGACTAATGCACAATGATTTGTTATGATAATGAAAATTAATTTGTTTCACTAATGAATCTTGTTAGTCCTTAAATAAAGATTTCAGAAAATGTGTTCGAAAATGTGCTCTCCACTTCGATACATTTATTTTTTCGCAATTGGAATGATTGCATACAGCTGAGAAGTGTTTCCGGCGTAATCCTTGAACAAGCGTTGGTGATTCGCTCAATCATGTTTTTCCTCGTGGTTGGCACTTCTGTTGTCCCCCCTCCCACTCTGGGGGGTGAGGTGGGGATCGAGTTCGGCACCATTCAGTGCCCCCCTACATTATAACAAATCTTATTAAGGTCTTCTTTTAATTTGATGCGGTGTTTTAGAGATATTCCGTTGTCTTAAGATAAAAAGCTCAGCCTGTATAATCACATCGCTTCAAAAATTATCATGTATTTTTAGTAGCCACTTTTTTTCACCCCAAGTTACCGTTAACAATTTTATGGTTGATTTTTTAAACTCACTATTAATGAATTCCACAAAGTCAATGATATCTGCAATAATGTAAATGTGTTCTGACTACCATCTTAGGTATTCAGAAAATATGCTTATTGTAAAATTAAGTTAATGTGGGTTACGGCAGATTTAATTATCGATAAAAGTTTCCTTTAGTACATATGTAGGTACTTATCATATGCCGTAAATCTATTAAACAAATTTGATGTTGGTACCATGAAACGTATCTGCAACAAAAGCAAGGTCTTTCTTTTGACTGAGATTCAAATTTAATGACATCTCTTTCTGGTCGGAAACACACTCATATGCTGTGTACTCAATCTCTATAATTTGCCTAGAAAATTGCACATCACTTTCACTGTTTATCTGTTCAATCGATATCACAGTGTAACACGTTATTTTCAATACATGGCTGCACATAATCAGTTCTAGACATGAGGTAGTGTGTAATAAAGTTGCGGTAAAAATTATATTTCGTTCTGAATATCAACGTATACCTATAAATTCGATTAAGACGATGTTAATTTATTACATCTACAGGCATGTACCAGACTGTTGCAAAACGCCGATATTGAGAGAAATGAACTAGGAGAAAGTTCCTTTTGGTAAAGCCTAGTGGGTCATCACGTTCATGCTGTACTCTCCAGTAGATTCACGACTTATATTTTTTTTGCTCATAGTCAACTCTTAACATTATAGCGTCAGCTCAGGATTTATATATTAATGATGGTAAAAGAGATAGAGGAAATGTTCTTTTAACTTCAGACAAAAATAAGCAATATACAGGTGGGCCACCACATTCGCGTCGGTTTATATACAAAAAGTATAATATATTTTTTTTTAGTTAAAGGTTATACAGGTTCAGAGGGACCACATTTCAAAATTATTTTGAAGTATACAGGGTGACTCAAAGAGAAGTTACACACCAAAGTTGTGAAAAATTAAATAAACAGCCTGTATATTATGACATTTTTTGATAGTACAGATTAAATAAAGACAAGTTGGTGTTAGGTTTCTCATGCCTAACTCAACTCGTTTACGAGATAATTAATTATCCTTCAAAATGTAGACCAAAATTGAAGAGGCATGCTTGTCATAAACTGCATTTATTTTTTAACTAAAACATTAGACTGGAATAATAAAATAAAAGTAATGCAAAAAAATATACAGGGTGAACAAAAACATACTTTTAATTTTCGCTATCTTTAAAGGCACGTAACTTTATTATTTTAAATGGAACAGCCTGTATTTATTACCTTATTTAGATTCTAATTTTAACGGTCTTTAAGATTGTATTAATGCTTCCTATACTTATAGTTTCTTAGTAATTTAGAATTTTCTATTTCATATATTAATTCCTATAAATTCTTTTTCAAAAGTAGGCTTAGACAAAAGTATCGCTATTATTCATATACACAAAAGTCATTTGACAATAACAGAACTTGTCAGTTGCGCATCATTGTTGTTTGTGGTTATTTAAAAAGCATTTTAATTATTTACAATGGAACTTGGGACTACAATGAGAACTTCCACTTCCTACTTCACTGTAGCCGCAGAACAGATTTATTAACGTTCGGCGAATTGTTATAGTTCAGCCAAATTAAAATTGAGCTTGATATTGTTTTTCTCGCTTTATTTAAAAAGCTTATAAAAGCAATATTAACCCCAACATTACATTTGTATTAGTGAAAAGAGAAATAATAAGACAATACTTATTCGATAACTAAAATCTATTCATGCTTATTTTTATATCGAAGCATCAGATAATGTAAACTATAAATTTCAATGACAGTGCTTATAAACATCAAAAGAAGACAAAAAAGAATGAAAAGCAGTTTTAAAAGTCAATAATAAAATAAAATAGCAAACATAGATTTAAAAAAAAAAACCTAACAATAGTAAATAAACTACCTTTTCGTCGGTAAATAGTATATTATTAAAAAAAGATATTCATGTTCGGGATATTTATTTATTATTAATTCATAAAATTCCAGGCGACAGTAATAATCGACGAGTAAAAGTTTTTGGGATGTGCTAATTTTATAGGATCGATATTTATTCTTATGTAAAAGGTTTAAAACTTTTGCACTATTATTATAATCGGCAAGCAATTTGTTCAGATGTCATATTAGGATTTGATTTCAGTAATGCACAAACTGATTTCGATGTCACTGACATTTTTCGGTAGGACATTTTTATTTTAGTTATTTATTAATGTAAACGTTGTTCCAAATTGTCGGACTGTATTACGAATAGTAGTCGCGCTGAGAATTGATCTTTCGGGATAATTCATTTGTTTCCTTTTTATTTTCTCAATATTAATGATTGTATTTGTAGTCACCAATATAATTGTTTGTAATAAACAATTTATTCTGATTTACCTTATAGCATTACTACAACGTTTCTTATAATATTTCATAATATTATTAATAGCAAAGTTACATTAACTAAACAATATATCTAAATATGGTTGTTTATTTTCATGGCCATCAAAGCAATTTCCTTAATAATTACAAAGGTAATTCACCGTTCCCAAACTTCGTGTTGGCTCTGTGTACCCCATTTTCCAAAACTAACGGACCATGCATCCCTAACAACTCTTCAATATTTCGAGGAAAACGATCTATTGAAGATCAACTCTTGTTCTCTTTTTCTGTTTAAATAGAAACCCTAATTTTTGATCTGAATGAATAACAGAAACGACCTTCATTTTAAATCAATTGTGTGAATGATTTAGATTTCGTCTTCACTGAGTGAACTAACCATATGCTTCGTTAATTTTGGAACATTCTGTATATCTAGAGTTTTCGGAACTTACTTGGAAACAGTAACGAAATTAACACAACGTCAGATTTTTATTTCCTGACACTAAATTCGTGGAATGGAATCTAACGACTTTTTTGACTATTGTTATATTCTCAAATTCAATTGATTAAGTAGATAATTAGTAATCACTTTTTTATATTAATAAAAATACGATAAAATTCCTAATTATGGCTATAGCGATAAAATGTAGATACGTAAACAAGTCAACAGATTTTTTTTTTACGTAAAAGGAATTATGAGAGAAATTAATTGATATGATTAAAGTAAGATTTCTAAATCGTAATTTTACTCGAATAATAGATGTTGCTAATGGCGATACTTCATTGGATGTGATCAACTCCATAGTAAAACTAAATAAATCTCTGAAAAACTGACAACAGCTGCACAGTTAATTTCGTTCGACTGGACTGAGATTAACAGCAGGAGGTCGCAGAATTCAAGCTAGGCAACCATTCAACTTAGAAACTCAAAAACATAAGAAATGGCGAAGATCTTTAGCGGAAAGCGTTCAATATAGCAGAAATAATGCAAAATCTCACTAACAATAAGAATATTAATTTATGTGTCTTATGACCGATTTCATAATCAAAAGCAACCTTTCATTAAATTTTAATTTGAGTTAATTTTAAATCGATTTTCATAATCATTAAATGCTTAACGCCGGCATTAAACGCATTAGAGCATCTAAATAGTAATATGTCAAAGCTATTCTGCTAAATATAAAAAGAAAACCAAATAAAAAATCACGTTTTAATAATTGTAATTTATGTAAGTTAATTTACCACATAAATGTGTTTAATATATTGAATGAATATTGTACTTAATCATAACAAGAATATATAAATTGTTAAACAATAAGAAAAGCCCTTCAATCTTATGGATTCAATCCTTCTAATTGCGTTCGATTTTATCTGCCAACTATTTTTTTCTATATTAATATAGGCGCATTAATAGTATGTGGTGGAAATTCAAAATACCCATATTTCACTCTGGGACACATTTTGTGAAAAATTGATTTAAACGTAAAATAAACAAATAAAATATTCGTGAAGAATACTAGTGCAGAAAACGATGAAATAAATTTAATTCGCGTAATATGTCAATATGTATCTAAATATGCATGTTTTAAAAGTCATTATAAAAAATATTAGTATTTAGTAAAATATTGATACTTGAATGCACTCACAAAATATACACTCTGCAGTCAGAGCGACAGACATATGACTGATTTTGATGAAAATTCAAAATTAATTTCATTTCACTAAAGCACTAGTTTTCAGGAATTAGTTTTAGAATAGGTCCGTTCTTATTTATTTGCCTTTGGTAGATCTGTTTGGTATTTCTGTAACAATTTTCTTTTTTTCAAAAAATATGTTAAAATAATTAGGGAATGGATTTCAATCGTTTTTTTTTAACGTTCGCCACCATCCGACACAGGTGCATGGTAGTAGCATACGCAAAATATAAGGTGCGCCTACGTGTATTTCATATACTATCCTGTTGCAGAACTGGGAATACTCTCCACAGCGATAGGCTATGGAGTTATTCCAGTTAGTTTTTTGTACGTTTATATCCTACTGCTATCTAGCAGGAACCCTTTCTGCACAACGGTAGCAAATGGGAATACACGTCCGGGCACCCACAGTAAAGTTACTTTATTGGGAACTGTCAAGCTGTTCAGTTCTCGAATACATTTCCAAATCAGTTTTGATTGTATCTTAGGGATCGCTAATGCCCTCAGTATCGCCTGGCTGTTTGTCGCAATATAGATGCGCTTAGTTTTATAATCCCTCTGATTAATTTTTGTTATATGCAATGCAATATTATGATGCCTCTGCTTGAAAGACCGTGACATAATTTTCCAGTAGAAGAGTGGCTGTAGTTGAACTTATTTTTGTAGTTGAATTGAATCGACTTCGTTTCTGTTGGAATGTTATGTCAAACTCATGTGATCGGATATCATTCCCAAAAAATTGCTTTCCACAAGTTGGGTAATATTATTGTCACAACCTTGCATATCTGCCACTTGGTAGTTGTTGTAACCGGAGACACCCCATTCTTCTCTCCCCCATTATCAACCAAATAAAGAAAAGAGAGGTCTAGGAGGCTGCAGTATTCCTAAGCACGCAAGGCTATATTGCTTTTTATCATTAATATTATAATTAAGTATGGTTTTCAACTAATAAATGCTTCGTGTGGACTTATACCTATAGTATTCGTCTACATATTTTATTAACTCAATCAATACCAACAGTTGTTTACCCAAATATAGATAATAAATATAAAGATAACATTTTTAAAAAACCGCGTTTAATTAGCGATTTTTGTAACGAACTATGTCACCAAAAAATATGATAAGGTTGATATGATAACATTGATTGCATTGTCTAGGTCAAAAAGGGTACCTATTTACATGTTTTTGTTTGTATTATATTTTCGAAATTGTACTGATTGAAAAATATTATCATTATCGCAGTCATTTTGGGTGGGTTATCAACAGGAAAAATAATACCCAAGCTTTTAACTGAATGATTTTTCATAGCAACATCATCATTTCCATCGTCCATGCCAAATCCAGAGACATTATTTTAACAACCCAAAGAATGTTAGTTTGCTAATGAATGCTTTTGAGTGAAAATTCATGTAGGGTAGGTTAGCTTGAACGCGTTAATTAATAGCTAATAATAATATCCAGGTTATCGTCCTGCATTATCTTTTTATCATTACTTATGCATATTTTGTTATAGTTTCAAATACAAAGTTCACAGACAAGGAAAATACACACCGAATTGCCCAGCTGATGATAAGGTAATGAGGACCACTCATAACGAGAAAAATGTTAAGTAGGTCACGCGCGTTGTAACTTGAATTGTGCGCGAAATTACCGTACCAAGGTATGAATAGACTTACGTATGTTATCTGTATTTCATCGCAAATACGCATTAGTGATAAAAATGACACAAACAAAGTTTAGAATTTTCATTATTTTTACGATTTACATTGTATAAGTAGTAGACATCAGTTATTTGGGAGAGTACGTACACTGCAATTAAATGACTTATTATATATTAATTTATCCTAAATGCGCTAAAATGTGAATTGTTAGAAACGTTATACATTAAAATTCTTTGCTTGATAAACAAATGAACGAGGTTTGGCTTTCTAGTAGAATAAGTTAACGAATACAAGCATAAGTATGAAAAATTGGCTATTTTAAATTATAATTTTAAAATATGAACTGAAATTCCTACCTATTATACATGTTGTAAATACATACATTACATAGTATACAGACTGATTCAAATTAAGTGCGCACCATTGCATTAAATTAGCAAAGTATTAGGGTTTTTAACGGTGACAAATAGGCAATATACGAAAAAAACAATTCAATGACGCATTTCCAAGAAATTTTGACATTCTTTTTTTTATTGAACAGCCTGTATATTGTTAAAAAATGAAAGATATTTTAATTTATGATGCAAAAGTATCAATACAATATTGTCTTAAAACGAATAATAAAGAAGTTATGATGGTTTTTATTTTGTAAAATATAGAGCAGTATAAAGAATCAACTTTTAACAAAACAGCTACATGTCTTTGTGGTTGATATTTATTTTAACATATTAAAATAATGTCGTTGAAATTAAATTGAAAAGGAAAAAGTAAATGCATAATTTATAAATACCTACTGCTCAAAGGTATCAGCTTCATTCTCAATACATTTTCGTGCCCGCTTGAGCACACTTTGGGTAGTTCTTAAAATTGTCTTTCCATCCAATTGGCGGAAAATCTCCCTAACCTTATTTTGCAATTCGTTCACGTTGTTGTACCGGGTTCTGTATATCTGATCTTTTAAATATCCCCAAAGAAAAAAGTCTAGAGGTGAAAGGTCAGGAGAGCGTGTTGGCCATCGAATTGGCCCATTTGTACCAATGCACTTGTCGGCAAGGATGATGTCCAGATATTTGTGAACTATGCGGCAGTTGTGTGCTGTAGCGCCGTCCTGCTGAAAGTACAAATTTTGGCACATCAGCTAATTGACGTTATCAAGGAAATCCTTTAGAACGGTACGAATAAATTCCAGATATCTCTCTCCTGTCAATGTACCATTGTAGAACACTGGACCAACGCCTGTCGAATCAATTAATCCGCACCAGACATTAAAACTAAATCGAACTTGTGCAGCATGTGGACGCATTATTAATAAATTTTCTTGCGACCAGTAGTGTTTATTCTTCTTATTAAATATTCCTCTATTGGAGAAGTTTGTTTCATCACTTCATAAAATACATTGTGCTCCATTAAAATTTTTATTACAAAAATTAATAAACCATTCACAGAAAGCCAACCTCCTATTGGAATCTCCTGGTTGTAATGTTTGTCAGGTTCGGTACTTAAATAGGATATACTTATACTTTTTTAAAATTCTCTGAACTGACGCGTAACTTAAACCCAATTCCTTAGTAGCATCTCTAACGAAAATTCGCGATGGGCTTCAAAATATGCTAACACTGTAATTTCTACCTCCTCGTTGGTAATATTTTTCTTTGTTCTTTTCTTCTTAAATAAGCAACCGTGATGCCTAAATTGTTTGTAAAGTTTTCGAAAGTAACGTCGATCTGGCTGCTGTCGTACAGGATACTGTTCTGCATAATATTCGACAGTCCTTATTGAATTTTTGGCGCATACAATGTATGCCTCCAGCAAATCGCATTTCTCCAAATGAGAAAACACCATGGTGAGTTATTATCTAATACTTAGAACTAAATATAACGAAAACTGTTCAAGCTACTAATGATAATAATGTAATAATAACAATTACAAGTAAAGAACACAACGCAAAAATGAAATAACCAACTTTTTGTAATAATTAATCGTGTAAAAGATTTAAGCTCAGTGCGTTTTTGACAGTTTCAAACAACATACTATTTGTTTGACTTTATAGAAAGAAGCCTACTATAAATTTTACATATCTTTGGCATCAATTAAAAATCAGCATAATTTCTTTATTGTTCGTTTTAAGACAATATTGTATTAAATCTTTTGCATCACAAATTAAAATATCTATCATTTTTTTAGCAATATACAGATGTGAAGATTAATGTATACGCATTTTGAATGTGGTGGGGTAGGTACAGCAGAGACTGTTTTGTAACCATTTCATGATGTGCGAAGAACAGAGCAGCTACCTGAAGATGACACGGCTGTCGGAAATGAGAGGATGTGGGACTACCTCTTCCGAACTCAGAAGGATAATTTCCTGGCTATCAGTAACAAGGTCTGGCACTACTTTCCAGATCCTGTTTCCATAGCAAGTGTAAGTTTTTTCATAGCTTTCCCTTACTCCTTGGCGAATGCTAAACTAAAAGCGTTGCATGGGCGCAACTGATAGCTGACCAATTTACTATATTTTTGTTATTATTATTAATGACCATAGGAAAATTATTTAGTTAGAGTAGGAACATTTCAATAGCATCATTTTAATCCATAGAACAGTACTTAGAACAGGACGCCTCGTTTAGTAGTATGCCTTTAGGTAGAGCATGAGGTTGAAGACGAATTGTAATTATTGAGCTTTCCATAAATAAAGTGTGCTCACATTGTTGTTGGATTCGAGCGGAGTACTCAGTACCGCTCACTTCCACGCGTGATGGTAGTTATTTCAATACCCGTCAAGGGCGCAAAGCTTCCACAGAACTATCGGCCTATCAGTCTCGGGCGTATCTAAAATCATTGAGGCAGTTATCTTAAAACGTTTGAGATTAGAAATCGAAGATAGCGCTTTGTTACCTCCGGAGCAGTTTCGATTCCGTGCGGGACACTACAGCTCCTGAGGTTAACGGAACCTATTAGATATGCCTTCGGGAGCCGTGAGGCTGTTGGGGCGGTGTTCTTGGATATCGACAAGACGTTCGACTGCGTCTGGCACGATGTCTTACTCCATAAGATGACCAGCATGGATATAAGCCTCCCCCTGGTCAAGCTGATACAGAGCTACCTGAGTGGCAGGACCCTCTCTGTCCGCGTGGAGGGGGCCTGCCCGGGGATCAGATCATTTTCTAGTTATTAATAACAAGGAGTGGGACTGCTTCCCAAGTCCTTCTCACAGAATAAGGTTTTTCCAAGCTTTCCCTTACTCCTTGACCAATGCTGGGAGATAACAGGAGCCGCTCCATTGGTGCAAAGATTATAACAATTGGTAGTTGACCGATTTATTATATTTTTTCTTATTATTAATAATAATCATAGGGAAATTATTTAATTAGGGTAGGAACATTTCAATTGTTATGATATCCATGTAGCACTTATACTGGGTAGCCTCATATAGTATTTTTAGATGGCGCACAGGGTTTACGATGAATTATAATTATATAGCTTTTTTGTATTGTATTAAGAATTTGATTTTATAATATTGTATATAACTAATAAGCTTAAAGTGATTTTTCTTATAAATTCATCAAAAATTAAATTGGTGTAAAGGTTACAGTATTTTAGATTAGATTTTTTGTTAGATTACTATTAGATATAATTAATTCAGGTATGAAAAATTATGCTAGATTCATGCGAGTAAATAAAATACATTTTCACAATACGCTTTAATCTAATATCCCACATTTACATATATGATTTCTTAACTTTCGCCAAATAAAACCAAATTAACGAGATAACAAAAATAAGTAGATACACACAGTATAAACGCAGCGGAAATGCAACCGTTATATAACCACTGGTAAAATCGAAATTATATTGAGGAAATATCTATCATATGTCGATTAGATAGCCGACAACTTTCGCTTTCATTAGTGCATATGGGAATGAATGTAGATGTAAGTACACGACGGGTTACACCGCGTGTACTTAAGACCTCTCTTTAAAGATGAAAAATGCCGAGAAAAACACCGTCCGACAAATAACTAATAAGATACCTGAAATCGTTAAGGAAAAGTGAGCCGCTGCAATGAAAGACGTGACTGCCTGTTAACGTGGAAGTTAAAATTCCGCATGACACGCGTGCGAATCAAGTCTCTCAAGTCATACACTAACTATGCGTTAAATACGGGCTACCTACGTATACCAGAAAACAAGAAAGAAATAAGCTCAAGATAGAACAAATATTTGTTTACTAGTTTATGTTCTAATTTTTTATTGGCATTAGATCTAAATAAATAAAGAAATAAATAAATGATATATAGAGACTTTAATATGCTTTGTTACCTTGCCGCTGAGTGAGCTATTAGTAATTAAGTTAGTTTTTCCGTTAGCATGTTAGGCCAAATGAAGGCTAATGAATTCTAAAAGGATTTATGACGACTTCAGGAATTTTCTTAAATTTGAATGACTACTAATTGTAAATAGATATATTAGTAAGTAAATGAATTAAAAAAAAATGTTCACCTTCTTTCACTAAAACAATAAATTAATATTGAAGAGTTGAATGTAAAAATCAATGTAGAAATGGTAGTTTCAAGTTGTCAAGAAATTTCACAATTACCAACTATAAATCAAAACCAAAGGAATTTTGAGATGTAGAAACAAGTTTTAACAATACCTGATAAAACGTTTCGGAATATAAAATTAGTATTTCGATGTGAAGATTCTGTGTAAGTATAAATACCATTGATGCTGATATTTATTAGACGCATTAGCATATTTGGCAATATGATTGCAGATAAGGTGCATTTTATTCATTCATTCTTCAAGTTAGGGTGGCCACTTAATGTCCAGACACTTGAGCTAGGTGCTCATTGTACCATCCCTATTAATTCTCTTATTTCCAAATAATTGATCAGCGATTTGACGCGTAGTAGCAAGACGGTCTCGTAGAGCTAGTTGCCCGAAGCGCCTATCTTGACGTTCTGTGGTACACCTCGATTGACCAGTTCGTCTTCTTCGTATTCCTCTGCCTTATTTCTGTCCACACACGACACACACGCATTACCATCATTGGAGTATAATACCGCGGCGAGCAATTTTGCACAACACCTCGATAGGCAACAATTCTATTCCTGTCAAAGTCTGGCCATTAACACAATGATAATTTTGACATCTTCGAACTTTAGGCGTTTTGTTACGCTTAATGCTCGTAGACGGATGCGCAATAACTAAACATTTCTGTAATAGTCAGCTTTCATCGAAAATAAAAAAAGTTTGCATTCTTACCACAGCTTGCTTTAAAATTTAATTATCTTGATTCCAAAAAATTAAATTGAACAAGTTATTCCTTCTGGGTGTAACACTTCTAATGTTACTGAATGTCATACATAGTGCAGCAAACGGTAAAATATTGGCGGTATAAAACATTGAGATACAGTCTCTCCCTATACCAATTACTGGTATATGGTAAACTAATGGCACACCTTTACAGTTATTATACTGGGTATAAACCAATATTAAACGTTTATTCAACTATTTATTTAGCGGCTTTTACACGGTTATTGAACGTTTACAGCCAGTAAACATAAATTAAGTTCATGTCGCTACGTGTTTACTGGTACGGGCACGTTTAATAAGAGAAAGAAAATATATTTACGATTAGCCCATACAAATTTACATTTGATGATAGTAGATAATTCATAAATAAGATTTAGATGCAATTTTGATAAGGGGATAAGCTGGAACATTTCTGAAACAGAGTAGCATAAGGTTTACACAAAGGGCCAAAATTGACTTTATTGGCGATTCTTTTTTCTGGCAGCTTCAGGAACAGCTTAAACAGCTCTTTGAAAGAGGACTATTCATAGTGGTCTAATGAGTAGTGCAGCGAAAAGGAAAAACCGGAAGTGAAGTAAATTTAAACCCTCTCTTTGTGTAAACCATAGGATCTAGAACGGTAACAGTTATCATTCCTTCACTCGTTTCACAGCTACTTTCAATCTTCATAAGCCATTGAGCCAAAAGGGTTGATTAATCTAACCTATACCTATTGCTGTGGATACACAACCCATTTTCGCTGAGTGCATTTTAAGTTGCACATTTTTTGGTTGTTTTGATTTCTCCGATCAGCTGATTTTCAATTTATCGAGAATTTTCACAATTTTGATTTGTTTTGTATAATTTCAGTTTAAGAGTTTGTTGTATGATTTTTATTATGTAGTGTTAAGATTTTTTTATTTATTGCAGTCATTAAATTGTCTATTGTTCGTTTGTGCTTATTTAATGCGTATTCTATTTAATATTGTCGTATTGTTATACGTTGTACGATTTTGAGAGAGGGATTTTTGTAAGAAAAACAATTGTAGAATTTTGTTAAGGACTTCCTTGTTCGACTATTGACGTGGGTAGACGTATTTTTGTATATCATTGTTGCCATTTTTCATTCATTTTGATATTGTACATTTTGCATTTCTTCTGTAATTATTTAGTCAATCAAGGAATTCTTATCGTAATAATTGTTAATGTATTGACGTGTACACGTACTAGATATAAGATCAATTATTACTTTTTTGTTTAGGAAGATATATTTTAGTTTTTCTCTTGTTCATTTTGAAGAGTTCATTTTCTATTATTCAATTTTGCTGTTTCATTTTATTTTTCAATCACCTCGTTTGGGTGAGAAAAAGCTTTGTTCTTTCTTTTAGCTTTTTCATTTTTGTAAATTTCTTGCATTTGTCCACGCTTTGATTCAAATTTGTGAAACCACGTGGATTGAAATTCTAAGGTTGTGTATTTTGGATAATCTTCCTGAACAAACAAAACTTTTGCTTTGCATAGGAAATAACATTGTCCTATTTTAATTTAGAGTCAAGTGCAGTTTTTATTTTAGGCCAGAACAGTTCCAGGTTTTTTCTGCACATCTGTAAGTTAACTCATTTGATAAATTGATTGTTAATTGGCGTCATTGGTATAAAATTCTGTTCTTTTATTTTATTTTAAACCTTTTCAATTTTTCGGGTAATTAAGAAAGTCTGATTTCATTCACTCACAATTTACTTTTCGTGGTTAGATTCAAATTTTGATTTGCGAGAGTAACTCTTAGGTTAATAATTCTTTTGCGTTCTTTAAAATTTTATCCGTTGAGCTAGCTAATTTTATTTTCTTTTTCATTTTGGGATTCATTTTGCATTTTCTTTTAATTCAATCAGTACACAGCACTATGTATCAAAAACCGACGTTTCGGTGACACAAACAGCTTCAATTTTTGTAATTTTGAATATACGTTGCAATGTTTAATATTTTTTTTAGCCTTGATAAAGGTGATTGTGCCGCCGAGACGTCGATTTTTTATGTATAAATATAAGGTAGATTAATAAAAGCCTTTTGCTCAATTATATTTTGCCGTTTTCTTTGAGAGTTACTTTCAATACAAAATATGCATAATTTTCTTTAATGGTTAAAAAAAATACACACATTCATTATTTTCAATAATGATTAAAAAACATCTCCATAAAATTGACTTTTCACTTAAAATGTATACCAAGTACTTTTGTGGTAAAATGTTTCCAAATTTGTACCAGTAATGTAATACCAGCAATACGCAATCTCAATGGTTAAAAATGCGTCATGCGCAAGGTTGCCTTTTTTTGCCTGTATAATGTTATAGGTCTGTGTGGTCAGACTAATAATCACTTATACGTCTCTGGTATGACGGACAAAGGTGCAATAACAAACTGCTATTACTATTATTTGCAAGATACACAGATTCTCAGGTTTAGGAATAACAGGCACAGTGAGGACCGCTCCTACAGCAGCGATGGAATGCCTATCTCTCCATCTGGTGATAACGGGGGAAACAAGAATGGGCCATCTTAGACTGCGAGAACTACCAAGCGGCAGATATACAAGATTGGGAAATAATAATATTGTACGTCCTGTGGAAGGTAACATTTAGGGATTTGCGATCCACATGATTTAGATATATCTATTTAACAGAAAATTTGAGGTGAAAATCACAGATAGGATAAGTTGGAATAAATTTAGTTATATGGAATCTGCAGGAAGCTGTGAAACACAACCACCTTTCCTTGAGGAAAATATGCCACGGGGTTTCAGGCAAAGGCATGCGCAATATCGCATTGTGCAAGTGAAATCAATCAGAGGAATTATAAAAACAAGCGGATTTATATTGCAACAGACAGTCAGGAGATATTCAGGGCATTAGCGAACCCCAAAATATAATATATACTTGTTTGGGAATATGTTCGAGAACTGAATAACCTGACAGGCCACAATAAAGTCACTTTACTATGGGTGCTCGAACATTCGGCAATCGAAGGAAACGAAAAAGCGAATGAGTTAGCAAGAACCTGTTGAACACAAACAATACTGGGATAAAACAACACGGGAAAATCATGGAAAGATCTTTATTGACGAACCATCAAAGAAGAAGACTGAAGAACTATTGTAGGTATTGTAGGTAACAATTGGTGTGTGAGGAAATCATCTTCACAACGTAATAGGTCTCCCTACAGGTCACTGCGCATTGAAAGGACACCTACAAAAAATTGGGATTAACATTGGGAGATACCAACACTGCAGACTGTGTAATGGGATGACAGAGGACGCTTATCACATTCTGTGTGAATACAGGGCTCTGGACCCAAAAAGGCAGCCAATTTTTGGCAAGTCAAAATGGAGGCAGAGGCTTACATCGATCAACCAGCCAGAGACTTGAACAGCTTAGTGCAGGGTACTAGGATATTGAAATGGCTGATATAATTTAATGGGTAAAGAAATCGGATACCGAATACAAAAAGCTAAGAGGCTGCAGTGTTTCTGGAGGCTTCAAGTCAGACGGCTCCCACACAAAAAAAAACAGAGAGATATTATACTGTCATATTTCTTCTCACGTTGCATAGTGTATTTTGGTTATTGAATTATAACCTTTCTGAATAGTACCAACTGAATAACACATGAACCTGACAATACTTAAACATTATTAATTAAGAATGACGTAGGTCGCTACCTTGAAAGGCCTATCTATTGACTTTCACATTGGCGTATTTTCTTTTTTAAATAAGATGTACTAAAATATTTCTCGGCTAACAAATCTAGTAAAAATGCCGGCCTTAGGCTATTTAATTACATATACTGCACTGATGTAAACACGCAGCTCACACAGCTCTGCATTCCTCATCACGAGTATTAGCATACTCGTAATGACCCAATGAGCTACCCTGTCCCCATTCGGGAAAAATTGCTAAAAGAGCTATTTAGTAGAAGCAGAAAGATATATATGATGTAGAAACAAAAATATTGCTTTTACCATGTTTTTACACCGCTAATTTCAAAGCACTCAAGATCAAAAAATAAAATTTGAAGGAAAGAACTTTTCGTGATAAAAAAATGTGAATTTATGTAATATCACATACCAAGTATGGCTTCTCTATTTCAGATGGGGCTGAGTTACTTTCAGAAACAGTCGGTATGGTAACTCTATTGCCATATTTGGCGTGTTTTTTTTTTATGAAAATTCAGAAAACTATAGTAACGGATAACCTTTATGGCGGCTAAAGATTATTTGTAAAATTAATCGTATTCTAGGAGAGTAAGTAAGTTGCCTATCGCTATTGGGATATCTCTGAACGATAAAATGATTAGAATCAATACAGTGAATCAAGAAATCATAATAAAATGATTCTTCAGCAAAATTAAACTACCCAAAACTAAATTGATAACATAAATATGTACATAGAAGCAAATCTTGAATACTTAGGCTTTTAGGACAAATTACAAGTTGCAAAGATGATGAAGTGAACGACTTTACTAAAAGAAAAAAAAAAAAAACAGACATCAAAGCAAAGCATGCTTCACTTTATAGAAAGCGAAAAATCTCCAGTTCAAGTAAACTCAAATATGTTGAGGGAATCATCTTATCAATTAACATTGGATTTGCGTCAATTAATGTAAACATTTCTACAAGTTAAACCAGCGTACGGCGCACAATCTAGAGAGAAAAAACTGACGGCTCTATTCTTGCATAAATCAACATGAAATTATTGAGACAAATGCGCTTCCGTTCACATATGAATTTCTTAACGTAAACATTCCTTCTTGTAGCATTATAAAAACAACTCTCAATTTCATTTCATCGGAATAAATTAACTAGCTTTGCTTATGGAATCATCACTGTTGTCCATTTACTGCTGTAATAACGCCGCCGTAGACGCAATCAGTAATAGAGTTACCTCCATTCTCTGCAATATGTCGGAGGCTGTAGAGAAAGTATTCCGTTAAATCGATAGTGTTTACGATTAAAATGAGTAGTATTATTAATGAGATACTCAGTTTTATACTGCTTCTTGTTATATGTAGGATTATTACATGATTATATGCATATACAGGTTGTTTCAAGTTGTTTCAGCACTATTGCTAACTTTGTTATTATTGAAGCTATGAAATTGGGTAAATTAGTAAAGAAGAGTGATTATTAGAGCTGATTACGATGGCCGATATAAAAAAATTGCTGAATATCGCTATTTCGAGATATTAACAAAAATAATTACCCTCTTTAATGGAAAACTCTGTATAAAGTAGAAGTCCCTATTACTGACACTTTAAGGGATAGAATGATGTTAATATTTAAGATTCTAAGATGACACTTGAAGAACAACTTTGATTTTTTAACTTAAAATAAACGTCTGCGTAATTATTTTCAATGGAAAGCTACGCTGAAACACAGCAAAAGAAACTATTATAGGAAAAAATATAGGGAAGGTGTCAACGATTAAGACAGGGTCAGAAAGTGGTACATTTACCTCATTTGTATGAATAAAGAGACTTGTATTCTCGACAAAAATTATAATACACTTTTACATCAAATTACTTAAGTTAAACTAGATATTACATTTTTTTCATGCAATCGAGGTAGTCGTAAGTTTCTAAACACACATCTCATATGTTTAACAAGTTGATGTCATTTACTGTATTTAGTCGTACCTATTTATTACCAATTTTTCAGAAATATCATTTGGAGCGATGAAACAAATTTTTGGAAATCAGAAATGTTTAACCGCAAAAATATGCATTATTGATCACTAGAAAATTTACTGGTTCCTTACACATTATGTCCACAAACAAAGTGTAGGTGTGACTTAATTGATGGTAAAGCAGTTGGTCTTCTTTTTTATTATGGATAGTTTACTCGCCACGGAGGACGGTTCCGTTTGGAATTGACGAGGGCGCCTGCAGAAATGCGTCCCAGAACCAGCCTCTTCACAGGCACCAATGGTTCAGTCTTTTCGATTGAGGATAAGTTAGACGTTCGCGCAGACTTTCTTCAACAACTCTTTCGTGGTTTCGAATCCATCGATGCCTCAGAGGCTGACGGAGGCCACTGAGACGACGCGAAGGTGGACTTTCGTAGCGACGTGGACGATTTACCCGGCTGCCTGGCATACCAAGAACCCCAATCAACCAGTGTATGGAGCTTGATGCTTTCATCAAAAGCAGAAGCAGCAAAAAGTTGCCAGGTGCCGATGGTGTTGCCAAGACAGCTCTGAAGAGATTACCTCCTGAGACACGCGAGAAACTGTGTTTCATTGACAGTAGAAGTATTCCGAATGCTACAAAGACCATTCATAGAAGAGCCTTAACATGAATTCAAGAAAATGAAGGCGTCTTTGATTTTTTTTTGCCTGTTTAACACATTTATAGCTCCAATAATAACAAAGTTAGCAATTGGTTGAGTTAATTTGAAACAGCCTGTATAATTATATCAATGACATCTTAGAAAAGTTTTAGAACTCCTTTGGATTAAGTTAACTCACCGCTTAGTTTCAGATACGACAACAACTTTTCAATACCTTCTTTTCAGACGGATAGAATGACATATTTAGCATTCATCCTACGTCAATCAGGAGATCCATTCAGCCTACACAAAGTAATAGCGAAGTGTACTTAAACATTCGCGCACGTGAATCTAACGGTAAAAACCCCAGCTATATTGTTATCGTTATTACTGATGCAAACATGCACAACTCTCCTGACAAATATAAATTCGTTATAGACGTATCGGTGCATACGAACAGTAGGTGAAGTTCTGGGAAATGGTAAGAGGACGTGCTGCAGGAAGATGCGAGGATACTTCAAATGAATATAAGATCAGGTACCTATAACACATTTTTCTCTGCCACTGCTTCTTATTACTAGGTCATCAACTTGCGCCGTTCACTGCACGATGCAGGATGAAGATTCGAAAGGTATGTCTGCGTTTGTTGTAGGTAGAATAAATTGTTGAGAATGGGGAAAGATGATTTAAATTAACAAAAATATAATATGGAATCAAAAATGAGGGATAGCATTATGTAACATCTCAAATATTGCTGGACAATGCTGATGATAATTCCTATTCTTAACATTATTTTGTTATCATTATGTTATTGGAATTTAAGTTGGGGAATTTTATGCTCATTCAATTGTAGTAAATAATAGGCTTAAGCAATAAAAGCTTCTTTGCAAGAACGTTTTCAAGTAGCGATCAAAACAGCAGTATTTTTTGAAAATGGTTAGGTGAAGTCCTTTTTAATTATAACGGGATCTAAATCCTGCGCAACCCGAACTACTGTAAAGGGCACTTCTGGAACAGTGATCCTTCACTGATAGTTTCTATTGTGATTTCGTACAACAGCAGAAAAAAGTTTCCTATAATTTAATTTATCTTTCCCAGATACGCTGCTATGGACATTACATGTTCGCAGCTTTACTTGTAAACTGAGCTAATTGTCATTTCTGAACAATATTCTCTATTATTTAAACATATGTTCCTTGAGCATTTGATTAGCCCGAGCTAACGTTGTATGTTATTATTTAATTAAATTTGAGAACTATTCAATGTGTGTTTGCGTGAAGAAAGGAGTTGTAAAGCTTCATAGGTATAACATATGGATGCACGTCTGCTCACTGTATAGAAAATAAAACAGTGAAGAAGACTATAACTATTAGTGCAAATATGCCTCAACAAAAGCAGCAAAAAAAGAATTAGAAGAGAAAATTAGGGATATAAAAAGGTGAAAGTAACAAGTTGCCAGAAGTCAGAATTAATACTTGCAAATGCTGTAGAAAAAAAAAAATTGTAGTGTAACCTAAAGTCTTCTAGTTGGTTGACGAGAGTGCCGGCTTCGAAGCGCGCGAAATTTGAATATTCACGTGAGCCCTCACGAAGAGCGACAGCTGTTACTGCTACAACAGGTTCTAGAACAGCATAAACAGCTTCTGGAACAGCCTAAACAGCTTCTGGATCAGCTTGAACAGTTCTTGGAACAGTTTAAACAACTTAAGCTTAACCCGTTGACAGCTAGCGTTACCGTATGGTAACAGGCTAGCGTTACCATACGGCCACGCTAACCGTCCACGGGTTAACCATGACAACTTCAACAGCTCCTGGAACAGTTTAAATAGCGTAAGCTGTTTAAGAACCTGTTTAATCTGTTCCATGAACAGTATATGCTGTTTAAGCTATACCAGGAGTTTCTGAAGCTGTTACAGGAACTGTTTAGGCTGTTTCCGAAACTGTTAAGTTGTTCCAGGGGCTGTTGGAGCAGAAACAGCTGTTTTTATTCGTGGGGTCTCGCGCAAATATTCAAACTTCGCGCGCTTCGAAGCCGGCACCCTCGTCAACCAATGAGAAGATGCCAAGTAGCGTGGCTAAGGCGAAAGAGTGGTACGGATAAAATGTGAATCGAGACCCCTGTGTCAAATCTTATGAAAATTTTGCTTCGAACTCCATAGCTTATCAACTTAGGTGCAATAATTTATTGTTCGGTAATAGAAGGATGAATGGAAAAAATGGTGAATAACCACTAATATACTAAAAAGATTGTTACTAAAAAAAAGTGGTATAATAGTTAGTTTGTCAATATATGTACAGGCTGAGTTTTTTCATTTATTAAGTTACTGTTAAGCTTAATACACAATGCATAACGATGGAATATAAAATACAAGCATAGAATATCAGGAATAAAATATAATTTCCAAAAACGCGATCAAAGATAAAAAAATAAGATATAAAATTTTAAATATTAATTTAATATATATAATATATAAATATTAATAAATTTTATAATTATCTATCTTTATGTTTTATATTTGACCAAATGAATGTGCACCACTACATTTCCAGGAAATGTCAAGTGAAAATACTGATGCTGCGAAAATCGCCAGATATCAAAAACCGGTTAACCAATTTTTCCTAAAATCGGTTTCACTAAAACCAGTTAATCGGTTTTTAAAACGCATTACAGCTTTTGTTTTGAAAGCGAGTAATCGTCACATCTATAACCGGTTTCACATAAAACCGGTTTCGGTTCGCATCACTAGAAAATAGTGTTTTTACAGGTTATGTTTTATACAGTTTACATTAGTTTACATGTCGCTGTATTAATATATAATATACAACCTTTTCCATGCTATATATGCAGCAACACTTGCCATTTGCAATGGGCCGAGAAGTATCAGATGTTCTTTCTTCATGTTAAAATAATTCGAGGTTAGGTTTGACGGCGGTTTGACGTAAATTAACGCATAAGTTGAAATAAGTTCAGATTGATTGAAGTCGAATGTGATTGGTTGCATACTGATCTGTAATTCTAGTATGTTTTGAGAGATTTTTTATTCTTATATTTTATATTTAATATATAAATTGTATATTACGCTTTAACTGTATTAACATTTTTATAGGAACATATCGCACGAGCTATCTGTTTGTCGTAAACGGAGGCATACTATTGTGATTTTTTATAGACGATTGTCTGACTAATATTTTACTCAATAACAACATACAAACAACAATATACAAACTTTTATTCTTAAATCTGCCTTCTCTTGAAAGATACCTATCCTTACATACAATCCCCCTTGGCTAGATGGCCATGATTTTATGAATATACCTGGTACGTCTCGAATTCATCTTTTTAGCCAATGAGTAGTTATATTTATATTTTTTTTATTAGCAGTAGGTAGGTTGTCGTGATTGCTGTACGTGTTATGCCTTTTTAACTTATAACTTGTATATTATTAGAATTGTACTTCATTGAATATGGAGGTTATAGTCTAATTCTAATCATTTAATATATTGAATGCTTTTATATTACATGCACAGCTTATTATTTACTATTATATCAAAAACATTTAAAGAATATGAGGACTCTTACTCAAGGTGACTACACTTATTAGCAATATTTAAATGAAATATCAACTACTATGTATATCTAGTGTATTTTGGATTCTTAAATTCCAATTTAAATATCAAAACAACTTTTAAATTAGCCGCTATCATAGAATAAATCCACCAACCATGACTACCAATCTATACATATTAAAATTTCAATTTAAACTGTCATTTACAAATGTTAAGAATTATCTTAAAGATTTCGAAATGCCGAATACTTATTTACACAGAAATTTAAATATGAAATAGCTCCAACATCAGCTTGCATACACCCCAAAATATTTCAGAATGGAGTTTCCTCGCAGTGACAAACCAAAAATATTTCAGAAAAGGATCCACATCAAAAGTATAACGGCGACATCAGAAAATTCAACAAAAAATCTTCAAAGAATCCAATGTATATATATCTTTCTACTAAAGTCAGCAAAGACATTTACGGTTCCACAAAAGATAAGGTACCTAGGTATGTTAATACAGCATATTTAATGTTGAAAAATCTTGACGTTTCTTCTATATACTTTTAGCCTAATGATAAATATATCAATTCACAAAGAAGACCCCCTTTGATTTCAAATATATTACAGAAATACGATTTAATTGATTTGACTTGACGAAAAGTGAAACAATCTTTTTGAGGAGGATTTTTATCAACAGTCAACCTCGTCTCCATGGACCCCAACTCATTTATTTAATATGACCTACATTGAGTCTTCACCCCTTTGAAGTAGTATCGATGCCAAGAAAGCTACTTTGAAATCATGCAGTTACCCGACGATAAATTTATACACCTAATTACCTAATTACCACGGCTACGATGATGAAGTTAATTAACACCCAACATATACTGGATTTACAAACAGGTGTGTAATAAAATAATAATTACATTTACTATGGTTGAAAATTCATCGTATGTTCCATAACAATACATACCAAAGATATTATAAGAAATTAGACATGTTGGTTAATATATATATATAGGCGAAATAGTGGATTTATTCATCAGGAAAGGGATACAAATAAAGCCATAATGAAGAAGGTAAACATGATAAACTAAATTATATCGTGAAATAAGATTCTGACGGAGACGAAATCAAATAGAATGTTTATAAAATAATAGTGTGATGGCGTATGGATCAGCGACATTAATAGAAATATGACTATTAGCAGGAGGTACAGCATTCTAGAACACTTGGTGAGATATGAAAAACGTGAAGACGCACAATGAGAATGCATGATTTACTATGGGTGCAATTAAAATGGTATCAGCATTTGAATTGAATGGGTAGCTTGGAATTGGTTGCAAGAAGAAAGGCAAAAGAGAGGACGTTCTAGAAAAATGAACCAGGGTAAAGAATAGAAAATGAACGGACGCGAACTGTTGTAGAGGAAGGCTGCAAGGATGTTTTTCTTTTAGAGTAGACTCACACATAGAAATAGAATTTAATGTCTTAAAATTTTACTGGTTAATATCCTTGTCGTTAGACTAGTTCATGTTTTTGGCTTTCGGTCCTTTTTATCTTTTTCTTTCATTTCTGTTATATGTCTATATTTTTGACAGTTGATAGTTTAATTATTCGTTTAGAGAAGGTTATTTTACTATATGCATATGTTTATTATTATATCCGAAGTACAAAACTATAAACGCAACATTCATTGAAACTGAAGAAATATTTTAATAGTACTATAGTTGACACAAAGGTCAAAATAATCCTATTTTAAACTTTTTATTTACGTTTTTAAGTACAAACATTAACTTCCTGGTGCTGCTGTGTGACAAAAAAAAAAACAACAACAAACACCACTGGCAACAACTCGCAAGCATGTAAAAGAACTCTAAACGTATGGGTATACAAACATACATTGTACGGAACGTTGTTTTGTATGAGTGTGTAGTCGTTTGACCCTGATTTGGCGGTCGCATAGTAGAAATGCATGCGACCTTAGCTTACTGACTGACTGCGAGGCCGTTGAGTGTAAATCAATTTATCGCATAACATAACCATCATGGTTCGCCTTTAAAAAAAGGGAAAAAGCAGAAACGTAGTGCACACCACATTCGCATCGACTCCGTTTTATTGCGCATTTACATGCGTATGTGCATACGGATATGTTAAACGTTTTGATACTCTTGTTAATATGAGTTCTGTAATGACATTATCGCGAAAATGGTTCCGTATTTTCGAACGATGTTTGCAAATGACTCACACGTACGAACAAAGCGTGAATATAAGCGCGAAAGTTTGACAATTTTGTTTTTAATATGTTTATACTGTGTTGATTGAAGGACAATATTTAATACCTACGCAAGTAAAAACTATAAAAGTATATGTAATTATGGTGAAGGTGATTTAACTTTTTTTATATAAGTTTGTGTGTATAAGTAACTATATTACTCAACAGATACAAGAGCTGCTTAAAGGATAACAAGAAAGCTACAGCGCTTTCGCTCAATAATAATGCCTATTATTGTTAGAACATTTAGTTGACAGTGCACAGATTATGAAAAATATATATATCCAATTACTAGCACTGTCAATATGTCTATGCAGGGGTGTTAAGAGTAGTCACAATAAAAGCCGGTAGCTACGATGCCCACTATTCGCTCTTAAGCTGTAGGTAATGATGTTCTGCGACAAATGACATTCCACCACACGTGTGCTAAAATTGTTACCGACTCGGCCGATGCCACATAATCAAGCGTTTCAGAAGAAAATCTTGAAAAGTGGTTCTTCTACGTGCGCCTAAACCTGGTCTATGTGCTTTACCCTGATTAATACCGATCAATCGTTTTCAATGCCATACTATAGTGGAGTGATTATGTTTAATTCTCCAGGCAATTTCTCGGAAAGAGAACGTCATGTAGCTCAGTCCGTAAGCTTTCGAAGGGCATTAATTGCTTGTATCAACGTTTGTAAAATACCACGTGCGGAACGACGTGAGAAACATCTCAAAATTAACAAAAACGATGCAACATGATAAACATCCTTTAAACGGAACTTTAGAAATTTAAAGAACCAAGAGGGCATTAACATGAGGGCACTTTTGTCAGACGAGTCCAAGTGTGAAAAATGAGGCGCCTGCGCCGAGTTTTTGAGTCAAGAAAAGCCTTATTAAACGAATTCTTTGTTACTTTTTCCTAATTTGCACATTCATCGCCCGTTCTAATTTAAGATATTCCGGTAAAAGACAAACCTATTAATGCACTAGTTCCTTTATAACTCATAAACGCACGCTGCTCAGTGTCCTTACAGCTTTATGTTAACATCAAATTAGAAAAAATATATTGGATGGTGTGCATTTGATTAGAAACATCGTAGATAAATTAATGTGGTCAAGGAAACAATTTAAACATTTTTAACAAAATGTATCAATCATATGGTCAATCATTTTGTAGTTTAAATTCCTACCTGCTTTTGAATATTGCTAACTTAAAGATCATGTTTTTACTCTTCACATACAAATTTCGGCTACAATGAAATGTAATTTTGAAGAAGGTGCGATAGTAGCGAATAAAATGCTATTGAAGAAATGAATATGCTTTACAGTATTAAAAGTTTGTATCTAGTTTAAGGGAGTTCTGTGTACTAGAACTATTTTTGTTATAGGCATCTTATTATGTTCTTCCATCCAAGGGCTTATTCACCCCATAACTGGTTTACCATCAGTTGTGCAAGTGTCGACTCTGAACTGGTTTAGGACTGTGTAAGCGCCCCAAACGAGGTGGGCACCCAATGGAAATGAATACTGCCTTTGGTTCACAGCCACATGAATACGAAGGGAAATGAGGCAGCGGAAAATCTGGCCAGACGAGGTTTGTCACAGTCGTTCGGTGCAGCTGACCTTTCCTTCGGCATTTCCAAACCGCAAATTAAAAAGCCCATCAATGAATGGATACATAATAGATCCAAGGAGTAATGGCACACATCGCCAGGATAAAGGCAGGCAATAAAGTTCTTAAAGATTCGAAGCCTGAATTGACTACTGAGTAGAGACAAGAAAAATTGTGAGCATATATAGACTAAACAGGCATGTTGCAACAACGTCTTACCGATGATGCTATTTGCAGATTCTGTCAAGAGGAAGAAGAAACGCTAGTTCACGGGTTGTGCAACTGTGATAGCCTGGCGAGGACAAGGTTTTTAGTATTGGGCGTAAAGAGCACCACAGCTTTATAGCTACATAAAGCTAGCAGCTCTCAAAGATTATTTATATAAAGGCAAAATTAGAGAGCGTCGTCTAGGATAAAGGAGAGCATAATAGATCTGAAAAAATCGCGATAAAATAGGCCCGCATGGCCCACCCCCAACCTAATCTAATGTAGATCAAGAGAAATCGAACTGCTGAAGAGTTTCTTTCAAAGCGTTTCGGAGCAGTTTAGGGAAGTAGGTGATATATTTTCTATATACATAAGAGCAAGGGATATACGATGCAGCTGGCTTATGTATAATCACAGATTATTTTTCGTATTAGTCTCTATTATTCGCTAACGCAGTTGATTTTCTAATATATTTTCTAATAAATTATAGTATCGAGAAAAACTGTTTGTGAGGAATTAAAAGTTAAAGTCTACAGAGATTCCACAGTAGTGTTTCATTTTTAATCTTTAACAGAAAATCTCTTGATGCCAAAAGGCCGGCGCACCATTGCAGAGTTTTCCATATTTTCTACAGCCATTTGCAATTATATCAAAACTAACTTTGTTTAAATGCCCAAATTATAAACACCTGATGGTAGGAAATGTTCTTATAAAGTAATTAGCATATAAATCTGGTTATTAAAGAAAAGAAAATAATATGATTAGATAATTTTATTGAATTTTATTTCAAAAGTTAAGTTTTTCATTTATTTCACTTAAGAATAAATTGAAATTTTAATGTTTTTGCTGCTAATCGTCCCGCTATAAGATTAATTATTCAATTATACATTTCAAACAACCACTGTAAGACAAATTGAATGCAGGAGGTGTTTATAAAAACCTTCCTTTATAAAATCTTCGAAGTTAATAATTTACTTCGCGCATTTCATTTCAATCTTTTAATGTAAGCTAGCATTAAAACGTATTTAACGTACCTACGAAGGAACTAATTAACAATAAATTTTACGATTTGCGAGAGTCAATGTTGTGTGAGCAAACTTGCCGTATTATAAGAGTACACACCGTATCTATTTGTGCATACAGACTTGCAAACACATGTGCCGTACTTATATTCAGTGGGAACCCCTTCAACGTATTCCTATTAGAACTGTAGGTACGAGGAACCTTCGCATTAGAAACATATATGACGTTAATTTTCTCGGCAAATAAGTAGGTGTGGTCGAAATAATTATTGGCTATATGTCCCGACAGTTTCTTGCTGCTCGACCGTATATACTATGAGCCGATTTAATTATTATTTGTTTTGCATTATCACCGTCCATTGATTGTAATTTTGTATTAATGCTAACAGAAAAAAAACTGTGATTGGATTTCTATACGTTGTTGCGAATAAAATTGGAGATTTCGAAGATTATGTGAAATTAAAATTACTCAACTTATATGCAGGATCAGTAAATAACAATGTATGCTAGTATAAGTTTAGCTCAGTGAGTTTTTGAATTTCAGATTCAGACGCCATGTCCACAGACGGAACATTTAAATGAACAGTGTACTCTGACCACAGCCACAAAAGTAGTGATACTGCTTGAAATTATTAGGGATATCTCACCGAGTTTATAGCTTCTAAATTATATTCACTTATATCTGATATATACACTGAGAAAAATAGATTGTGGAAATTAGATTATAAATTCCTTTATATTAATTACTAAAATAATTATTGTCAAAAAGATAATGTGTTGTTTACTAATAGTAAAATAATCCGATTGTAAAATATGTATAGTAAGAGGTACAATCTGGATTTTACCAACTGCACTCAATGGAATTAAATGTTAATATACTTTATCGCTGAAATCCTGTATAATAGCGTGGATTATATAGATAGTATGCTATTGTCTGCAATATTATCTGGTATTAGATGCATATCCACTTTATACAATAAATTTTTATAAGGTGTTGCCGACGCCTTGCTTTATTCATCATCGAACTTTACCGATGAAACCGACCAATAAGACAGCATTATTTAGCCGTCTAAAATACCGGCACACGTTTATTAGTACGTTCTTGCTGATGTTGTATATCGTGTGTGATTTCAATTACTAAAATAATTGATGCAAACGTGGAGTAACAATCAGTAAACATATTTGGTTAGACGTACAATGTATCCCACCTATTTTCCCACGCATTTACTCGGAAACTAATAGAGATAAAAAGTTGCAGTAAAACCCAGTGGAAATGAGACAACATTGTACATTAAATTCTGCCATTATAACACACTCCGTATAAATAGCCTTTTACCCCTCTCCCAGTTTATTCTTTCTAAATTGCACCCCTAGTTTTTCCACAAGTTTTCGGTAGCTACCAGCCTTACAAATATAGTCATATGTATTTATTATTATTATTATTATTATTATTATACGAAATGTTCTCAAAAAGTAGTTCTAAAAAATGTATGCAGTGAGAGCATAAATGCTAGACTGAAGTGTGCCGTTCCCATGAAATATGATTTGGCATTCCTCCTAATTTCAAACAAACCCATATGATTACAATAACAATGACAGAAACGAAAAGTAATTTTGATAACATTGCAAGAACAATAAGTCTCAAACACGCGTTATTATTGATTATTATAAGTGTGATATACCAAAATCATCTACTTATTCTATTTTGAGAAATTAAAAAGAAATCTATATTTTTTTTTGATTCAATATCTTATTCTTTTCAAATAATATGTTCAAAATGGCGACCATTTTCGTTAGGCAATGTTCATACCTACAAAGAAGCTCTCTTGTACACAGGCTCTTCTTATTGTCTCTGGAGAAATATCTTGGCAGGCTTGATATATTTTGTTTCGTAAGTCCAAAACATTAACTGGTATTTCGGCATAAACAACCTGCTTTAAATATTCCCCTCCTATGAAAGGAAATCATTTCTTACACGTTGTTGCATGTATTCTGCTGTTGTAGAGGGTGTCATACAAACATATAATGTTTTTTTTTTTTTATAGTAGGCTATAAACCGTCGCAGGTTATTGGACCTTTTCTTCAATCCACCTATTAGGAAATACCATATCAACGAGTGCTCTATTGTTACTCTTGTTAGGTTTTAATATGTTATAATTGTTGTCTGTTTACTTTTAACTTCCATTCATTTTAATTATATGTTGCTTTCAAAATAGTTGAGTTTCTACTTTATAAGATATCAGTCTTATTTGTACCAGTTTTTGCATTTATATGTATCTACAACAAACAATTGTTTACGCATACTCTATTGGATTATTTTAAAGTTTAACCATTCTAAAATATTCAGCAAAATGCAAAAAGCATGTTAACTTCACACTTTGGCTCTATAAATAGTAATCATTGGTGGAATGTTTCCACTTTATATATTAGAAGATCCTTATCATTACCTGCTGTGAAAATTTTTTTGTTAGAAAATCGACGGATACAAAATTATTATAGTTTGAAAAGGATCATTGCCGGGTGTCAGATAAATCTGAGTACCCTATATTTATTCTAGAATGCCTATGTTCATATATAAATACGGATACTATTGTTTTTTTTTAGTAACGTCTAATGGGTAATTAAATCGTGTAATTGCCAATATAAAATGCAGATAGTCAAAGCAAAACTAAAACAACTTATTCAACATTCATATAAGATAATGTAAGGAAAATGAGATTCTATCTTTTTAATTAATTATATCGAATTAAACACATGAGTAAATTTAATAAGTAATGCTAGATATATTACCGATAAAAGTAATGGCAAACAGCAAAGCAATATAATAGGTGATAGCCTACAATTACATTGCTTTTATTCGATAAAGGCATGATATTAAATTAAATATTAAATTGAATATTAAATCAAATAATTCAATGCAATCACATCTACTATTCTTGTTAACCATTTGCACCATTATCTGCACCATTTTTTATGATTTACTAGATCATAATAGTTTCTTCTTACAAAATTCCAAAAAAGTGATGTGCCTCCTCTCTGACAAAATAAATAAGGATACTCCTCACCAAATTTTAAGACAAAAATGTGGTACGAAATTTTTTCGAATGTCGCGTCATTTGCGAGATACAGGCTGCTAATTTTTTTCTTTTCATTTCATTAATTAATGCCAACCCATATTCTAATGATATTTGTTAAACATAAAAAGGGGTTTACTTTGGGTCAATTTTAAACTTTACAATCAGTTCATTGGCAGAAATCTGGGTAAAGAGTACCTTAATTTAGCAAAAATCAGTAATCTTATCGTATATGATGTAAAAATTAATTTTAAGGAAATTACGTTTTCGAATAAAATGTAATTTGATTGCTAATGTTACACGAATCTCCTGATTAGTACAACAATAAGAATGATGTTAATAAATGCTCTAAAAACATTGAATAATGAACATACATGAACAAAAGTCAAATAAGCTGCTGAAAATGTTCTCAATTTACATTCTACAATTTAGCACGTGTACATGAGTGCTTACTAGCCCAAGCACCCATGTACACGTGCTAAATTGTCTCTTACGCGTTGGAAAATTTTGGAGCTGGCGCGAAACGTATTAAAACCATTAATAACCCGCAGATGAAGGTCTTCTTCAGTTTCAATAGGAATGGTATAAACAAGTTGTTTTAGCTGACCCAAGAAATGAAAATCCAATGAATTCAGATCCGGGGTGGCCATGGGGGAGGTCTTCCTCTACCTATCCAACGAGCAGGATATTGTTGATATAAATTGTTACTAACACGTGTTGCAGAGTGAGGAAGAGCGCCATCACGCATGTACCACATTAAATCTCTCGTTCTTAATGGCACTTCAATCATCAAATCTGTCAATTCATCTCTAAAGAAGTTATATATCTAAGTCTATTCGGAAGGAAATAGGTCCAATTAAGCTATCTCCAATAATGCCTGTCCAAATATTAAGCGAAAATGTATGCTGGTGATGTCCTTCGATGATAACATTGGATTGTCATCCGCGCAAATATGATTGTTGTCTAAATTGGTAATACCTTCTCTTGAAAAATTCGCTTTCGTCTCTAAACAGTATTTGTGCCGAAAAATGTGGAACCCTTAACGGTTTTTCTTGAAACCCGTTACATAAAAAAAACCTCGACCTGGGAAGTCTCTCAGAAACAAAGCTTGCATTCTCTGTATGTGATAGGGATAAAGTACATAAATGGTCCTTTAAAATACTGGATGTTGTTTTGTGACACTCAACTCGTTCCCGATTTTCCTCGTACTTGTGCTTGGAGATTCTTCCACCATGTTTAAAACCATTTCCTCAAGTTGCGGGGTTCTAATTGTAATTGGTTGGGCGCCTGTTTTTTTTTTTCTTTTGCAAAACTACCTGCTTCCCGTTCTAGCCTGAGATGCAATCTTGTAAATGTTTCCGAACATGATCTCTCGTTTGTTACGAAAACGTTCGGCGTATAAACGTCTCGTCTGTCGCGCATTTCCATTTGCTAAACTGTACATGAAATGAATTTGAGATATTATGAAAAGTAGTACAAATAACTTGGAAATAATTCAAAAGAATATGTATTTGACAAATGTTAAATAAGAGAGAATTGTCACAAAGAAAATAAACGTGGTTACCATGGAATGTCACAAAGTCTACTCATATCATTTGAAGCAACAAAATGCTAAAAATGCGGAAAATAACTCTTTATTCAAACTTTAGACTCTGGGAACTGGAATAGGAATATATGGGCCTAGAACCAAGTACTTCGAAAGCTTGGGAAAATACCCAATTATCTTCCAGGCGGAAATACACGCTATTGAAAGATGCGTTCAGATCAATATTGATAGAAATTATTGAAAGCAGGAGATTATCATCATGTTTCTTAGTCAAGTAGATATCAAGGCGCTGACCTCACATGAAATTAGTTCCAAGATGGTCTGGCAATGCATAGGGAAATTAAACGAGCTAGGTTAAAGAATAAAAGTAACCCTCCTGTGGGTTCCGGGTCACACAGGAGTGGAAGGAAACGAGATAACGGATAATCTCGCAAAAAAGGGACTGGAATACCTTTTGTAGCGCTCGAACCTTTTTCGGGATACGTAGCAGTACAATATTGAAGAAACAAGAAAGATATAACCCGAGAAAGTTTGCAGAATGCATCAACGTAAGTAGGAACAATGTTCGCATATTAACAGGATTACTTTCAGGCCATTGTAAACTGAAAGGACACCTGAGTAAACCTGGATTCACAAAGGAATCTGAATGTAGATTTTGTGGGGAACAGCATGAAACACTCATCCACCTTCTCTCAAATTGCGTAGCACTGTGCAACCCACGGGTGTTGCACCCTGGGAGCATGTGAAATCGAAGAGGGAGGCTCACCTAACCTTGGGCTTTCTGATATTCTACACTTCCTGAAAGGAATAGGATTGGAAAGTCAGCTGTAAAACAGCAAGAATAGGGGATACAACAGATCTCTTAGGTCGCAGTGTAACATCACTAAGGATTGTATACCGGTTTACCGGTAAACCGGTTAACCGGTAAATTGAACAAAAAACTTTCGGTAAATTTACCGGTAAATTACAAAAATTTATCAGTAATTCGGTAAATGAAAAATCCATACCAGAAATTTTTATCTACGAAATATTGTGTTTATAGATATGTATTTAAAGGTCTAAAGGGACATTGAAAATAAAAAAAAAACAGGTAAGTGTCAGCAATAATATACCCACTTATTAATTTTAAGGGAGATGTTTTTTGTTTAATTTTAATTTAAACTTTCTTGAGATTGAGAACCGCTGTACTGCCCTAGAATCTAGAATATAGAAAAGAAACTGACAAAAACTTTTGATTAGAAACGTATAACTTCCATTCCACCGAGTTAGTCAGAAAGAGAGGGAATCAAAACATTCTCAACAAAAAAAGCAAAAAATTAAAAAAAAGGTCCTGTAGAAATTAAAAGAATGGAAACAAGATGGATAACGAAAAGTAACGCAAAGAAAAGCGAGATTAATGTTCATTTGTTGCTAGGACGGTAGGAAGCAAAACACCCAACTTTTGCTACCTGCCTTTGTCAAGAAGTGCAATTTCAATTCTCTCATTTTATGGCTTTTTCTGTGGATTTTATTTATATCTGGAAAAAAGTAGAGTTAGCATATGTGATTTGTGCTCTGGAGTTTTTAAGATTTTTGAAAGTTTAAAATCGTTTTTCTTAATATTTAAAAATAATAATATATAAGAACTACATTCCACGTATTTAAATTAATAGCAATTTTGAATACACTACATTATGACAGAACATTAATGCAACATTGTTGTAAAATAACATTAAAATTTGAACCTTAAATATTTTGTTTTACTTCTTACAACTGCTTAAAATAATTAAATGCAAATATTTATTACAAAATTCTAATATTATGCCTTAATATCGTGTAAAATATGTATTATTCTAGCCTAACTTCTAACCCTATTTTCTTGGGGAATCCCCATTAATGTCACACATGAAAAAAAAAAAAATTACCGGTATTTTCATTTTCATTCACCGAATTACCGGTAAATGAAAAAATCGGTAAATTTACAATCACTAAACATCACCCATCTCACATACATGCATACAACCTTAGACTAATAAATAATTAATTGGATAAAATAAAATTGACAGGAAGTGCACGTTACTTACTTGTAATTGTTTTCTGTTGTCTTGGAGTTTTTTAATAATTTATAAAAATAATAATTATTGTTGTACCTACCTGTTACCTAATAATTAGTGCGACATAAGCAATTAAAATGATTTTTTACTCTGAAACCGTCGCAGATACGAGAAAAATGCAAGAGGCGTAATTTGCTTAAAATTATTTTTTACATCATACGCGATAAGAATTTCGATTATTTAGCAGGTCCGTATTATCGATTTTTGCAAAATTAACGTACTCTTTATCCATAATCTTCGGCAATAAGCTAATTAATAATTAGTAAACTTTAAGATTGACTCAATGTAAAGTGCTCTAATCCCTTACTATGTTTAACAAATGTCATTAGAATATCATTTGGCATTAATTAACAAAGTGAAAGAAAAATTAAAAAAAAATTATACCACGTTTTCGTTTTAAATTTTGGTGAGGAATATCCTCATTTATTTTGTCAGACAGGTTACGGAACACCCTGTATATACATGCAAAGCGACCCTATTTCGCGTATTGGTTTTTCATCATTTCCGGATTGGTTGTCGTAATACGTCGACATTCGTTTCACCCTAAAATGGTCGTTAAGTTCTAACAATAATTTCCAGTACGGTTTAGCGAAAGCTTTGAGGCTTCGCCATTGCCGGTCACCCAATCCGTTGTTGCAAGTTACAATTTAACTTGGTGGAACCAGTTGCGAGTATGTGGTTCTATGCGTTTCATTTCGTTTTAAGTTAACTCCGGCGGATGTTGCAGAAACCTCGTAAAAGTATATAAATAAATTCCCGTGGTCGTTCATACGAACCGGCGATTCAATAAAACTAAACGAAATTAGATATCTGTAGCTGCGTAATTTGTGGCCCCGTTTTCTTGTGTATCGGCGTTTATGTACAAGATGTTCTTTTTTTTCTCTTGTATTTTATTTTTGTATATAAAAGCGGTTATTGCTTTTGAGTTGCTGTAAATTATACTTCCTCATGTTTGCGAAATCTTTTTGACTTCGATCAATTTAGAATTCTTTCATTTGCAATACATATTTTTTCTTTTGCATATATTAAATGCACTTAATTTCGTATAAATAAGCTTTGTATGTTGCTAATACTGTTTCATAGCGTATTAAGTAGTTCTTAATGCTAGAAGCTAAGAGGTAAATGAAAGGTGATTTGAGAATTAAAATTAGGAATCAAATACTACGGAGGGTTCTGCTCTAATAGAGCTGTTTAGAATAGTTTTAATACTATTAATGTTACGAGAAAAGTATGTAGAATGAGCAGCTGGTATTACACCTTTCGATATTTAGTAAAAGTATGGCGTTCTCCTAGAACGCGTTCTTCGAAGAAGGTGGATTGATAAGTAAGTCCATTCACCCTGATAGGTACCTTATAGAATGTGGAATAGATAGCTGATAGCTATCTTTTGTTTTATTGCCTGTGAAATGGAGTTTGGAACCGATAATTGTGATATTGCCGAATCGTAGTTTCCTTTAACAACAATATGCTGGGGTTTTTTTTTATCTTGAGACAACAAAAAATATCTCTAAAACACTGCATCAAATCAAAAAAAGATCTTAATAAGATTTATTATAATGTAAGGGGCTCACTGAATTGTGCCGAACTCGATCTCCCACCTCACCCCCCCAGAGTGGGAGGGGGAACAACTTTGAAAACATAACCCCATTTTGTATTACAGATTCGGATTCTACGCCATCAAGTATGTAGTTTTTGTTTGAAACTTTTTTTTTCGATTTGTAACAGATTGCGCTGTAATCGCAAAAAACATGATTGTGAACGTCTAGAAAAAATACACAAAAAAGAGAAGCAAGCAAACATGATTTTGTGTTTTTTTATTTTAACATAAACTAACATTTCAAAAAGCCATGTGTTCGAAACTGTGCCCCTTCACTTCGATACATTTATTTATTCGCAATTGGAATGCTATTTAAGTATACAAAACCGTACTTTATTTAGTACTTGACAAGCTGTGAAGACTTACACATTGTCCGATCCCCATTTAGATTATTAATTATTAATCCAATACAAATTAGTTAGTGTTGAATATTTGAACAGTAATGGACGCTATAGCATTACAAGAGAGAATTCGTTGTTGAATGGCTCAGATATTCCCACAATTTGCCTGACCCTATATAATTGTATGTTGACAACGATGCCCTATGTGAGCAAGACGTGCAAGCTGCAATAACATCTTTAAGGAATAAACTAACGTATGGACCTGATCAAATAACCTTACGCTCTTTTTTTCTTTTAAAGGGTTGTTCGACTGTACTCTCTCGTCTTTTGTGCACTATCTTTAACTTAGTGTTAAAAACCTGCTCTCTTCCGTCAACATGGAGCTTGCCCTGTGTCGATCTTTTAAAAGTGGTGCCCAAGGCAACATCAGCAATTACCGACCAATTTAAATTCTGTCGAATATTTCTAAAATTTTTGAGACTGCGCTCTACAAATATATCTATCCAGCTGTAGCGAATTACATTTCTAATACTCAGCATGGTTTCGTAAACAAGAACAATCTGATATAATAATAATATAATATTATTTAACTGGATGTAATTTTTGGTATCCTATAACGGTTTTTATGCTACAAATAGATTGATGACTTCGGGAATGTCACAGGGTTCCAACTTGGGCCCGTTATTGTTGTCCCTTCTTGTCAACGATTTCTCTCTGCTATTTCTATTGCTTGAGACTGCAAGCGGATCTATGTTTGGTATATGGAAAATAGATTAGATTTGAATGTATAAAATGTAAAATCCTAACTTTCACTCGAAGAAAATCCACCATCTTACATAATTACACCAAAGGATTGGAGACTCTGATACGGTGCACTAAAACCAAAAGCTACGACGTCTTTTTTTAACACAGTAAGAACTACCTGTCATTTTATGCATTAAGTCCATTTTAATTTAAACTAATATGCATTTGTAACTTGTAAAGACCACGAAGATGACTTTAATAAAGCCAAAACGTGTCGTCTAGATGTTTTTATCAATAAATTTCGTGAAGAACGACATCACCTCGTTTTTATTTCTATTTTTGCACAATTTTCGAACTTTGTATTTTTTACTGTTTCACATATGTTCTACACGTGGATTTAACCTGATTTAATTTCATTTAATATACCGTATGACCTTGTAATACGCACTGGTGCTAATGTAGAAACGATATTGGGCGTTAGGCATGTGGTAGGAGACACCGCTATATGTCTGTTTCTATTTTAAAGCGACGGGCTCTTTCCTACTTTCTGCTTTCCTATACTGTAATTAAATTTTGACGATTGTACATTCATGTTAATTTGTATATTGTCCTTAATATAGTCACTGTTAATAAAATAATAAATATATTTATATAAATATTAATATCATTATACGTGTCTCGAAGCTTATTCTTTCAAGCCTTTTATTTAAAGCTTTTTGTGTATTGTAGTTTTGTATATTAGAGAAGAGAAAACGTTTTGATATTTGCGAGAAACTATTAAAAAAAACCTTCTTCTAGAAATTCTAAACATAGCAACGCTGCCAACGTGAAATCATTTGACCATAAAACAACATGAAGGTATCGTTAATCTTTCACTGCGCTAAACGTGCGTTCAGACTCTAATTGTCGGTATTAAAGTATTAAGAATAATATATGAAAGAGTGTAATACAATTCATAGAAACGTTCCTTTTAAAATTGGAATTATTGTATGTGTTACGTCTTGTTTATTTTATTTCAGGACAACCATAGCGTCCTCATGGTGTTGCATCTGGCTCTTGAGTCCTAGGTTGAAAGTCGACTGAAGAACGACTATCCTTCCGAAGGAGATATTTCGGTTCTCCGCCACTGTTTGCAAATACCTGGATGTTTTTGAAATTCATATAAAGTTTAATTCTATGTATTCATAAACACATCTCTTCTAACCATCAGGGCTGGTATAAAGACGGCTCTAAAGCGGATTACGGCGTCGGAGCTGGAATATACGCAAAGAATCCCAAAAAGGCTTTTTCGGTAAGCTTCAACAAAGACAAAACGGTATTCCAGGCAGAGGCCGCTGCATTGTGTCAGAAAAATAGAAAGATGGTCCGGGCTAGATAAACGCGTCCCTACTTTCTCTGACAGTCAGCCCATATTTAAAGCGATTAGTTCCGTAAGTGTGGACGCTAAGCTCATTTGGGACTGCGTAAGTGCCCTAAAGGAAATTCACGTTAGTCTGGATTCCTTGGCATTCGGGCGTGAGGGGAAATGAGGCGACGAACGATGTGGCCAGGAGAGGGTCGTCAAGGTCATTCGTTAGAGCTGATCCTTCTTTTGGCATTACCAAATCGAAAATTGTAGTAGTAAAAGTTACCGGAGCAGAAACAGGCAAAAGAGGCCCGAATTTACTAATGATCTATTGAGTAAAGATAGGAAGACTGCCAAAATGACAATAGGTCTGCTGACCGATCGCTGTAGATTAAATAAGCATATGTACAACATAGGCCTGGTAGATGATACTGTTTGCAGATTCTGCCAAGAGGAAGAAGAAACACCGATTTATGTTTGAGTGGTGAGAACAAGGTTTGTAGTAATGGGCATGGAGAACTCCACAGCTAACAGCTACAGAAAGAAGTTGCTCTCAAGGATGATAGGCTTAATTAGAGAACGTCTTCTAGGAAAAAGGGGATCACAATATATCTGAAAAGGTTGCGGTGAAACAAGTCCGTGGCCCATCCCAACCATATTATTATCTAATCCAACCGTCAGGGTCGGGAAAGTATTAGTTCAAACTTTCAGACCTTTAAAACTGGAATCGGGAGCTAGTTTTTAGTCAAAAAACAATTTGTCAAGTCAGAATAGCTTCCAGTATAGTTCACAAAAATTTCTCACTATGCACGCGCACAGCTTACATTGTTTATGTTGTTAAATCTATAAACATTTTCTCATTTCTTTACTGTAACAATAAATAGATGAATAAACTTTAATAAATGATGTACAGCATTCTTTTTCTAAAATCACCTTCACTTGGTAATTATGCGCTAAACAGAGCATAACATTTATGCAAACAAGTTTTATAGTATCATCATTCCTAATTCGAATTTCTAAATTTTAGAACCTGATTTTTCGCACTCACTGACATTTCTGTTTGGTAAAAATTGAAAGCCATTAGCTGTATTCGTTACCATAATCTACATGTTTGTATATCCATTTCTTCGCTGTCGAAAGCGTATTGCATAATAAATCCATATAATTACCTATTCGTAAAACGCTTTAGTTCATCCTACAATAAATCAAGATATACCGATCTTAGGCTTCGTCTCCTTCACCAACGTTTGTGTTTGTATGTAAACCTACATACATGATTTTAAGTTGCATAGCGCAGTGATCGCATAAGTAATAATAGGAGTTGACTACATATTCAGTTTATATCGTTACGGAAATTTCGTAAGCACAGACAACAATGTTCACAGTGGGTTGTGGTTCTCTAGATAATTCAATAGTATTGTTAATCTATACAGAATTTATATACGCATGCAAAGTATATAAAAGTAATAAGTATGAGAGGAGCTCATATAATTGAGTTTATAAGAAAGCTATTTTTAATTAATTATGATTTATCTACAACTTACACACACATTAGAATGGAATAATGATGTGATATTCGGAATGTAGCTATAAAATTACACAATTTCTAACGAATTTTGCAATTTAAATGCAAGCCATCGCTGAGCTTCAAACTTTTTACTTTTGTGGAACACATTTTATCGCTAACCGCTTCCTGTGTTTTAAAAAGTTGTATCAATAAACCATCAAATATTGTATTTAGATTTAAATAGTTTTAAATTAATTCTTGTTGATTGTAGTTAGAGTTTGTCATGTCTGGAGTATACATCTGCTGTAGGTTCCAAGTATAGTTGTTCCTACATTGGTGTTCCGTGTATATGGAGTTGGTATTAGGTAAGAGAGATGGCATACAAATAGTTCTATTAATTTATTTATTTTTAGAATAATTTTTAGTTTTAATACCCTAGTAGTCCCTAACAACAACAACGGAGTGCATTTATTTATGAGTGATAAACGTTAATAGGTATACGGCGGATTTTTAGTAGAATTTCTCGGAATAAAGTTAGAAAGGGCAATTAATGTGCAAATTAGAAGAGGATATCATAAAGAATTTGTTTTATAAGGCCTTTCTAGACTTATCCTTTAAAAGACTCAGCCCAAACATCTCCTGTTTCGAATGTCGTGTGATAAAATTGCTTTTATGAACATACTTATTTAATATACTGTTATACGATGCATTTCTAAAATTTTAGCCCTTGGAACATTGCATAAGCAATGCTATTAGTTTCATAAACTATATTATTTTGTCTGCACTAATTATTAAATTTGGAAACTTGCATTCGCACACGTGTTTCGATTTCTATAAAATGCATTACAAAAAAAAAAAAACAGTTTCATAAAAGTTTGTCGTACAAGGCCAGACAGCCACGTTTGCCTACGACAGCCTAGTGTTGAGTTTTCCAAAGGCCAAGCTTCAGGAAACTTGGATTTTGACGACGCGTTTGATTTAAAAATGGTTAGCGATGTCTGCTCGATTTTGCCCTAGCAAGCATTTTTTTTACAACAAATTGTTACTTTTAATTTACAGCCTCATCTAACAATCAGAGATTGTGTAGTAACCGTTGCAAAACGTGTCTTACTACGCCATTAGTTTTCAGTTCATTTGGATATGTAATCCATGCATCGCAAATTGACAGATAAGAAATTTACGAAGTCGTACTGCAAATAAAGAAGAATAATTGAAACATTGCAGACTTTCGCATTTTTTTGTTTGTTTTACGTAACCCTAAATTCATCAAAAAATGACATAGATATAGTATAATACAGTATAAATGAAATCTAGTTAAAACTTGGAAAAAAAACAAATGTGTTATGTAAGTATGTAATAGTTACTTAAGAAATGTAAAACAGAGAGGCTACATAAACAAGTTATAAAAACCCATCTGTTCACATACCTTGATTAATAGTATATTAAAGTAATATATAGTTAAACTTGTAGTAAGGTTAAGCAACTAGCAAAGGTTGGGAACACTTGCTTTTAATATAGCTTATTTATTTTTGCTTACAATCGATATTTTTTATAGTCGGTGTACCCACGGTGTAGTAACAGAAGCAAATGTAGCGAAATAGATGTAATTTTAAGTATTATATACGAGTTAAACAATAAAATGTCATAAGAACGAAATAATATTTGCTTATCTGAATTTCAAATTGCAGTGTTAATTTTAATGCGTTTCTACCATGGTGTTAGAAAAAAAATTAATGCTTTTCAATATTTTCTTCTTCCTTTTATCATTAAAAAAAAATCATTGGCACCTCTCTCTCTCTGCATTCTGCAATATAACCATAAAAGAAAAGTGAAAAATAAATGAATATATAAACACCAATATTTATCAAACAATGTATTAAAACTTAGTAAACTTGAAATGAAGGCTATTATTTCAAAAATTTTATCTAAAAATAGAAATAGACTTATATTAGAGTCCTATCTTACATAAATTCATAGAACGAAACGCACCTCGTGCGGCCCTCACGGAAACCTAATCACTGATAGAAATTATAAATATGTAAACTACTCATTAGTTTAGAAGAGGTGATATTAGTAACACAGTATAAGCAGTAAGGACAATGGATGAACCATCGGGGTCTGAATTTCTATGTATAACTTCACTTCAAACAACATCCTTCTAATATGGCAGTTTGTTATTGCTTTGGTACCTACAAAAATAGTTTACTCATCCATTTAATCTACATGATTTACTTGTTTTATTTATTTTACGTATTTTATTAGTTTTAAATTACCCCTACAGTTTTAAAAACAATTAATGAACCTTGATAAGGTGATAAACGGCAAGATTTATTTTCTTTTTTTCTTGGTTTTTAGGTTGTCAATATTAAAAACATGAATGAGTACGACGTTTCGCTTTATTGAAAAGCTTTTTCAAGTATATAAATAAATGTAAAAAGTGTAAATTATAAATAAAATGTTTTTGTTTAATAAATGGCAAATTGTTTTGTTTACTATGATTTTGAATATAAAACCAAGAAAAAAAGAAATTAAATATTATATATATGGTCAAGATTTGAAGCTTTAAAAATAAACGGTAAGGTTAATGACCATAACATTTACATACTTTGTTATATATTATATTGCTAGGTTTAAGTGAAATAGCCGTGAAAGAAGATGCCAACGGACATAATGCTATTATGCCATTCGCTCTTGCAAGATAAATTTTGATCTTAACGGTGGTCGCAGTTTCTTTGGATTTCCGAATAAATTAAGAAAGTATATGGATAATAGAACTAGATAGATAGATAGATAGATAGATAGATAGATAGATAGATAGATAGATAGATAGATAGATAGATAGATATTATTTGACCGATATTTTCGATATGTTGTTTGTGATATATGAAAACATTTTGCCATCCATAGTTTCGAATCGTTTTGTATTCTAATTGCCCGCCACGATTATCAATGTAACATTACTGACCGAAAAACAATTGAACAAATTAAATTCTTTTGGTAACGTTTAAAAGATCGTTGAATGAATGTGAATGAAATGGTATTGCAGAATAGTCAACAACATTCGTGCAAAGCGTAATTAGTTTAAACATTCGAGTTATTTGAGCATATTTAAACACAAAAATTAGTTGAGTAGACCAATTACACTGGACAAATTTTTTTTTTATTTTTTCTTTAGTAACCATGTACAGTTTGACTTTCTCTTACAGTCGTAATAATAACAATAAAAAACAATTTATTCTGGCACATCAGGTTTTGGCGCGGTAGTTTCTGATATTAATGCCCAACAATAATCACCCAACATTTCACTGTTCCATTGCCCTGATAACATTTCTCAATAACAGAAATGTCTTGATGAAATCTCTCGCCTTGTTCGTCACTGACGTCGCCAAGGTTCAGGGGCAAGAAATCCAGGTGCGAATGCAAAAAAAAAATGTATTTTAAGGCTCACGTTACAGTCCAGTTCATGGTAACTCCTAAGAAGTTCATTAACAATTGCTATGTAATTGTCAGATTATGTGTTTCGTAGAAAATTTTGAGTCACACTTTTAACAGCATTCCAATTATCGCGTTCCAAATTATTTAAAGTCTCTTTAAATTGTGCATATTGTTGTAGACGTTTAATTTGGGGTCCTACAAAAATTCCTTCTTTAAGTTTTGTATTTGAAATATTGAGAAATTTGTGTTGAAGGTATTGGAATCCACAGCCATCCTTATCCATTGCTTTGACGGAATTCTTCATCGAATAATTTGATATGCAATGGCGGTAGAATACTTTATCAGGTTCTACTACTAGTGACTAGTCCCTTATGAAGTATATTCTTTTGTCCATATAATAAGTACTACATATACTGAGCCCTGACTGGCCAATATTTAACAACGTAGTGCGAATTTCTCGATCGACTGTGGAAAGGAAATAGCAGTGCTTTATATATCCCAGTTGTAAATCGAGTAGAATTGCTACAACTTTGAGGTCAGCGCTGATATGTCCTTTGTATACTTTGTATTTAATTTTGTGGAGAATACGAATCATACTTTCATTAGTTTCCTTCATATGGACTGCGTGGCCAACCGGGATGGATGAATAAACGTTTCCTATGTGAAGAGGGAAGCTTTCAAACTCAATTTCGAAGCATCGATAAAAAGACGCCATTCTCCTGGGTTGTGTTGATGACCTACTGTCAGCATCAAATCATCAACATTATTATAGAATGAAAGACGTCCTTCGGTTGAAAAATACTGTGACAGTTCTTTCTGGCGATTACGATACACTGAAATATCTGTACCTGGAGCTTCTTCCATCCTTAAAGTCTAGATCCTAGTATTTCGGCTTGAGTTTTTGACAAATTTAGATCTCGAATAAGATCATTTAATTCTGACTGATTTACTAAATGAGGTCCCTCCTCTAGATATAGCAAATATTCATCATCGTCGGTCGATAACTCGGAAATTTCTTCCTACAGGTCTTGGTACTGGCAAAGCTTCTGAATGAGGTACTGGACGAGTAACAGAAGACACACTGTCGTAACTAATTTTGTTCTTATTTTGCTGGAGAAGCCGAAAGTTTTCGTGCAGCAAAAGTTGCAAATGGTATAGCGCTGTTCTTAGCATTTCACTAGCCCCTCAGAGTAACGGCACACGGTGCGCGGCAAATGTGAGGAGCCCATTCCTTGTCCTGATATTTAATTTTTAGACCAAAATAGTGGAAATATACATTTTCTATTAAAAGCGTAATATTCCGTTTATGTCGTTGGGTAGTGAATTCTCTACATAAATAACAGAAGTTGTTGGGACTATTGGCATTATGAAATAAAAAAGACGTTCAGCTGTCATAAACACACTTAAATTGAATCTAACGAGTCGTGCGTAACTCCTTATATACAAACACAGCCAGAAATCTACAAATTCCTAATTTAATTGGCACCAGAAAACAAATGGGGGTGGTTTGAATACTGTGACGTAAGAAACATGTCCACTCAATGCTCGGCAGTACAATATATCATGCAATATGTTTCTTATATAAAAAGTCACTTTAATTTAATGTACTTTTTCAAAAAGCTATGTAAAATAACTTCTCAAAATCCTGGCGTGATGGAGCAAATTTAAAATTATTTTCAGAATCAACATGAAAAAAAATGTGTTAGTTGAATCAGCAAATATTTTTTCTCGGTGGCAAAACCATTTTAAAGAAGTCTCAAGTTTTAAGTTTATGATGATACGATTAGAACATTTTCCCATATTTGATCGAGCTGTAAAGCACAATACCACACATACCTGCATACCTGCTCTTATCTGTAACAATATTATCGCAACATTAATGACTATGTCAAGCGCAATTTGTATCTCTGTTTGCGAACCCGTGGGAGATCATAATTTAATAGCGAGGCGTGCTTGCAAAATGCTTGAATATTATACACTGCGATAACGATAATAATAAGAATATTACGGAGATCTCCAGCATTTTTTTTCTCCGCATAGAACTTCCATTGAAAGCCGAAGCGAGCGCTCGGATTGTAACATCATATTTCAGATCGGGTGCATGGACCAAGTCACATCCGATCCGAGTCGAAGTCCGAAGCATTGACTTTACAACGAGTATACGATGTTAATACAACATAGGTTGACCCATTTCACGGCGCAGTGTAACCGGCAACCACACAGGTTCTTCACCTCTCTCTATAGATCGTCCGGCGAATGCGCTCGAACTGGAGTCCCACTATATACACATTTTGCTTCGTTTCTTTTGCATGCTTGGGTATGCGCTAGCTAACGCTCTAACGTCGTTACACTACGTCGTACACGCTACACACACGTATGGTATGCTCCTCGAGCTATCGTTACGTTTCGTTTTTGTTTTCATTAAAATTCCTCTATTCATACATAATACACCGCTTGAATAAGATTATATAATAAGTGACTCCGGTAATTTGCGCACTTTTCTTTATCTTAAGCGTATGCTTAGGAGTTAATTCTTCTTTCTTTTTGTTCTTATTTTGATTCTATATAAGCTGCACAACAGCTAATTAGGGAACGATCGTATGTAGATTCGTTTTATTTGATGATAAGCGTTTTCTGGACTGCATGGTCGCATAGTTTTATTGCGTCTCGTAATCTGTTACATCTGCATTGAAATTCAATTTTTTGTCGGGCAACCGGTAATGTTATAATAATATCTTTAGCTTCGCTGCAATGGTCAAGTCGCAAAGTATTGTGATTGATTGCCATCGAATAATCTGCTATTTTGTAGCAGATAGTAGTTAGCAGTTCGTAGCAGCTACTCAATTTCAAAAGGAACTGCTACTTCTCGTAACTGTTGTTTTATGTACTACACAACTAAATAATCGTTGAGCTTAAAACTAAATTTATATTGACACTATCCCTTCTCTAAATATTAAGGAATGTGGACCTAGTATTCTAGCACCCTTGACGCGGTTAATAAACTATTCATTTGGCATTAAGTTAGTGCAGTTTATAAAAAGGGATATTCATATTTGTCTTGAAAATTACCGGCCAATTAACATTTTACCCATGATTTTCTAAATTCTAGGAGTTATTAATGAATGATATAATATTGCCAGTTTTGGCAAGTTTAATCTTTTCATTAATTTTCGGAATGGGTTCTACTAGACTTCTACACTTTGCTATACGTTGCTTAATGCATAGGCTATAATCGGATTTTGGAAATTTCTTCTCTTCTAAAGTGGCTTTACATAATATAATATAGAAAATCTCAAAAAGTGTTAACTTTGTAATGTTTATAGTTTTCGAATAAATAAATAAGGAGAAAAATGTGATATATTATTTTGAGTTCGTGGTATATTGTGGTAGTTTTCGATAGTGATTATGTGTAGTTTTCTGGCGATTCTAAACGTCCCTCAAGTAAGCAAAACTTAAGAAGGGTGATAAAAATAAATGTGCCAATTATCGGCCCATTAGTATCCTCCAACCTGATGCGCTAAAATTTGTACTTTCAGCAGAACGGTGCTCCGGCACACAACTGCCGCATAGTTGACAACTATCTGGACATCATCTTTGCCATCATAAGTGGATTGGTTCTAAATGGGCCAATTCGTTTTGGCCGCACGCTCTCCTGACCTTTCTCACCTTTAGACTTTTCTTTGCGGATATTTAAAAATTCAGAATATACAGAACCCGTACAACAACGTGATACGATTTGCAAAATAAGTGTTAGGAGATTTTCCGCCAATTGGATGGAAGGACAAATCTTAAAGAACTACCCGATGTATTCAAGCGGGCACGAAAATGTATTGAGAATGAAGGTGATACTTTGGAGCAGTATTTATATAATTATGCCATTTATTTTTTTCCTTTTCCAATTTAATTTCAACGACATTATTTTAAGATTGTAACCTGTTTTTGTAAAGGTTGATTTGTTTTATTACAAGTGGATCTTCATTTTACAAAATAAAACCATCATAACTTCTTTATTATTCGTTTTAAGATAATATTGTGTTGATACTTTTGCAACATAAATTAAAATATATTTCAATTTTTTTTTAACAATATGCAGGGTGTTCAATTTCAAAAAATATATATAAATGTTAAAATTTCTTGGAAATGCGTCATTCAATTGTTTTTTCGTATATTGCATATTAATCAGCGTTAAAAACCCTAATACTTTGCTAATTTAACCTGCTTTCTAGAATCAATAATAACAGAGATAGCAATCGTGCGCACTTAATTTGAATCAGCATGTATATGAAAAGGATGATCTCTTTTTCACCAATTCATCGGCTTTTTCGTTTCCTTCGACTGCTGAATGTCTGAGCATTCACAGCAAGGTGATTTTATAGTGATCTGTCAGGCTATTGATTTTTCGAATAGTTTCCCAATCAGTCTTAATTGCATATTGGGGTTTACTAGTTGTCCTCAGTATCGCCTGGCTGGCTGTTGCTATATAGATCCGTTTATTTTCAAAAGCCCTCCGATTGATTTCAGTTGCACAATGCAATATTGCGTATGCCTTTGCATTTTCCTAATGGAGGGGTGATCATTGCTCATCCCGCTGTAGATTCCAGCTCCAGTCCCGTTTTCGGTTTTTGATCTATCTGTAAACTAAGATCAATTCTCTAAACCTGTCTCTGTAATTGGATTAATTTCAGTTTATCCATTCGTGATTTCTACTTCGAAATTTCTATATATCGAAATAGCTATTCTTTGTTATAAATTATAATTTTATTGTAACTAAATGTAAAAATTTCTGTTTTTTTTTGTGTCTCTTAGTATCAACTCCAGTATATAGTCCTACACAAAAAAATATGGAAATTTTATTATATTTTATTATATTAATTCAACTCGAAGAAGAGCAAGTTTGGTCGAAATATTGCTGCATGAATTATGTTTAGTATATAAAATAAGAGATTGCAGCTTAAAATAGCCGCGTTTTGTTTCCATCAAGATGATTAGGAAGATGGATCAAAAATGTTTGTCGAATAAAACTTCGTATTTATCTGTCGTTCTATGGGAAAGAATCAGCCAAAGCAGCAGTTTCATGGTTAGGTTAAGCAGCATTAAATTAAATTAAATTATGCTGAGTCAAAAGCAGAATGATGTTACATTGCTATGGCAAATTATGCGAGTATTCAGTTCACTTTGCAAGGACGGTTCAGGAATCCTGTTAGATGTTTACTTAACTGCCATAGCATATTTGTCGGATATAAATTATATGCACAGTATTACTGCAGTGAAATAGAAGGAGCGCCATCTTAACGACAATTTCTGTCATTTATTTATTTAACGTATTTGCTGCTATCTGGGTACTGTTATAGTACCTAATGTTTTGATCAGAGCTCTCATTTACAAAAGTGAGGGCTACGTTCACGAAAGGTAATTTCTGTAGATGTGCTATAGGAATTCTGGTCCAAACTCCTATGAGGTTTACATAGGGGGTTTAAATTTACTTCACTTCTGGTTTTTTTTTAGATTTTCTCTCTCCCTTGTCCTTATTCTAGAAGCTGTTTAGGCTGCTCAAGGGCTGTTTAAGCTATTCCAGGAATGGTTTCTGGAATAGCTTAAACAATTTGTGAAACAGCTTAAACAACTTTTGGGGGGAGGGGGGAGGGGCTACATACCATCTGGGACAGCCTAAACAACTCCTGGAATAACAAATTAATGAATTTGAAGCTTGCAATATTTACGAACTCCTGGAATAGCTTAAAAAAGCTCCTGGAACAACTTAAACAGCTTTTGAATAGCTTAATAGTTTCTGAAACAGGGAGAGGGAAGAGAGAGCAAAAGAAAATGGAGAGAGAGAAAGAGAGAGATAGCTATAGATCGGATATATCTGGAGAAACCGGAAGTAAAGTAAATGTAGGACCTCTACCTCTATGGTAAACCTTATGGGATTTTACGCCAAAACTCCTATAGTATATTTACTAATTTCAATATCATAATTTAAATTCCATACAATTTTGGCCATCCCAATCTCCATTTCTCAATGATGCTGGCTTTGCGAATTCTACAATGCTTATTTTTCAAACTCAATTGTGTTTGTTAATTTAATAAAATAGACATAACGATATTATATATTTATTAATTAACTCCACTGCGTTGTTCTTATTAGATTAATTACAATCTTGCTAAGCTCAACAATATTTTGCTATACTGTAACGGAGAAAAGAGTAGAAACTCGTTCTTTCGTTCAGAAATGCATTAATATATGATTACTAGTTTCGGTTGCCAAAAGCCATCTTCAGATCAACGCCAAATAGGATTATTGTCGATTAATAAAAACATCAAATATTACAACCATATTGTAAAATGCGAGTATTTATATAATAAAAGCTACAAGATAAAATTTTTAACTTTTTTATTTTTTCTTGTTGCAAGCCGAAACTAGTAATCATATATTAATACATTTTGTGAACAAAAGAACGAGTTTTTTTACTCTTCTCTCCATTACAATATTCATCGTTCATTGGATACTACAACACAATACTTTGCCGATTCAATATCTGTCATTCCCTCAAAAAAGGGCAGGATTCAGAGTTTCAAATGTAGTAATTGTTCATTATCAGTGCCATCAGATAATGATGGCTTGAAATGACATGAACCCACAATGTATTAGAGCGCTTTCTACATAATGAATACCTATATATGTAAAATCTAGAAGTACTTTCCTCAAAACCTATACCTTAAGCCTTAACAATATCATGTTCATACACAAGCATACAATCGATTGTTCTTTATAATTTCTTGACTCAAAACTTTTGAGCCGTAATTAGTAGAAACATTTTGATTTTTTTTGTCAGACATTTCTGTAAACACAGTCAAGCGTCGATGATGGCAATCGAATATAACGTGTGCAATGAGTTTTTTTCTAACGGTTTGTATTTACCGTGATGAAGAAAATGTAGGCGCCCGCCGTCTTGGTTGCAGTCTCTATAAACATATATACAACCTTTTCTATGTTATTACACAAAAACTAGCAGACCAGTCTTGTAAAGACATGTTATAACATTCTGATTTACAAGACTATAAGAGACTAGAGTCTTCCTGGATTTAATTGGGCTGAGAACTCTTTTGGATTATTTATTAACTACATTTTAAAATAATGATGACGTTAAACTCGCAGGAATTAGCAACTTTTCTAGCAAGTCAAAAAAATCACGTATATATTGTAAGATTAATAAAATTTATGTTATCGCCTACACCAACGATTTTTACCATACGGTCAGAACAAAAGCATGAGTGATACGACCCACTAGTTCAGAAAAGCTTTGCCTTTTACGGATCCTCTGTTATAAGATAATATCATTACACACTGTAATTATAACTATTATGGAAAAAGTTAAGAATCGCACGACGCGCGCTTGCCAACCATAGAAAGTAAAAACGAATCACGTGACCGCAGAACTACTTTCTCCGCAGTACGGGGTGAATACACCCGAAGCAGCAGCGGCGAATGAACCATCGACGCGCAGGTTGTGAGAATAAGCGAGGTATAAGTATCTTGGTGTGCCTTCTTTTTCTTTTTTGTAAATGATAATGACTGTGTGTGAATGTTTCACATTTTCCTTCATGTAGGAGCATGGTACAGTACAATAAGCTTAATTAGAAAAGCTTTTTACTTTCGTGTGTCTTTTTTGTTTTTACAAGATTTCTTGTAGCGATATATAAGCCACAAATTAACTTTTCGCTTAAAGATTAAAAAATAAACCATAGTTAACTTTAAAGCTAATAAAAGGTAATTGATTAGACATAATTTTCATTTCCCTTCTCGTCACCTACAAAGATAAGGAGCATAAATAATGCTAGTAAGCTGCTCTGAATCAGGAGCAGCTAAATAATTTTCACATAGTTTTAAGAAATCTTAATTTCCGAAATAAAGGTTCCTGCAACAATATTTTTTCTGCCGTTTCTAATGTCATTCATTGTGTTTCTAAATCATAACAATACTTCGTGATTTCTAATTTAGTTTCTTTTTTAAAGTTTTGCTTTTTATTGAAAATCATCATTTTAGTACAATTAAACTGGGTTTAGGTATTATCTGGCTGGCACTGTGGCGATTTGTTCCGTTAGCCCATAGGCCTCGTTCAACTTATCCCCATTGGTTTAGCAGAACAACCGTACACGTCGTTCGACAAAAAAAAAATAGGGCGCACAAAAAAATGGAGAACTTATAAAAATAATATGGATTACATAATATTTAAACTTTTACGCAAAAGATTCTTCTTCCTTCTGATCTAACCCCCGCCGTTATTGGGCGTACTATCGACTCAAAAAAGGATGGCATAGGGAAAATAAGCGATAAGGAAATATAAAGAAAGATACATATCCTTTAATCTACCAGCCATCGAGGGTGTTTGGATTCTAAGAATTATTTTGTTATTGGATTCTTCTGCGGAAACTGTAAAGCAAAACACTGCGAATGTAAATCTAGCTGAAAATATTTCGGCGTCTTTCTCGGTTAACATCAAGGGGATTACCTTTCGGGACGATTGTCGGCATATATACCTTTCCTTTGTTGTGTATTTTAGCCATCGATTACTCGCACGTGACCAGATGGCATAATTTTCGCAAATATTTAAAATGTGTTCTTGTATAATTATTTGAAGAAATAAATTTACTGAAACTATTACTCCAGGTGCAAAAAACTGTTCAGTTTTATAAAAATTTCTTAATATGGATGTATAAATAAATAATCATATCAGACATAAAGCCAAATGGCAATTTTTATTGAAAAAGTCTAGAAAGTATGGAAAAATCTTATTTTTATTAAAAATCTATTTTAGTAGAAAAAAATAGTTATTCTTTTTTTTAATGTTTATTCCTATGGCTTTTATTATGCGCACAAATCGAATTACATTTGTTGAATTTCTGCATAAAATGTGGATTAGATGTTTTGAGTCTTAAACTTTAAAAATTAAGATGATTCGACTTAATAGTAAAATTAAAAATATGAACAAGAGCATACATCAACATGAATTGTTGTGGTAAACCTATTATTACAAAAAGTATCTAGTTATAATTTTATGTTGTTTTTCTAGGGATTTTTCCATAGAAAGTTCGTCCCTTCAAATGAATGATAAATAAGCAATTTCGACGTAAACAAGAGAATTAGAAATCAGAATTATTGTATAAAATCCTTTGCCGGCAACTACAAAGGCTTTAACTCTGGGCGGCATCTTTAGGGGGCGGGCACCGTAAAGGGTATTATCTTTCGAGACGATAGTTCATTGCGTCGCGGATTACGGTGAAATTGCATTTAAAGTAGGCATATGTTTAGTTACGTTAGAATACGTTTACCAACCGCGGTCATAATTTTTTGAGGTAATTGTACATACATGTCAAGCCGGAAAAAAAGTTATTTAAGGTCTGAATTCGGTGGTGCGTCTGGCGACTGCGTTTGCGACTGCAGCCAAATGTTAGTATATAAAATACATAAAAACAGTCATGCAATTACAATCGCAGTCGCAAACGCAGCCGCCAGACGTACCACCGAAATCAGACCTTTACGGTGATCGTGAGGCGGAGAACGGTACGGCAATTTGTAATTTAGTTTCGAAATATTTTCGTTCAGTATATTGTAATGATGCAGCTGTTGCCTCTGTACATATATTATCCCATCATTAACACAATTTCTATTATACATGTAGAGGAACAGACAATACGTAAAAAAATCCTTAATCTTGATATTTCTAAGGGTCCTGATCCGGATTCTTGTGTTCTTCAAAAATTGTGTCAACACATCGAGTCGTCCTGCTCTGACTATCTTATACAACGCATCTCTTCCATCTGGTGTCTTTCCCCAAAAATGGAAGAAAACCTATATAATCCCTATTCATAAAAATGGTACAACTACCGCGGTATCTAATTATCGGCTCATTTCGCTTCTTTCGACTGCACCTAAAGTATTGGAGTCTATTGTTCATCAGTGTTTGTTTGAGTGGTTTAAACATGTAATTACTCCACATCAACATAGTTTTTTGCACTCGCGTTCGTTGAGACAAATATATTAGTTTTCACGCAATACTTGCACACCTCTCTGGACAAACGGATGCAGGTCGATGCCATATATATAGACCTGAGTAAGGCATTTAATAAGGTTCTGTTGGAGAATTTGTATAAAATGGGTATCCATGGTAGTCTATATAGATGGATTACGTCATATATTGGAGACAGTAAGCACTGTAACTTTATGACAGCGTCAGGATACAAATCTGATTATTTTGTTGCTCCGTCAGGCGTTCCTCAAAAAGTCGCTTAGGACCCCTATTTTTTATAATATACATCAACGATATAGTGGCATGTTTTCACAATTGTCATTTTCACCTGTATACAGACGATCTAAAAACCTATACTGCTGTCTCTGACTGTGAGCGTCTTCAAAGTGACTGATATATTATTTTGAGTTCGTGGTATATTGTGGTAGTTTTCGATAGTGATTATCTGTAGTTTTCTAGCGATTCTAAAAGTCCCTCCAGTAAGCACAACTTAAGAAGGGTGATAAAAATAAATGTGCCAATTACCGGCCCATTAGTATCCTCCCCACAAGTAGCACATTTAGTCGTCATGACGTATTTGCTACCTTAAAGGTACCCACAAAGTAGAAATTACTAGTAGTTGTTATGTCCTAATTATTTGATATATCCGTAACTATTACCAAAATTGGGAACAAATATTAGGTTCTAATTACGTTCTAGATTATCGTTATATTGTAAGGAAACCAATTATTTATAAATACAAATAAATGTTCTCGGATAACTTTTACTAGAAAACAAATCAAAATAGACTACAACTATAAACTTGACAATAATATACTGCAATGAGTGGAGGAGATTAGAGATCTGGGTGTTACAATGGACTATAAACTCTCTTTTAACTCACATGTTAATAAATGTGTCGAAAAAGCATGTCGCATGCTGGGCTTTGTCATTCGTTCCGCAAAATCGTTTAAGTGGCAAGTCTGAAAAGCGTGTACTTTGCATACGTTCACAGTTACTAGAATTTGCCACTGTTATTTCGAACCCGTTATACTACACAAACATAAATCATATCGAGAAAATCCAACGTAAATTTTTAAATTACTTAAATAGAAAAAAAGGGCTCAATCGTGTTGACTGAGGTTATGTAAATAAATGTGCGATTAATAGCATGCTGCCACTTGTCGCCCTACGAACATCGCACTGAAATGTTTTCAAGGCCTTTTTGGCTGTCCTGACTTACTAGCCCATTTTGGGCTCAATGTGCCGATTCGACGCTTGAGGACACATCCATTTTTTCGTGTGTCTGCTTGTAGGTCGAATTGCTGCTCAAATTCACCTATTAACAGACTTATAAAAGCTTTCAATATGTTTTTCTCAGATGTCTTTTATTTTTCGTTCGCTTTTGCGAGGCGGAAAGTCAGGAACACAATTCTCGGATCGGAATTGTTGCGGTGACAGCGGGGATGATAACTGCTTCTATTAGTATTAGTATTGTTTTTCTTAGCTTCGTACCGTTTCCACAGTATTTTCCTTCTTCTGTAGATATTTCCTTTTTTTTTAATAATTACATTAGAGAGCGCCATTATTTCCTGTTGTTTTAAGCATTAGATTTTATAAAAAATTGTAGCACAACGCATTAGTGTATATATATGTATGTATATAAATATAAATGTACTTAGGAACTTTTTTTTGAGCTATTTGAACCTGTTGGAGTATCTTCATAAATAAATAAATAAACAGCGCTTATACAAAAAGAAAATTGTAACAAAGCGAAACAGTGGCTTTGCTTATTTAATTTGTAAAGAATAAGCTAGTTTTTTTAAGACTAAAGATATTGTTTTTGTTACTTTATTGCCACCTCTTTTTACTGTTATCCTGTTATTATGCACCGCTTACAGCACCGGGTGGCACCAATCCGCTCTGAACTATCAAAAGAAAAATGTTTTATTGTTTCAATTGAATTGCTAATGAGAGTTAAAGGAAATTAATAGCATTATATTTATATCTTGTAATTCTAAGCTGTACGTCATCAGAATACTAAATTTTTGAAATAACTGAGAAAATGGCCTTCATGATTAAATGAAGGTTATGTGGTGTATAGTAATATAAACCATATCGTTTGTTTTACAAATAATTGCCTTTTAAAAGTTTAAAGCTTTTATTATTTTTAACAGAGGGGTATACCGATAAATAGTAGTAATAAAATTGAAATGCGTAAAAATAAGTACACCAGAGCCTTGTTTTGCGTCGATTCGTTATGAGTTGTTTCGCTATTGCGTCGGTGAATAATCAGTACCCAAGATTTCATTTTGTGCCGGTAGTTTTGAATTGCGCCGAGCAGCGCATCTGAAGATGGCTATGATAGACCGAAAATATTAATTAAATATTAAAATATTTATGAACGAAAGAACGAGTTTTTTACTCTTTTTTACCCTTACAATATTAATTACTGATTAAATATTTTTTTAATTTAACTTTACGTAAATCCTGTCTCAATTTGCGACGTTCCAAACTGCTTCGTCTTCTTGCGGAACCTATCTATGACGCAAACTGAGGCCCTAGCGTACTTAGATCAATAATCCAAGTGGGCCTATTATTCTCAGTCATATTCGTGCTCCATTTTGGAAGATTTCCAAATGACATTTTTTATGAGATCAATGAGCTAGCGTTTGTTGTTCATACGCAGATAGATTTTATACATCTATGTGAGGTATGTGCTTAAATCATACATTAAAAGTCGACAACCTCGTAAACCTTTTTTCCAGTCAATCATTGTACAAGTTGTATGTTTTGCTAAACTTTTACGTACCATAGTATTTATGAATCTTCACATGTTATTTACAAGATCCGTAGCGACATTGCGAACATATATGAAAAACCAACAATCATTTACCCATAATAGATTAAGTTAGGAATTTTTATTCACCAAATACACACATAGTGTAACCCTTAACAAATTACACAAGCTGCTTTTGTTTATCTACATATTCAATAGTTAAATTGAAAATTTAGATCTGTGTTAGGTTAGAATCTTGTTTATTTTATATATTGTTCCATGGCAATCGTATTTTTTAATGGCCCATCCATTTTGTTTCACTTGGCATTTTCGTTTTCGTATTCAAAGTAGTACATACTAGAAGTGTATAACTCTGAAGTGATATTTACTAGATGGTAGCAGTTAATATTATCCTTTATCGTAAATATTACGTGACCATCCCCTATTAAATCTACTTTCAAGTTGTATATGTTACTATAACGTAATTAAATTCGCTTTGAAGTAATATAATGGAACTTCAAAGTAATTGAATTCACTTTCAAGTTCCGTGTGTAACTTTTAGGTTCTTTATAATCTCAAAGTTACACTAGTGATTGACTTATAGATAGCGACGACACAATACTAGTGCAACATGTTAAAATTCAATTCAAATTTCTTTCTTGAGAGGGCACTCATCTTATAGAGACCAAATTTATATTAAAGTATGTAAAAATATTTAGGTACCCAACTAGCGTTTAACGGATGAGATAGAGACCTATTACTTCCGTTTACAAGATGCAGTAATAGAAAATAAGATCACGTCATTGTAAGGAACAATAGGAAAATGTAGTTTTTTATTTGGAAGCGGTCAAAAATTTTCTTTTATATGTTTTCATATTTATGTCATAATTTTGATAAACCAGAGATAAAATATACATGCATAATAAAATCTTAACGAGCCTCGATGACGTATGCGAAGTGTATCGAAGCCTCAATAAACTAGCTTGTGTCAAACCCTAGTACCTACTACGCTTATATTGCACCTAGCAAAACCACAGCTCATCTAAAGACCTTTAAACTCTACCACTTTATAGTTAAATTTCCTATAAAGTTGTATATATTTGGAATGTTTACTTTAAGGCGCTAGTAAAATATAACTTTTTGAAAGGTACATATAGTCGCCCTAGCAAGTAATGGTTAGGTAACTGTAACACAAAAAAAAATAACTATAACTTTGGTAGCTAATATCTACCTGCTGCTCACCTCAATTCTACCGAATATATTACTAGCCGGTCATCATTACTATAAGGTCAGATGTTGGTAGCATATGTTAGTAACGCCGACTTTTAATAGCTATGTACACAGATTAACTTTAGAGCGACTCAACAAGTAAGAATGACGTAACAATTACTATTTTATTAGCACCATAAAATAATAAGCCTTAAAGTAATTTATTTGGTTGACACGACCTAATTGCAACTACAGAAATATCTTCTAAACAGATATCCCTTCAAAGTTGGTGATTGTAGTAAAAATTACGTAACGCTGACTATAATGAAGTAGTTGTGTCTATAGCAGTGGTAATCACAACTAAATTTGCTACTTGGGATATCTTCTCAATATACTTGGATTGAGAAGATAACCACCTTGTTATTATTTTCTTAAATTCTTATTTGGTTCATAAATTTGTTGTTTTAACAAATTCTCGTTTTTCCTGTGCGCCGATATAGATATAGATCCAGATCTCCTGAAGGTAACTAACACGTAAAAAGATCAAGCTTTTATAAAAGAATTTACCACAAAGCTTAGAAGAGTTTGCAAGATAGGTATTAGACCCTGATGCTGTATCTTACGTACAGATGGAGTACGTCAAAAACTGCATATACAGAACAGAAACTTATGCCAAAAAAGTATACATATATAATAATAAATACGACAACGCCATGATTGAGCTCCTCAACACCAATCTCGTCTGTCAACTAAATCATATTCGGCCATATTATAAGAAATATGTCTAATTAAATACTCTTTTAATTTATTTTTGAAGGTCGAAACGCCGACCGAAGCACGAATGCTCGACGAGAAGTCATTAAAAATTCTAATCCCTGTAATAATGGGATATTTGTGTTAGCAAGTGTGATAAGGCCTGTTGTTGTTACAAGAGAGGGTGGGATGAGGATTGTGTCTGGGAAATGAATTGAAATGAAATCAAGTGAGATAAGAATGGCTGCGAACTGAAAGAGAATACTGGAATAGGAATATGAACCTAGATATAATTTCGAAAACTTGGGCAAATACTCGAGTATCCTCCAGAAAGTGTCTGCATTATTGAGGGATACTGAATAATGAGAGAAATAACCGAAAAAGGAACAACAGATTAGTATTAGAGTTTTGCTATTCCTACTAATATGCGAAATTTTTCCAGTGTTTGTATTTACAAATGAATTAAGAAATGCCAAAGTATGTCGCAGAGAACGATATTAGATCAGACCAATGAACGCTTGAGACTTTATTCGTTCATCATAATCTGGTACATGTTATTATAAGTCATAAATGAGAGCAACGGATTAAACGTCGAAAAACAGTAATCGAAACAATTAAACTTCTCTGTTAATATTTGACGACAATGCGAATTTTAGGTTAGAGCGCGACTAAAAATAGCGCCGTCTAATCCTGCAGCACAAGGCAACTATTTATCTTAAGTCGATGATTAGTAGCAGCTATGTAAAAAAAAGATAAAAATAATATAAAAAAAAACGGCATCGTTCTCAAAAATAAACCGCGTCAATAATAATAACAAACAGCGGCGGAGTCCAATGAACTCTCTCTCTCGGGAAAACGAAGGAACCGCAGCGCTGCCTCAGAAGTGTCAACAGTGTGGGCACTCGCGAACGTTCGTACGGATCGTCGGCGGCTAGAGTAGGTATCGGAACAACACAGCGGGCCAGCAAACGCAATGCGAGCGGGCCATACGCTCTTCTGAATCACACATCGCAAAATTAAAACGTCTAGACCTATCACGGTAGCAAGATCTGACCCACATCTAAATACAGAGTCGCTATTTTCGTTGCGTCATCCTAATGCGGACTGCTCGCGAATATTTTGCGCCAGAAGCGGTCTTTTGTTCGTTCACACTATAGATTCAATTTGGAATATTAAAACGTTCTTAATATCAAACGGGGTAATTATCTGATTTTTTTTTCTGTTATATTTAAGTTGTGGAGGGAAGAAGACTTTTCAAAAGTATTATTTGGAGCTACTACAAAGAGACACGAGGTAAAGATTTGGTTGTCTAAACGCTGTCAAACGTATCGTATGGGTTAAGAAAAGTTTATCTAACAAGTTCTTAATTTAGACGAAGTCGTTGAAATGGAATCTCTAAATCTATTTTAAAATTAGATAGACTAGATCAAAATGAAATAAAGCAAGTCATGCCGAATTGATACGGGAAAGAACCAACTTAATATTTAATAAGTTCGACCATTACAAAGTTTGCTTTCGAATATTCAATTAATCATAATAATCATAATTTATAATATTTTTATTAACTTAAGTTTGTTTTTCTTCTTCCTGGTATAAATTAAAAGAATATTTTTTTTTTTTTGTAATAGTATTAATGTTTTATGCATTACGCAGTAATAATATATAGGATATAGCGTGTCCACATTTCACTGATCACCATTGGTATCTCACTTAAGTGAAGACATAAAGCAACAAGTAAGTGGAGATGCTGAGATGTTTTGCAAAATTCAATAATCCCAGGAAATATAGTTTCAAATTTACCTTAGTTTTTTTAATTTTAGGTAAAACATTCTGAAAGAAAAAAAAACATTTCTCGATTTGAAGTTTTCTTAATAGTTCTATAATATTAATATAGCTTTTATTGGGATTGCTTCTAAAGTTTTCATTGTACAGACACTTATTTAAGACACGTTTTTTTTTATGTAAAGCGAAACCTTCGGTTGTTGTTTGTTTGCAAGATATTTGCGCCATTTTTTACTTTTTATGCGACTGCCATTTTCAATTTTCTAACGATTGTAAACCTTCATAAACATTCATTGCTAATCCTTGGCATTTTATATGGTAAAGTAGGCATAGAAAAGCATTTACAGGTATTTTCCTTTTTAAAGAGAAATATTGTTGCATGTTTAGATTGTCTTTTTCTTTTCTTATTTTTCTAAATTCCTTCGGTTTTCAGCTGATATTTGGAACCCACGTGTTTCCGAAACAATTATCCCGAATCAATAAAATCTCATGTAACGCACAGTGATCGAATATTTTTATTACTATTCTACAGTCCTTGGAATACCTTTGCAACTACGATTTCCATTTTATAGCATAACTGGGGCGTATCCAAATAGCATTCATTCGTATGTGCATTTTCAGTTTTTGTTTTTTTTTTTATATTTTTTACGATCTTTGAAGTTACTTAGATTTCGCAAATTACTTAAGGTACTCAACTTAAGTAATTTGCGATACTGTCACATACTGAGGCTTTTCATAATATCAGAGAAATCAATAACTTGTAAAATTATAGAGGTGAATCAAATGTATACACGTAATATACAAATCTGGTAAGCTTAATTCTAGGAAAAGCGCCTTTTCATTATTTTACTAAGGCAAATATTAGGCGCCAGCAAAAAGGAAACTTGTTCTAATTAAAATGCAGTTTTTTGGATTTAGCTTTATATCTCCTAAATTCAAACAGCTTTTTAGTTTTCTATCCTAATTGCTCTTTCTCTTTACTAAATCATGTCTTTTTGGTTTATTTTTTTTTTATGTCATGACTATTTGACGTAGTTTCCATGGATATATTTTTTTATTATTCCATTAATAAAACGTAAACATAGTTTTCATGGATTTCATCTATTATTATCAAGGAGTAATTCTCATTAATTTTTCAGATAGTACAACTATTTGGTTTGCAAAAATTCTTTCAAAAATTTCTTTTTGCTACTGTCATACCTGTGATAATTTGTATTTATTAGGAAAAATAACATTTAGACTATGCATTTATTGCATTACAAATTTTTCTTGGTAAAAATCATTTTCTTGAGAATTGTTCGCACTCAATGGGGGTAAATATACAGAACCTTAAGGAAAATGTCGGAATGTCAGAAATTTTTCCATAATACAATTATTTTACGTGAATATTATAGGAAAATTTCTGTTTCTTAGAAAAAAATCTGTATCATTGTAATATTACCAAGCAAAATATCAACATCTCTTAGGAAGATTTAAAATTTCATACAATTTGGAAAATTACAGTCATAAATATAGTAATTTTCAAGTGGTAAGGAAATAAGCAAGACGCGCAGAATTCGAGCGTTTAACCGAACACTCATCCTCTACTAGCTTAATTGGTAAAGCCCTCGTCCGGCGAACGAGGAGTGTAGGTTCGAATCCTGCGTGAGGAGAAATTTTTTTTTGGGAAAAATTCCTCCTAAATTACAGTTAAAAGCAGAAATACATTATTTGTTAATTTCTTAGTGTAAAAAACTTGCAAACTTTCCATATTTGCCGTCCTGCCGGCCTTTTTAAGAACTAATATCGACACATGTTCGGTTAAACGCTGGAATCCTGCGTGAGAAGAAAAAAATTCTTGGGAAAAATTCCTCCTAATTATTACAATTAAAATCAGAAATACATTATTTGTTAATTTCCCACTGTAAAAAACTTACAAACTTTATTATACTGATTATTAGTGGGTGGGGGTGGGGAAAATAAAAGTACACTCGAGAAAATAATCAAAAGATCGCTAAACCTAACAACGAAGCTTATTAGATGCTGGGTGAAAAGGAAAGATTGCATGCAGCTGGAAACAAACAGCAACATATATGTGAAGGATTTTTCAACGGTGCTGGTATTCAATCTTTGGTAATTATGTATGTCAAACCTGAAGAACAGTTTTCATTTATTCAAAGCTTTGACATTTTACCATAGAACGTTACACTATTGAATAATGCCCTAAAATTGTGAAAATTTACTACCAAAGTTGATGCATATATGCAACATATTTTGCACCATTTAATAATAAGGTCGTAGCAACTGGATTGTTTGTAGACCAAAAAAAAACCTCAGTTATTCAAACAATATGCGTGAGAACTCTAGGCAATCGATTTTGTGGGTGCGCAAGAAATTGACAGTTCTTTGACATTAACTTGGATTTAAGGCGGCGAAATCACATTGGATAATGGGCTATTAATTAAGTTTCATTTTATTCAAAAAAAAACAACAATTGTTTCGTGTGGCTTTTTGGTCAGTCAATGATTACTATTTTCCTTTGGCCAAGATTATATGGTAACGATCTCACAAACATATGGTTTCAACAAAGTGGCGCTAAGCATCCCTCTGTACGCCAAACATCTAATTTAGTAGCTGAAAATTTGGAAAGCTATATTTGAAGGTAGTGACATGAATTGGGCATCCGGATCCTGCGAATTGTCTCCAGTGAATTATTATTTTTTGATACTAGGTGAAATATTTGGTTTATCCAGACACATACAATTACTGCACTAAAGACTAGTATTGCTTGCGTTATTCGTGATATATCGTCAACTTCTATGCAAGATTATCTTCTAGAATTGGATGAGATTCAAACCATTCAAATGAATCTTGGTAGCTATTTGGGTGACATAATTTTTAAAACAAAATGTTATCAACTGTATTTTGAAATAAAAATAAAGATATTTTCACAGCTTGTTTCGTTTATTTTTTAGAAAAAAAAATGCTCTAAATGGAAAACGTGTAGTTACATATAATTCAACCAATCGAACAAGAGTCGATAATATTGTTTCAGTGTCAACCAGTTTCAGCGATATCAGTTCAAACGAGGTATTATAAGCAAAAACTAAGGAGATAAAAGTATGACATTTCAAAAATGCATACACAGTTTAAAAATTAAAATCAGAGAAACTTCTCTGAATAATTTCATTGAATACTTTGCTTCATCTTACAAATTTGCATATTTCCCTATTTCAGTGATCGCGTGTTGCTTGCTATAACAAAATAATGTGCCGTTATACTGCATTGTTTTCATCACACTTCAGTAATAAAAACATTTTTCTAGATTTTGTAAATGTGTCGCCGATTTCAGCTTAAATATCAAAATTCTTAAACCATTCTCAACAGCTGCTTAAGGCTGCGTTCAAATTAGTACGAGACAGATTTTTCATTCCTTCAGTTTCCGTAAAAATGAAATTATTTAATTTTTTTCAATTATGACGTGAATCACTCTCTAACAGCCACTAACAGTAGTTAAGGGCGTACGGCAAATCAATATGGGGGAAACGTATATAAATGCAGTTTACAGCACGATTTATTCGATAGCTTTTTGCGAAATTAAGATAAAAAACTTTGATTTTGCTTACTGCGTTTCGAAGCATACATGTATACCTTCAATTTGACAATCTCGGTTTTTTTTATTTGCTCCTATATTTGGTATAATTAATTTTTCTCTCTTTGCGCTTAGAAACAAAAAGGAATTATGACACATGCAAAAGCATATTAAAAAAAATTGAGATAGTTAAATTAAACGTATACATGCATGCCTCAAAACGCGATCAGCAAAAGCAACGTTTACTGTTTCGATTTTGCAAAAAGCTACGGAATAAGTCGTCCTGTAAACTGCATTGATATACGTGACTGCCATATTGCTTTTTCGCGCGCCCTTCGTAAGAGCTTCCTTCTTGTATTTTTGCAGTATAGAATAATCTAAATAGACATTTCTTCTTGGCTTTTATTACAACACAATTCTCAAAACTGTTTGAATCTAACCGAGTAACCTTCAAGATTGAATTAAAATAATGCACAACGCGTAATTGGCAAAATTTCTAAGAATAATAATTTAAATCTAACGAGATTACTAGCAACATATGTATGTAAATACGCAAGTATATTTCAATACGTGTAGGCTGATGATGACGGAAACGTTTGCCAAGTATTAAATATACGTAAGTATATAACCTAGGATAATACACTTTAGTTTCATTACATATAATACTGAAGGTAAAATTATTTATACTACATCAGTTGAAAAAAAAAGATCTGTCAGCTGCAAATACATTATTTCTTTCTTTATTCTTTCGATATATGTTTCATAAAGCAAATCTTGTTTTCACTTACACTACTATTTTATTAAATCAGCAAATAATGTTTTACAACCATGGAGTTTTGTTATGTGCTGAAGTGATTTATTATTTAAAAATTATAATTCTGGGTTCATTGACCTCACACGCTAATAAATTTTAAACATAAAGAGAGTGTAGTTAGTTATTTGCATAAAAATATTTTCCACTAGAGATCACACACTTATACCGATGTTTCTCCAATACACTTTAGCCTTGCCATTAAAGAACTCTGTTTTTTTTATATATTTTAGGTGAGAGATAATAGTCGGTCAGTACCAAGTCTGAACAACAGATTATTAGATGTGACTGTATATTTTGGCACAGAATATCTAACAACCAGAACATCAACTTGGCTTGGCGGGAAGGGTTCGCGCATTCTCAACGCGCAGCTTGATCCGCCATTAAATCGGGCGAGAACTTGTGGTTCCGGCTATGTTCGCTCTTTGCATTAGGCACACGTCGCTGACTTCAAGTTTATATTCCTATGTTAATTTAAATAGTGTTATCAAGTGCAAGTCGATAAAATATGAAAATAATGGAAAAGAAAGTAAAATAATTGTAAAAATAAGCGATATTCTTTCATTTTATCGTAAATATGTATCATAATGTCGAAATTCACTTCAGTTAGGTCCTGTCAGGCACCAAATTCTATCAAAGCCCATCCTGACTTCTCGCCCGAACAGTGACATCAAGGTCACGAAATTTTGCCCACTCAGATCAAAAGGGCCGACAAAGAGTTTGCATTCTGGTTGTTACGATATTCTGTGATTTTGGTTAGGATTGCATTTTTTGGAACATGCGCGTGATAGTCAAGATAGTTACCATTCTCGAGTTTCAGCGCATCAGTTGTGTGCCTTGTACTCATGAGCTGCCGTTTGCGTATATTATATAAATTATATGGATTCAATGTTGTTATTATTTGGTTAGTTATTATTTATGTTCTGATTAAAGATGCCATGGAAGTAGGGCTGTACAGGTAAGTTCCTACCAAAGGTCAAAATATTGGGGACAGACATCAGAGAACGAAAACAATTAACCCTTTCCTCACTTACTGAGTTTTCATAATAATTCACTATATCCTCGTAGTGTCTTCTAGAAAGAATATAATATGAGTAAAATTAACAAATGCTCATAAAAGTCCATTGAATGTTATGATAAAATTGCAAAATTATTAATTATAGAAGTAATACCTTAAAGCTCTATTTATCCTTTCGTTTTCAGATATACAACGACATAAACACACTTAATTACAGTGTTATTCGTTTCTAATTTCTTTTTTTATCTCCATGATATTCCATTTATTTTTTGTTCCATCCTTCCGGCGTTCTTTTAGGTACTTCTGGTCAACATTTTATATTATGTGAATGGTAGGTATGTTGTATAGCAGAAGAATTAATAAAATGAAAATGCATGTATGAGTTTCCTATTTTTTTATAAGCAGAATCAATTTACTGTAGCACTAGTTTCGGTTCTTCCTATGCTATCTTGGGCCATAATTTACAAATGTAACAGTTGATTTGGAATAATAAGCACCTACATTCTAGTCTGTGAAAGCATCCAGTTTTAACATTTTGCAAAAAATAATAAAGTTAAAATTCTTACGGACACCATTAAAATATTAACTTAACCTTAATTTTCCTGCAAAATGTTAAGTTTATATTGGGTATTACTTGCATAATACTAGAAACACTCAGGAAAGGTGAATTTAGATTCGGCATCTCAGTCACTCCACATACTCTCCTTCGGACGAAGACTACTGAAATAACGTTTTGGGGGCATCACAGCTGCCTTTGTCGACTTCTCGTCACGATTGGCGTTCGAAGACCTACCAAAATATATAAACAAGCAGCAAGCTGCATTTCCTGCAAGCTAATTTTGGTGGATTATCAACTTTTTGTAATAAATGACACTAATTTTTCACTAAAGTACTTTTAAGTTTGCACTGATACAGACATACAGACAGCAGAGCATTCACGAGACGCATGAGCACTTTGATTTGGAAGCATAATAGTATTCCTTTTTGCATACTATATTCCCAACTGTTTTTCCTTCATAAAAAATATTTTTGCTCCTAATCAGTTTTCGATTTAAGTACCTTCCAAAGTATTCGACATTATCTTGATGTCGATTGTTTATTATTAAATATCGCAAGAGGGCAATTTTCACGTTTATTTGTAAACGTAACATGCCAGTATTTCATTTATCTCAATTCTCCATTGTCCTAGCTCTATTTGGCATTTAGATTTAATAACTAGGAGACACAGTATCGGTCCAAGGACTTCGGATGTTTGTACCATCCTGTATACCCAGGGCCCGGTATCTCGTTTAATGTGATTGATTTTTGATAGATTTGCTATCTAGTTGTAAGTAGTTCATATTTATATAAGTTTATATCAATTTACTCTTTGCAGTACAGGCATTATTAATATCGCAAAACAATCAGTATTTGGGGTATCGGGCTAGGGAAGACTTGTGCAAAGAAGCTACAACGAGAAAATGACTCTATCTATGTACTCCTGAGAGTTGATAAAGGAATATCCACTGGCTTAGAAATGTAAAAAACATAGCTATAAAAGCTTTCTTTCACGTTCAGTTAAGTGTTCGTAGAAGATTAGATTTATGAATAGATGCACAAAATTTCGAACATTTATTCTAAATTGACAACGTCAGTGTCAGTGTTGTAATTTGACGTTTCATGAAATTTTTGGGTTTCTAAAGCTACCATTTTATTGTTCATTAACGTATTACCACAGCGAGAATTACACAATCTTGCTGAATGGTCCATTCTCACCATTTGTTAAAAAACTTAAAACTTCTAAAGAACGTCTGATTCCATTTTTCTCGTGATTCTTTAGCGCCTCCTAGAAGGTGCTTCAGTGCTTTTGAACCACCTTGTTTGTATATCCATCAATTTATAGCAGGCTCTGATATCTGCCTCATGATAAGGTTTCCCGTTTTATAGATCTGCTATTGCAAAAATAAAGTTTGGACATGGTCAACAACCAACCGATTTATATAAACTCCAGATCACCGACTGCCCGTAGTGCCAATGCGAATATGAGGCAGCTGAGTTGATCTGAACCACATACAGTTTAATTGCCCACTACATGAAGTAACTCTAAAGACATTCGGCCAAAAATTAGTTATTGAAAGAATACATTTATTCACAAGCATAATAACATTAATGTACTTAAGCATGATCATAAAAACAATAGTCCCTGTGAACATTTGATATTGGGTATGAAATGAGCTCCGTCCTTTTCTTTCCTTTGTGGGAAACCTTCGATGGCCAATTTTTGTGGTATCAGGCATCCCGATTGGCCCAGGGGTGTGCAATGTATCCTGCAGTCGTTTCATACTCGTATATTAATGATTTAAGTTAATTTAGGCTACAATTAATGGGCCTTATGAACTTTGATTCCAAAATGCCATAAAAAAAAATCCAGCGTAGCATTTTTTCGTGGTAGATGTTATAGAGATCTCACCTCTTAGAAATAACGATATCGATCATGTTCCATTTGATGATCAATAGCAGTTGTCATCAAACTGCAAAAAAGGTAATTCCTTTCACATATTTATTTCTCTTATTAAGGTCGTACCAATACAAAAGCACATACATGGATAAATACAATAAATGGAACACATGAACTAATTTTAGCTTTCCGTCTTAAACTTTCACTTTTCCAGAAAAAAAAAACCTACAAAAAAAATGCCAGTGCTTTGAACTTACTCGTCAAAGTAAAATTAGAAAATAGAATCCATCTAACTCGTAACAAACATCCGCATTTTTTACCGTACAAATATAGACACAGAAATCATTGCTCCAGATGTTCGATCCCATCGATCGGTTCCGTAAAAACCGAATAAAAAGAAACACCAAAAATATCACGGTGTCTGTACGTTTTCGCCGGCTTGTATTATGTAGCAAACACTATGTGGAGTTGGGGTAGGTCTGAACGGTCAATAACCTCGAGCTTGACTGCCGTTGGTAACCCTGATCTGGCCCACGCGAAACATAGTCCGATCGCCCTTTGTTATATCATCGTCGGTCGGTAATTTGATTTAATAGGACTGAATGGTCGTATTTTCTCATAAATGTTTAACGCGTTTTATATTCCGCGTTTCAAAATGATGAATACGGCGTTGTTATTATTATTTATATTCCAGAGTTCATAAGTAAAAATAATGTGAGAGGTATTTTTTTGTATATTTTCTGGGTAGTGGTAAAACTTTGGACGTGTATGATTCATACAGTGCCCGCTGCGAATACAACACCGGATTGCAAAATACAAAAATAGACAAATATTTTTATAAGCAAATTAATTAAATAATCTAATAATATATAGTGGTGGTCATATAATTAGAAACGATTTGGACAATAACAGATACTTCTGTGATTTTATTTTATACACTCCATATATATAATATATCTATAATACATATTCTTTCTCAATTTCTTTAATTCTTTTTCTATTGAAGTAAAATTCTTTAATTTTGAAAACATAATTTTCTGAATTCGCTATAGGCAACTACAATCGATGCATTCTTTAATCTGATTGTTCACTAAATAAAATTAAAGAGCTATGGTTCCCACGATACCCTTGGACGTATAATTAGGGACGATGTAAACAAGAAGTTGACTCCCACTGAGGATGGTCTACGCCTCGTTACATTAAGCTTGTTGAAAAGATGTGCATAGTGTTCCTTCCACAGAAATCACCCATGAGAGTCAAATCGGCAGTTAAGCAGATTTTCGCGTTTTAAATTTGTAGGCGTGGATTTCTTACTTTACTTCAGAAGGAGATATAGGTGCTTACGCCACATCTCGTCAAAATCTTCAAAGCATGTATAGTCTGGGGATATGTTCCAATGCATGGCAGAAGGTGAGGGTAGTATGTCTGCCTAAGATCTAATCAATCATCTCCAACAGCCAGGTTGTTCTCAAAGCTTTGCGCGCTAAAATAAAATAGCTGACACGTTAGCAAGGGGCGTCAGCGAACTGCCGTTCTTAGGTTCAGAACCGCCGTGTGGTAGCTCATATGGCAGCATCAAAACGTTTGTCAGGTGCCAACCTGTTGAGAGGCACTGCTCCTTTTGGAATGGACTCGCCGACGCCAGACACTGTAAATCTCTAGGGCTTCAACCGTATGAGGAAAGACTCCGCAAGGCAGTCTTTATGAGTAGGAACAGATTGAGATTACTCACAGGAATCTTAACTGAATACTGCTCACTAAATAAACATATGTACCGCATGGGGCTAGTGAACCCTCCCCTGTGCAGGAAGTGTGGGAGTGTGGAGGAACCTCCTGCTCACCTTCTTGCCAATTGTCCGGCAGTGGACGGGGAGAGGTAGACGCACTTTGGGGTCGATCGGTTGGACGAACTCAAAGTCGGCAAGTTAACTCTCAGCCAAATTGCAGGGTGCAACCTGATTGAGAGGGCTAAAATTAACACGAAGCACAATAGATCTTTCGGGCCGAGTTGCTTTCTTCAGGTTACATCAGCTCATGGTTAAAAAGAAAAGATCCGATCACACGCAGAAGACATCCAGACCAGTAAGCATATCCTCCTTTCTACTCAAAACATAAGGGATATCCGGTTGAGAGAACAGTCACACAGTGATAGACAATATTCATATCAACCAAATCTACGGAGATCTGACGATCTAATAAAATAGACTAATTACAAAGTGAATAGAAAATAAAGAGATAGCTATGACAACTTTCCCTGAAAATGAAGGAGCGTTTAACAGTCCTACCACAAATCCAATTATCGAAGCTTTACGGAGAAAAGGCATTGTATCGAAGCTTCTGCTTTGGATAAGAACCAGCCTGGAGAAAAAAATATAATTACATTCACAATTGGTGAGGCTGCCATCGAAGCGAAGGCGGGAGAGGTGCATACGCACCTCTCAGGGCACCTCAGCCTGCAGGGCGGCGTTGTATCTCCCCTGTTGTTGGCTACCCTAGTGGACGACCCAATCTGAGAGTTGACCGGAAAGGCTTTTCACTGACTAGGGTATGCTGACGACCTTGCAGTAGTCGTTAGAGGGCATCTTCGAAAGTTTCTGGTGAATTGTATGCTAACTATCCTAAATACAGTTGAAAAATAATGTAAACATGAGCGACTATAAGTTAATGCTCAGAAAACAGAAGTTGTTACGTTCACAAGAAAAAGAACACTAGTCGAATACAACTGAAAAAGTCACTATAGGCCTAGATAGGTGCAAAAGGCAGTGTGGAAATAATTGGGGTCTTAGCCCCAAGATAACTGCCACCCTACATATTTTTATACCAGGAACTGCCAGATCAACAGCACATAGACTTATGCAAAGTCAAACACCGATTAGTAAATTGCATGGCGCAATATCAAAAAACTCTTAGATGAACTTGAGAGGCCACTCCTTTTGGGGATGCCACGCTTCAATCTAGATAGAAAATATCAGAGTAAAATAACAGATAAGGAGCACTGGGAGACAGACACTCAAATAAGAGCGGATTCGAACTGGTGTACAGACGTCTCTAAAATGGACTATAGCGTCTGAGCTGAAATATACAGCCTACAAAGGCTCCTTCAGTAAGCTTCAGCAAAGACACAACGTTGTTCCAGGCTGAGGTTGCTACAATTCACCATTGTGTCAGAGAAATGAAAAGATGGACCGAGCTAGGTAAAAGCGTCGTTATCTCCTCTAACAGTCAGTCCACACTTAAAGCGATTAGTTCCGTAAGTGTGGACTCTAAGCTGTTTTGGCGCTACGTAAGCCCCCTAAATGAGCTGAACACCTAAAGAAAATTAACATTGGTAGTTCCTAGCCACTCAAGCGTGAGGGAAGATGAGGCGGCGGGCGATCTACCTACGAGAATTTTGTCAATCATTCATTGGACCCTCCTCTTACCAAATCCCAGATTAAAAAATCCACCAATGGATGGACACATAAACAGTCCAGAGAGTGGTGGCAAAAATTACCGGGACAGAGAGAAGCAAAAGAGTTTCTAAAGGAATAGAGGTCTGAATTAACTAGAGATCTATTGAGTAAAGATAGGAAGACTGTGAAAGTGATAGTGGACCTGGGGCCTGATCACTAAATAGGCACAGCATAAGCCAGGTAGAGATGATACTTGCAGAACCGCAACGATTATTCCGCTACGGTTAAGATTCTATAACTTTCAAAATATTAAAGATAGCAGCACCAAAGAAAATCGTCAGCATTGCATCAAGCACTGCGGTTTAATAGCCTCAATTAGGAAGTTTACAAAATCAGAAATATGAGCGGAAGATATGTATGCATCCAGTATAGAATAGTTTTGTATATTATAACAGCTACAAAAGAGCGTATTTTTCTGGTGACATTCGTAAACATATATTTGTACTCTGTGATGTCTTCAAATATAATTTCCTTCGGAAAAAGAGTTGTGGTGTCCAAATTTCTTATGTAGTCGCGTACCTAAAATGTGACTTTCCATATTTGTTTTTCTCCAATTTCGTTTCTTATACATGTCTTAATATTGGAACGTGCATGTCGTTGCTTCACACTCGCCATCTTTTGATAAATGAATTATGTAAGTGTCATATAAACACTACAGAAAAATTATGTTCGCTGCTTGGCCGAGCTATTGGGCCTAATTTACTGGGCTTAGTTACTCGACTAATGTAAACTGGACTTTATAGTGTCTTCTTGCGCCATTTATATCGCTAGGACCGCGTTCAGCGACGCTTCCTCTGATATTTAATGTATCGCCGATTTCACCTATTTTCCTAGAATTATGTTAGGATTGTCAGATGTGTAACTGTCATCGATGCAATCCAAACACGCTATTATACGTCACTTTTAATTATCGCAGTAAGTCGAGGTTATCTGTAGATCAAACAATACCGATTCCCAATAAAAATCATAGAGCGAGTCGGTCTGACAGAGATATGGCATATAAAAGTTATTTCTGGCACATATATATATAGAGGCGGCTGGGCGAAACAAACAATGCAACATTATAATAATAAAGCCCTTTCGATTCATATCTCAAAAACAAAGCGTTACCCATCTGAACGACCGCATAAAAATACCAAACGCATTGTTCTGGACTTATAGCAATGATTTTTGCGCCTTGAATTAAGTATAGGTTAGTACAGCATACATCAATAGCTGCGTTAGCATTAAGTGTTATATATTTCTAGTCCTTTATGGTTAAATAGGCATCTTAAAGTACTGCAACTTTAAGAATAATTTTCTAGAAAAAAACCTTCGAGGACCTTTAACTATTAGAAATACTTAGTAAACAATAAGATTCAGAATATGAGAGCCGCCCGAAACTTCACGAGTAATTTTATAGGAAACAATCTGATAATTCAAAAAAAGAAATGTTTCATGAAAAAGTTTTAACTACCAAGAATATTGAAAATGTTGAAGCAATCTACATCGATGTAAACCAACAAATCGAATTTATGCAGTTTTATAATTGTATTTACAACTGAAACAGTACCATCAGCGCCCACATAATATCCCGTCAATCTCTATATACTCTGAGCCTAGCCACAATATATCGTTCCCACTTTACGAGGTAGATGCGAGGCTTGCTAGTAAAGAGAAATATGACAAGGATATAATTTTTGTGGTATATGTTGTAAATGCCTGGTTTTACGGAATACAGGAAAACGTAAAAAGAATGTAAATATCTGCGACCGCCAGTGTGCTATTTTCCTTTTTTGGCAATTCTATGACTAGATCTCAAGAAAATGCAAAAAAGACAGCGACCAAAAGGTGCACATTTATTTGCTCCTATTTAGGGGAAGTATTTTTATATTCTAGATTATTATATAGGTGGGTAAAGTTTAAATGTTATGTCAATTTTGAAATCATCTTTTACACTGTAAGAATTCTTGATAAAGTTACACCCTACCTCTTTTTTCCCTCATGGGCGGGTGCAATCCGAAGAAGACAACTCGGCCAGAAAGACCTATCGTGCCCCCATGCCAATTTTAGCTCTCTCAGTGGTCAGGTTGTCAGGTTGTACCCTATCAAAAATGTTCGCAATCAGGCTGAGAGTTAACTTACCGACTCTAGGTTCGTATAACCGATCGACTCCCATCGTCTTGATGCTGCCATATGAGCTACCAAAGGTTAGTTCTGGACCTAAAAACGGCAGCTCGCTGGCGCCCCTTGCTAACATGTCAGCTATTTCATTGCCTCTGATACTAGAGTGACCTGAAACCATGTCAATGTAACATTTAGATGTTTCACCAGCTGTGTAAGTTTTCTGTGGCACCCCAGTACCACTTCAGAGTCAAATCTAACAGTCTGCAAACCTTTGTGGGCAACCTGGCTATCGGATATGATTTCTACCCTTCCATTCTTGCACAGGCAGTTTGAGATGCCCTCAGCATAACTCTGAAAGGCAATAATACCGGTCTGGAAAATGGTGGGGGAGGCCCGTAGGTTCAAAGCCTCGCTATCCTGCTTTCTATACCTCCAGATCCCAACACCCGTGCCATTATGCGTTTTAAAGTCATCGACAAATGAACGGGATAGACCCCGTTTTGATTTGCGGATGTACGCTATTGCAGTTTCCCAGCTGGAAATATCTACACTGTATCCCCGAAAAGGGGCGAGATCTTATCCGTCTTTATAGACAGTGGTACTGTCGATTCGATGTGGTTAAAGATAGCTGGTGTGGTCTCCGACCCTACCGGAGAAGCCCTTGCATCCACTACATTTTGTTCTGTAAGCCTCTAGGCTTGCTTCAGACCACTATACCAACTGCGAAAGCCCAAGAATGGTCTCCATAATAGCCGTCGGCGTCAAAAACATAGCTCCTTGTGATGCCCAAACAGGCAATCCTTTGAACTTTATTAAGCGCATTTATAGCATAGCCTAGATTTGCTTTATGCCACCAGACTAGCGAGGCGTGTGTTATAGAAAGTACTATAATTTTTGTGTATAACCAGTGTCCCATTGCAGGCTTTGGCCACCACGTTTTAGCGAACATACCTCTTCAGGCCCAGAAGTTCTTTAAGGCTTTGTTGGTCACATGTTCTAGATGTGATTTGTACAGCAGTTTGGCGTCCAAGACAATACCCTATCTTACGAAGCAATTTGCTATCTTATAGCAGCTAATTGCTACCAATAGTTTGTAGCAACTAATGGAAATCAAAAGAAATTGCTACTTTTCATAGCAACTTTCTGGTATACTAATCCAGGCTGGATGATATTATCTTCACGTTGTGAAGCGTAAAGCTAGATTTGTAACAGTATGCGGTGTAAAGTACGTTTTCCAAAAACTGTTTCAACGCACGATAACAGGTAAAGCTTGAGGGATGCCGAAGATGTTGCAGGATATAGTTATCACGGCCATTGCGTCAGGGTGATGCATTTCCTAACACAGATGATTTTTATATTAACATATCCGTCATTTTTAAAGGACATTGAGAGTTGTGCGAGAAAAAATAAATGTGATTTATATAAATTTAAAAGTTTATTTATTACTTTCCTAATTACAATACGTAAATCTTGAAGAATGTCGAATATGTTGGCGGATGTAATTATTACGACTATTCCGTCGGGCCGATGAACTTTCTAACATTGGTGGAAGTTTTTATACCAATAATCTCCGCCATATCGGGAGCTGTGAGAATGTCAAATATCTCGGCAAATATAATACTTGGTGCCGTCACAGTGACACATTCCCTTGTTTCTTTAGAGCAATGTTTGGTATATTTTGCAACAGTTTTCATACAAAAACATCTGAGTAATAGAACGTTCAGCAATTGTTGTTTTGATATTAACAAAAAATCTAATTTGCACATGTCTTTTACTTTTTTAGCATTATTTATTGATTGATTGTGTATATTACTACACTGCTGATAAAGTACAGGGGTACATTAATTATTTAAATAAATAGTACCATATATAATAAATTAAATATTTCTCAGTGTGTATTTCAAGCTATAGTCTCTAATGCAGAACCGTAAAGCATAGGTACAGTTTTATCTAGATGTGATATATCGGTGAATAAGTAAGGATATATGCTCAAATGTCAATGCAATTAAATAAAAAGCATTACATATTGATCAAACTATGCATGTATGTATGTACGTCTACGTTACGTATGTACTTAAAATAATAGAACATATTCATATTTGTTTGCGCGTTTTATTTCCGCACAAGGCTGTACTCAATGCCACTGGTCGGATTGCATTATTTATAGATCTCTATAAATTTGACGCAGTTGTAATCCGCGCCACATAATAACGCTAAAAAATACTTAGTATGAACAATAACATAAATATTATGCATGTAAGTACGCACATAGTTCTTAAAGCTATTGTTAGGGAGCGCTATCGTCAATCACATAGGAAATCTTGACAGAAGTATCTGTTGACCTTCTTACAAGTAAAAAAAAATGATTATGTATAAATGTAATGTATGCTGGATCATCAGAGAACCATCAACAAACAAAAGAATAGAAAATGACGCGATTGATTTAATTTGTAGTTACTCTCATTCTATCTGTCCATCTCATTACTGGTAACCTACAAGTTACCATTTTTATGCCATTTAACTGTATCATACGACATATCAAATCAGTATTAAAAACATTTTTTAGAGAGGCTTATATGTGACATTCTTGGTAGGTTAGTGGCCAGCAAACGATAAGTGTTTGTAATCTAAGGTACTCACTCCCTTCATTATTTTAAACTATTAAAGATAGAAATACCTGGTATGCAATAAAAAAATTATCGCATTAATAGAGAGAATATAATACAATAGTAAGCACATTCGTACATACTTAAGGGTTAAATACGACATTGTATAATGAGAAGAGAAAATGATCAAGTAATTCAGTCTCTTGCTTGAGATTTCATTCCTTATTTAAGGAAATAACTTTTGTCTTCGACTATCGCAACTGCATGCTGAAATAAAATATTGTCTAAGTAAGCGCAAATGAAGCGGCATATGAATATCGTCTAGGTTTTTCATTAGAGCTGACTGTTCTATTAGCATTACTAGAATCACGACGAAAACAAAATTTATCAATGAATCCTAGTGCCTGTAGTACCTACATAGGTCTTTGATCAAAGTACTCCTCTGGGTTAATTTTCGGTTTACTTACCGCAATTGGTATCTCTAGCATTTATCCCATTTTTTTGTAGATCTTCTTTCAGTATACATTGTTCTGTTGGAAGATCTGTAACGTTGCGATGATGATTAGTACTGAGCTGTAGTAGCTCTTCCGTCTTCTTTTTTGACACTCCTCTAGTAAAGGTCTTCTCACAAATTTGCCTAGTTGTATTATTCCATTGTTCTTTGTGTTTCTCTTTGACCCAATTCCTACCTGCTTTCATGCTGTGTTTTTAGACACTCTTAGAACAGGTACAGGTCCTACATATGAAGCCCGTAATCACTTTCTTACTAACTCATCGGCGTTTTTATTTCCTTCGATTGTCAAATGTCCAGGCATTTACACCAAACTGACTTTATTGCAATCTGTCAAGCTATTCATTTCTCGAATACATTCCCAAACCAGTCTTGATTGTATCTCAGGATTCACTAGTGCCCTCAATCTCGCCTGGCTGTTTGATTCGCTTAGTTTTATAAACCCTCTGACTGATTTTCGTTGCATAATGCAAAATTACGTATGTCTCTGCTTGAAAGATCCTGGCATATTTCCTTACTGGAAGGGTGATTGTGTTTCTCAGGTCACTAGATTGCGACTCCAATCCGGTTTTAGACTTTTGATCCGTCTGCAAATCAGATCAATTATCCGAACTTATCTTTGTAGTTGGATTCATTTCAGCTTAGTCAATCTATGATTTCTACCTGGAAATTGTGATGCGATTTGATTTCATTCGCACAAGGTTACCTTCCGCATGATGGACAATTGTGTTCCAATCCTGCATATCTGCCACCTAGGTGTTCTTACAGTCTAAGATTCTTCATTATTGCCTACCCCATTAACAAATGGAGAGGACGAGCCTAGCGGCATTCCATTACTGCTGCAGGAGTGGTTCTCATTGCTCCTGTTATTCCTGAACACGCGCGCCTCTGTATCTTCTTCAGTTCAGTTATAGCAGTTCACTGCTGTGCCTTTATCCACCATACCACAGATGCGTAAGTGATCGTGGGTCTCACCGCCATGATATATGTCCAGGATATATTTGAATTCACGAAAGGTATGGTGACTAAAGAATGATCTAAGGCTAATTAAGTCTATTGATCGCTGATAGCGCTATCGCGGCGGTTTAGCAAGGCTTTTAATATTGGCCCCGCACAATGCCAGGGAAAACAGCTGCTGAAGCAAACTCAAGGAAAATAGATCTAATCAAGGAGGTATTTTTTCGGATAAAAAGAGACCACAATAAACCTGAAAAGATCTAGACGTCTAGACGAAAATAGGCTTATAGCACGAACTCAATTCTAACTTAATCTATTCCAAATTCTACACAACTGATCGTAATTTTACATTGGACTTTAAATCATCAACTATGTTGATAGTAATCTTCATTCTTCATATATATTTGCATAAGTCAAACCGCTTTTGTTTCAATTCATGGTGGGGAATACATTATATACTTAAATACCTAAAGAACAATGTTTTCTGCAGATAGAGTATATACTCACCTATATATATCTACCGCGTTCCTAACAAAAGTGCCAACAATTTCTGCCTGGTATCCAATGATTTATATGCTAATAAATAATTCAACTATTTAAACCGTATTCCCTACAATCAGTTATCCATCATTTTTCAATCGATGCTCTCACATTTACCGTGTTCTAGAGAATTAATTCTATTTAAAAGTTATTCGTTTTCTTCTGTATCTACTGATCTATTTAATTCTTAACATTCTTATGTTATGTGTAACAACAATTGATGATGTTTATAACGCTGAAACGTGTATCCTAAAGCTAGCAATAAAATATGACTTTCCTGTTTGAGTATATGTGATACTGATGCCTCAAGGTATTCATTCCCACACATGGATTTCTAAAATAGGAATGAATGGATATGTTTCCAAACTAACATTTCGTTGATTACGTGCAACGCCACTCACGCGAGCAAAAACTATGTCGTGCATGAAACTAATTTATATCATATCATATGATCAGTGAAGCATTCTTCAGGAAACATGCATCCAATCAAGTCATATCACATTTGATTTGTTATTACACTCATTGAACGAAGCAAAATCTCAGAAGTGCCAATATTATATTTTTATTCGATAAGCATGTCGATAGCAATTGGTTTGTATAGTGAGAAAACAATGGCCGATAGAAATATTATCAACTAATTTTACAACAGTAAATGTAAATATCACGTAACTAATACGAAGAACTTTAAAATGTTCACTGGCTTTAGTACACAATTCCGCTAAATCCTTTTTCTTTAGATGGTTCGCCATCCATACTATAGACTGCTAGACTACATTTTCATAAATTTTCAAACTAGTTTGTGAGGACTTGTAATTTCGTCTGTGTGTAACTTTTTAATTACATCTGTATTTCAGGCAGTCATAGTTGAAGCTAAATAGATATAGTTAAATATTTTCCATTAAAAATGATTAGAATACAATTTTTCTGTTTTAAAAACAGGATAATGTATGGAATATTATGGAACGGGTTCACCTCTTGGAATCTAGAACTACCCACCTATTACTGTAAAACTGATTAGTACGGAAGTGGAACTTGCAAGCAAGCATCCACAAAGTACTGGCAGATAACAAAGAAAATAGTGACACGCAAAATGCAGGACATTCTACCAGTCGCGCAAGAATGGACCAAACATTCCCAACATTAGTTCCTTTAAAATGACTATAATAGCATTCACGAATAGGAGGAAGTTAGGGAGTCTTGGACCGCTGAAAGTCCCAACTGAAGAAATAAAACTATCAGAGGGAGTGAAATACCTTAATATCACTTTCTCCTACAAGGTTACTTGGAATTGACGGCTTCAGAGAATTGGAACAAAGACGGTAACAACACTTATGTTAGTCAAACGAACGTGTGAAAATACATGAGGACTAATACCAAATACTTGGGCATATATCACGATGGTCAGATGTATGGTCACTTATGCATCTCTGGCACGGTGCATCAAAATGCAGCAGGAAACTGTTATACCCAAACTTAGCAAGATACAGTAGCGTGTGGGTTAAGCAGGAGGAGCAATCAAGAATTTTGCTACAATAGCAACGAATTGCACCCGAGACTTCCTATCTCTCTTGTTGGTGATAATGGCAGAGGCAAGAATGGGACATGGGACAATGGGGCAAACAATGATCAGCCTTTCACTAGAAAATTGCACCACTGTCCTTCGGACAGAGGCATGTGAAATATCGCGTTGTAAAACAGAAATTAATTATAGTCAGGTGATACTGAGGACACTAGTAAACCCCGAGTTAGATTCAAGAAAAAAATGAAGTGTATTCGGGAAGCGAATAACCTGACAGACCACAATGAAAAAGAAAAAGCCGATGAGTTAGTAAGAAAGGGGTCACCGGTTTCATATATACACCCAGAATCTGTTCCAGAATTGTTTAAAAACACCGCGTGAGAGCCGTTAAGAAGTTGGGGTCGAGAAAAATACCAAAAAATAACTATGAATAGGACCAGACAAATTCATGGAAAAACCTTTAAGGTAAAGTCAGGTAAGTGTGTAGTAAAAATTGCATAGTGCGGAGAAACATGTACCTGTTCAACATAATAAGACATTTGATAAATTTTACATATAGAAATACGTAATGTATACCAGTTGAAAGCCTTCAATAGATGCACCTTTTATAATTATCAAACGGTTTACTAGAAGGAAAAAGAAATTTTAAAACACTGTCAATACTACACACTTACGCCAGCAAAATGGGGCAAGTGTGTAATCGTTTCCGCATTTTTATTACTAATAGCATTATCCCTTAGTTCGGCCAAGAGTGTAATACTACACTGATGCCTGTTTAATAAGGTATGATATATTCACAAGATATTCAAGTTATTACACGTTAGGAAATGCAAACTTTTGTTTGTAAAACTAGTATGAATTTTAGTACATTAGTATTATAACAAGAGGACATCCGTATTTCAATTTTAAAAATAAATATAAACAAACTATACACTTGCCCCGGTTACACACTTACCTGACTTTACCTTACTAAGAAACCATCGAAAAATAAAACTGAAAAGCGTCTGCAGCTCAGTAGGAATTATCTTTGCAGAGTAGCAAGTCCCAAGAGGACATTATACATTGAACGGGCATCTACATAAAATTGGGAGTAGGACCACAGATACTTGCAGACTGCCATGAGATGAAACCGTACCACATCTTATGTGAATGTCTTTTTGATTCAAAAAGACGTGCAATTTTCTGCTCTTACTGTGGTCAATCAGCCAGAGAAATGTACAAAGGATAACGAAATGGCTGGTATAAATCAATGAGTAAAAGAAATGGAAGAAAAAATACAAAAGGTCAAAGAGCTACAATGTTTTTGAATACTCCGTATCAGATGATTTCTACAACAGCAAAAAGAAATGTTTATAGAAAGTTATCTGGTGTAAATCAACAATGTAACCTCGCATTTAGCCCAGCCTTTCTGAATTTACTATTCTGGTCTGAAAATACATTGCTGTTAAATAAAATTAGCAAAAATCTTTGAAGTTTGATATTTTCGCTCTTAGTTAGGTAATGATATTCATAAGAATATTAATTCGTAAGAAAAACTTATTTGGTTTTACTAACAGCTTAGATAATGTTTAGGTACTCCTTGGATAAAACGAGAAGTCTTTAGGAACGTACTCCAATTGCAACTGGGGATACTGTAGTATAGATGGCGCTGAGCTAGTTGTAATTAGGAATAAGAGTAGTTGTAACTTTTACAGTTGGTACTGTGGGTACAATAGTCGTTAGTAATAGGAGGTTTGTATTTTGTATTAATAGTAAATTAAAATAAAGCCTTAAACTGAACAGTAGTATTATTGAAAGCCACGATACTGCAAATTGGCGACGAGGATTAAAATAAGAAAGTAGTCAAATCCAAATTGCGAAAGAAACCAAGGAGGTTTGAAGAAAAAGCGTAACCAAGACAGTAAACAGAGTAAGGTTAAGGCGAAGTAGGGAGCATCGGTGAATTCAAGATAGAAGAACATATAAAAATTTATTGCGAGCGATTGGAGCAATACATGGTGGCAAATGATACAAAGGAAGAGCAAAAAGTTTTTGCCCTTCCCAAAAGCTGTTTTGTTAACAACAATAGGTCATCAGGCATATAAGGTATTAAGCGATCTGTGCGAACCAAAGCTGCTTAGTAACAATGATTACAAAACGTTATGTGATATGTTAAAATCACGTTTTTCGAAATCGAAAATACCATTAGAATGGAATGTGGTAAACAAGGGAACAAGACGTGACATTGAGTTAAACAAAGCTTATTTATTATTATTATTATTTATTATTTAACAAGGTAGAGCCAAATTTGAAGAGGAATAATGTGGAGGTTTAGCGCAATAGTTCTGAAGAAATACAGAAGCAGAGTGATACAAGAACTGCATTCGAGTCATCTTCGTATGTCCAAAATGAAATCTTTAGCTATAAATTATTTCTGGTGGCCTTATAGAAGAATTGGTTAAGAGTGCGAATCTTGTATGAAAGTGAGACATGAAACAGAAAAAGCAAAACTAGTTCTTTGGGATAATGCAGTAAAACCGTACCGACCAGTACATTTGGACTTTTTGGGACTTTTTAAAGGAAAAATGTTTTTTAAATAATAATAGATGCTTTTATTAAATGCATGCCAAATGAATAGTACAACGACAGAATTAACATTGAAGAAGCGTCACGGACCATTGTGTGAACGCAATTTATTTGCATCAAGTAAATTTATAGAATTTTGTAATATAAACGGAATAAAATATGTACTTACCACCATTTCATTCAGCGACAAATGGACTGGCGGAAAACTTCGTAAAGGGTTTTAAAAACGGCAGGCAGAAAGCTGTCCAAGATAAAGAAATGAGAATGAGAACCTACCAACAATAATTAATAGATATTTATTGTCGTACAGGATAACTACATATACACAGTACTACAGGTCCTTCTAACCTGATGTTTAAAAGGGGAATAAGAACAAAGCTAGACGTGTTAAGAAATATAACAGGATAGACGAAGGAAAACTTTAAGGAAAATAGACAAATAATTTTAGAGGAAAGAGATATTGCTTTCGCAAGGGATAATAGAAATAGTAATAAGAAAACGTGGGAAAAAGGTAGAGTGCACAAAGTGATAGGGAATCAAAATTATCATTAGAACTTTGGAAGAACAAATATTATAGAGACGATGTATAAATCAGTTATTAAAAGGAGGAAACAAAGATTTAGAGGAAGACAGGGAAGAGGAAAATAGAGGACATAAAGAAGAGAATATCCAGAAAAATATGATTACAGAAATAACGAAGGCGGCGGCAGAGAGAAGAAGAGATATAGTGAGAAAGATAAGAAGGAAAGGCGAGGGATACTGCCTGAAGCTACTAAAGCAAAGGTATCAGAAAAGCCAGTAAGGAACATAAAACAACCAGACAAACGCAGCTTATACAATTCACCAAATCAACATTTGTCTTAAGGGGGAGGTTGTAGTATAGATGGCGCTGAACCAGTTGTAATTAAGAATGAGAGTAGTCGTAAGTTTTACAGTTGGTACTGTGGGTAAAATAGTCGCTAGTAATAAGTGGTTTATATTTTATATTAATAGTAAATTAGGAAGTCTTAAACTGAAGAGTAATATTACTGAACGCTACAGATACCTAACATAACCTAACTTTTGATGTTTAGGGAAGATGGAACTCAAATAGATTTCTGTGTATCATTACTTACGATGTATATAGAAGTGTAGATATTCTTACACATTAATATATATATATATAGGCGTAGATGTTTACGATACGCCTTTGTATTAATGACGTACAATTTCTAACAATAAGTGAAAAATAAATAGGTAAATAGGATGGAATGGTAATGCTTTTGCTGTTGGGTGTCGAATTTTGCGATAACCATCATTTATGATGCACATGCATTATAAGACGGGGTTATTGTGATATACCTAGGCCTATATGCATATGTGGTTGTACGTTATATTGTCGCTTTTCCTGTAGCTAAATGGTATACTACATCTAACATCACGTATTCATAAAACAACGCAATATATTACCGCTGTTTAATTAATGGCGCCAGTGATCGTGTCACGCCTTTTACGCAAGTTTCTTTACAGTTACTGTAAAATACAACACTTCAGACGAAGTTTAGGTTATGTGAGCTGCTATATTTCAAAATGAACGCTACATTCTCCAATTACCCCGTTTGACCTTACAAAGTAATATAATATCCAAACTTTACTTAAAGCCCATAATCTCGAGTTGCTGACAGATACTCAAAGACATCATCGCTTTCATAGGTTCTCATCCATCAATACTATCCTAATCGCAATTTATCTGACACAATACATCGTACATCATACGACAAACAATTAGATACTATATCTATCTCACTATATATTCAATCTCTATTAATGTATTATATAGACGGAAACTGTATGGGAGATAGGACGAGAGAAAAAGGAAGAAAAGATCGTGTAGATGAATACCTCCGAGCCGGAGGAGGCTCAGCCTTAGCTTCTCGTAGGTCGGGCTGGGGTGGATCGATAATACTTTGACACGGTTTGCGGGAAGTCGTTGAACTTGGACGCGAAATCCGAGAGAAGAGAAAACGGAAGAGCGAGAAAGGTGAACGGAACCGAACGACAACCGACAGGGAAGGCGATATTGTACATAGTAGTGAGGCGAGAGTAAAAGGCCTACGCATTCACGGACTGTCAAGTTGGGGTGAAATATTTGCAATAAAATCCTCTACCGCGACTCTCAAAGTTCAACGAACAGGGCGATTTTTCCCAATTTTGCGCATTATACCATTTTGCGTTGTTTCTGGCCGATTTTCCGCACGCTGCGAGGAGGTAATTTAAAAATAAAAATTCGCAGACTTGTTCATAATACCGGCATCATTTCGATGCTTTCTTATAATCTGCCGTTTTCCAACTAAATGAGAATTTCGATAAAAAAAAGAAGTTGAAAAGGAGAAAAGCAGAGTACCTACTGAAAAAAAGAAAATGCTTAATTAAATACCTTGCCCACTCGTTTAGATTAATTTTTAACGTTAGGCGCTGGCGCTGCTGGCATCGCGTACTAAACTCAATATCCTGCTGGATAGATTATAAAGTTTGGGCGGTCGTCGACCTCCTTGTTCCTTAATATTTTTCGCAGCACTTCCGCCTAGGGCGAAAACACTCATTTCGATTTGTATGGATGTCGTAAAAGAGTTAGAAATATAATTGTGCAGTTGCGCAGTATGAAATAATTTTATGGGCGAGGAAATTTGGTTGGCGCTTTGCGAAATGTAAACAGAGAATTGTTTTTGTTTAATCTATTAGATTGCGTAAACTTAATTTTAGTACTAAAGGCCTGATAAAATAAAACCAACAATTTCGCAGAAATACATGAATGCTAATACTTTTACGCACCTCGCTATTCTGCTACTGGTAATTTTTACTGCATTTGGCTATGTAAACTAGAAAAATAACGCTGGTGAACGAACCTCGCTAGATAAATATCAGATCTGTCAAGTTTACTACAATAAACCAAAAATGGGTTTTGAAACAATGAAAAAAAAAATCACTTGAAATAATGCATTAAATCCAAAGAAAGAGTTTATCAAATCAATGAAAACGATTTTGATTTTTGTTTATGGAGTAATAAAACATTCATTTTCATGAAACTAAAATCATTGAAAATGAAATGGTAGCTTAATTGCCTCAATGAAATATGTTATTGTAACGAACACCAGTTTTGTTTTAACAACTTTATTTGGTTTACTGAATGACCAGGGGTTATCAATTTTATGTATGCACTCCAGTAGAGAATGAGGAAAGGCATCAATATAATCAATATTACTTGTTGATATGTTAATCGCAAGTGGTTGTCTTAATGTATGTTATATTAAAACATTGATATCAAACAAAAAACAAAAGACACCAAAATAAAATGCCTAAACAAGTAACCGTATGAATGCCACCATGGCAGGGGTTTATGGCCATTGTGGAGGAAGTACCATACAAGAAGAAAAGAGAATAGAAGTGTGAGTTCTACTTTCCTCAATGTCGTGTCTCAAGAATTATTCTCGATTCCCCAAGAGATCGGAGTTTAGATTCACGCCCTCTAGGGACCACACGCCAAACTCTCATTCAGTCAGCGATCGCGACGTAAGTCGGTAATTCAATGACTGCCGTACACCTTTCAATAATGCTATTTGTTCGTTCTTGCAATAAATTGCAAACCATTGAACTAACAAAGAAGGTATCATTTAATACTTTATTGCATTCATATCGCGAATAATTATATGAAAATTGTACGTAAAAATAAAATATATATTTGTTCATACTCATATTATTAACAAAATTATCTACTGAATATATGAAAATATAGTTAAAAAAATATTATTCATGCACTAGTGTACAATGATTTGTTATAGTAATGAAAACTAATTTATCTCACTAATGAATCTTGGTATTACTTAATCAAAGATTGTAAATGACATATTATCATAACAATGACACATTTTGTTCTGTCGATGAAAATTTATTCAATGAATGTAGATTATTGATATCACGTCTGGTATTTTTCTCAGTGTATCATTATTGAAGTGATAAAGTTTGCAGGTTTGTGGTTGGACCTAAATTTTTTTATTGGATATGTACATATTTCGTAGATATTTACTGCACTTTCAGCAATATATTGACACCTAAGGGGGTATAGACGGCGTGACTTCTAGATGAATGTCGCAGCTACTCTCTACCAGGTCGGTGGAGGCGGAGGTGGGACATAAGACCATCTCGGTTAGTACGACCAGAGGATGTCCACAGGGGGCAGTTACATCCTCACTTATGTGGAGCCTAATAGTAAACGAACTCTTATGCGTGCTGACTGATCTAGGCATACCTTGTCGAAGTATGCTGATGATATTGTCATATACGCAAGAGGCAAATTTGAAAAGATAGTATCAACCGGTGGGACTCAATGTTAACCCCACTAAGACTACCTTAGCAACATTTACTAGGAAAAGAAAATCCAATCTTAAAATCATAAAAATGGGTGGGCCAAATTTAAATTGTAGAACGGAGGTTAAATATCTAGGCCTTACCCTAGACAATAAACTTCTATGGAACAAACTTGAACTTGAAGTAACCAACAAGGCGAAAAAGCTCTGATGGTGTGCAGAAACTTTGCAGGGAACAATTGGGGATGCAACACAAAGGTACTGCTTTGGATGTATACAGCGATAGTGGGACCGATGATCACTTACGCATCAGTAGCTTGGAGCAAAAGAACTAATCTGGCCACCGCGAGGATTAACCTCTCGAAAGTGCAAAGATTAGCATGCGTACGCATAACGGGGGCTGTGAGAACTTGCCCAACAGCAGCTATCGAGCTAGTATTGGATTTTACTCGTTTCCATATTGTTGTAGAGGGCGTGCCAAAAAGAATTACAGTCAGAATGCTCAAGGAAGGAACGATTAGGTATAAGCCTCAAACTCCTGACGGTGATCAAACCTGGGACATGCCCCGGGATGACATGTCAAAAAAATTCAGCTTTATGAAGGAATTCATCACAAAGCTTAGTAATAAGAGCGCGTGGGATCATAACACCATCTTGAAATTGAATAGAAATTGCGTCAAATGGTACACTGATGGCTCCAAAACGGCAGAGCGAACTGGAATAGGCATATATGGGCCTAAGCCAAGTATTTCGAAAGCTTGGGAAAATATCCAAGTATCTCTCAGGCGGAAATACACCCTATTGAAAGATACATCCAGTTCAATATTGATAGAAATTATCAGAAGCAGGAGATTATCATCATGTCTGATAGTCAAGCAGCCAACAAGGCGCTGAGCTCATACGAAATCAGTTCCAAGATGGTCTGGGAATGTCTAGGGAAATTAAATGAACTAGGCAGAAGGAATAAAGTAACCCTCCTGTGGAAGTAAACGATTTAACGGATAATCTCGCAAAAAGGTAAGCCGGAATACCTTTTGTAGGACCTGAACCCTTTTGCGGGTTAAGTAGCAGTACAATACTGGAGACATTGAAAATAGAAGTGGAGCAGAGAAAATCCACTTACTGGCAAAATCTCCAGGGAATGAGGCAAAGTAAAATTCTTCTGGGAACCTATAACCAGGAGAGGTTTACAGAATGCATCAATCTGAGTAAGAACAATGTTCGCATATTAATAGGAATATTTCCAGGCCATTGTAAACTGAAAGGACACCCGAGCAAGCTTGGATTCGAAAAGGAAATGAATGAATGTAGATTTTGTGGGGAACAGGACGAAACATTAAGGACCAATAACTTGTATTCACATTGTTTCTTAATAAGATTATAATAATTATCGTAATTATTATGATATCGTGTTTGCTCAAGGTATATTCCATATCAGTGCGAATTGTTGATTATATAATTTTATTAAGGCTCTTCTCTCAGTAATAAAGTGGAGCCCAATGTTTAAATAGTGAAAATGTTAAAATCTTTGTAATATCAAGGCAATCTTCGTACTTTACTATAATTATTTTCAAAGCGCTTATCTTTAAATATCTTTAAGGAAACCTTTTGTATTTCCCCCCTTTCCAAAGAAATCGTCGATTTTATGGTACATTAATTCAAATCATCTGAACGCTTGAAGATTGACTATAAATACTGATACAGCATACAATGGAAAGCGCAGCAGTTCCTTCCGATTACATTTAAATATTACGGTAATTTTTATATGCCATCGTTGTTGATTTTCGTCCGATTTCTAACGCAAAAGTGAAAGTACCCCCTGAGGTGGGAAGAGGGGGGAACACTGTTCCTCGCGATCTCGCAATAGTTGGGACTGACAAACGCCAACAAACAACTTTCTTTACTTTCTCTATTCTCAAAGCGCTGCTCACGAAGATTTAAAATACGCTAGAGATACGTATGTACTGACGTATGCTTACCCGTTCCAATTGTAGAAAAAAAAAAAACAAAAGTGGTGACCGTTATTCACTATTTTTTCACGTTTTTATTCTCTCACTCCAGCGGAGGGAGCGTTTACTTTACCGTTATTCACTTTTCTTTCGCTGTGTTGAATTACCCAGGCAAAATTTGCCGTTATCTTATTTGATTGTCTACTTTTTATTATAGTTCAGACAAAGATTTTGAGAAGAAGCTTATACAGAAATATTATTGCTGTTTTTGTTAAAATTTTGTTATGGAGAATATAATTTAAATAACTAATTACTTAAATAATAATAGATTGCTAATCACTATTAATTCCTTTCTCTTATCATACAATTGGTTTTATTTTATTGTTGCACCCAGAAAAAGCAAGACTAACAATTAGCGATATCTAAACTGTTAGAAAGAATTGCACACATTCTTTTTACCTTGAAATTTGCAATTTTCGTCCGAAACCTTTTAAATGGTAGCTGTAAATGTTCCCTTGAACTTTTTTATACAGCCGCAGGCATAACAATACGTAATACAGATAATTTCGTACAATTCTTCATATTATAGACGGCAAAAAAAATAATTACAACTTGATGTATACAATCACAACTATGATAATACAAAAATGAAATTAATATAATTAATAACAAACGTATACCTACAAAAAATATAAACACTAACATTTTATAAAGTATTAGATACTGCAAAATTTCTTATATATAATTTTATTAAAGGAGAGCCCACCAAATGTTAACTTCAATTTTGGTGCTATTTTTGTCACGTGGTAGTAATAGCTCTTCAAGGTGCCCCTACAAGATATTAGGCATAGATGATCGGGACTTTACTTTCTACTACTATTACTATCTACACTTGATTTATGAATATAATAAATATAAATAAATTGAAACGTTTTTAATTATTTTCTTCATTTTGGAAATATTTTTTAATGTGATTTTTACAAGTTTGGCGGTTTATTTATTTGTTTCAGTAATAATAATACGTAAATGTTCAGGGATATTGAAGATATCGGTGGATATAATTGTGACTACCATCGTCAGACCTATGCACTACCTAAAACTATCAGAAATTTTTATACTAATATTATTCACTATTTTTTAACGACACTGGAACTTGTGAGGTAAAAAATAAGTAAAAATTTTATAATTTAAATTGAAGTTATCTTCTTTATTACGATTTTTAATAAAAATTATCAGTAATAATAATTTAAAAATAATAAAACAAACAAAACATCTGGCAATCCATGACTAACACTTTGCAAAAGTAATATATTGGTATGTACCAATTTGACACAAATGCGACTTCTAAAATTAAAATGGTATAGATAGACGATTTCGGAATTATTTTAATATTTATCTAAATTACAATTTAATTTAAAATTACACAACTCCCAAGCTCATAAAATCTTCAATTTTAAGTCCCCTTTATTTTATTCTTTCTCCTTTCTGATGCCGATTCAACTTCAAATCCAATCCAGATACAATATGTTGCTCCAACATCGAATCTAATCCAATTTCAATATGATGATCCCATTTCGAGTCCCATTCAATTACAATATGATGCCCCAACTTCGAATCAAATCAACCACAATATGATAATTCACTTCTCCAATATTCAATATGCAATTTCCAAAAATCATTCGTTTTTATGATTTCTCTTTCTCAATAATTACTTTCTAATCTTTTTAAAAACTTCTTGATTTTGAATAAGAATAATTTATTCTTTTATTAATTTATTTTACCGTCTGCGATACATTATCTCGAAAACATTTATTTAATTGGGAATACGGCACATATTATTTTTTTAATCGATACGGTTCGAACTTTTTTTAGTCCATTTTCAAACATTACTATACTATAAGGTAATTTTACAAATTAATAGCTGTTTTTGAAATATTTTATATTAATACAATTAATTTATAGGAAATTTGAATAATTAGGATAGGAAGAAATGTTTGCTATGAAAGAATGTTTGAAAATGGACTAAAAAAAAGTCGGAAGCGTAACGATTAAAAAAAAATAATATGTTTTCGAGATTTTAAAAACTTCTTAATATTTTTCAAAAACTTGACATATACCAAAAAATTCTAATTTTCTTCTTTTTTTATCAACACACCTTTTCCCACAATCAATCATTTTCAACACAGTGTCCCAAATCATTACGTTCCGCTACCGAAATTTGTCAATTTACAATTTTGCCAAATGATTTGTTCATGTTGTATAATTTGTTTATATTATTTAAAAACTATCCAAGAAAGTCAAATTTCCAACATAAATAATTTTTTTATTAGTTTGCAAAACTAAAAACCAAATGTCTTACTTTTTATTATTCATAATTATTGTTATTGTAAAAAAAACCATTAAAATAAATCACTGCAATATGTAATATTATTATCATCTCACAAAGCCCGGATTAAAATTGAGTTTAATATTTAATGGATTCTCCTTGTTGGTACATAAAAATTTTACTTAATAGCTATAATGGATATCCTACAATTAAATATTTACTTTTTACGTTCTGCTTTGTAATAAACTAACAGAATATTCGCAGTTGCAGCGTAGATAGGTAAATACACATTACTATGTCATATCTCGTTTAGCTAACCATGTTTAATTAACAAGTATACATCAGCAAACTCACTAAGAGTGTTATGACCTTAGTGGCAGTTAAATTATATAATATTTTTGACATTGGAAAGGTAATACTATCAACCGTAATATGACGATCAAAACATTGCGAACCATAGACTTCCATAAACATCTTCAAGAAAATTATATAAAGTCATATGGAAAAACTTTTATTTTCTCAACATTTTCCAAAACAATTGAAAAATATATTTATGTTTCATCCCTATCATTAAGCCTTATAATCCTTTTAATTATGGCTAACACTGTAGACGTTTTTCTATCTGTTTTTGCCATTTTTTTTCGTTTTCGAACTTCTTGACATTTTTGATCATACAAGTGGTTTATTACCTTTTTAATTGCTTTCACTTTCATGAACTATTCTGTCGTTTTATAATTATATTTTTTGTTTCTTCTAAGTTTCATTTATGTCATCTATCTTCCTTGTACAATATCGTGTATTATTGTCATATTCCTTTCCATAGATTCTCTATATCTCATTATATTTTAATTCTTTCACCTCTCACCTTTCCATATTTCCTTTTGTTTCATAATATTTAATTAGTTGGTCCTTGCTTAATTTTTCATTTCATTAACTTTTTGATACTAATTCAACGGTATACGTAATTTTATTTATATTGTTTTCATGTAACGTGAAATGTGCAGATTTAATATTTAGTATTTTCATCCTTAGTTCTTGACAATTGTTGACAATACTTGTCCAATATAATTATTTTAATTAACCTTGGATATCCGTATTTTTTAATAGATTTTAAAAAGACATTGATTATAAAAACGCGTCTAAACTAGAGGTGCGCATTTTGGAAATTTTCTCGGCTTGACCCGTCCTGTTGCATCTGCAAGTTCAGCCTCACCAAGCCTTCTAAAAGGATAACTTATATCCTTCTACAGGGAAACTATTTTAATTTAAACATTTGGGGTTGCAGCTGTGTGCTGCAGCAAATAACTATAATAGAAACTGTAGCGACTAGAAGTAGAATATAAAATTTACACAATATTTATGATTCCAAATAAATATATGAAACAGGTTTTATTATAAAACTACATATTTTTTGCATTAATATGAGATTGTATTTATATTTGCTATTAAAATCAAAAACAAAGAGAGTTTGGTAAAAAAAAAGTGTAAATTAGAAACCTTGAATCAGAATTAGAAAATAAAATACGTTCTTAAAGTTTTAAATACAATTTATTAAATCAACCCTTACCCTCCATTATGGGAATAATGGATTTTAGTGAAGGTTTGAAGAAGGAAAATATTTGCTTTTGAATCCCATCAAGCTTCTAATCAAGACTTTTAGAAGGAGCAACGAAGTACATTTGATTAGAGAATAACAGCGTACAGGTAGAAAATTTGTTATTTGGCCAAATAATTAAAAAAAAAAAACCAAGAACATGCGAATTTGTTTTCCAGTAAAGAGTTTGAAAAAAATTGTCAAATAGAAATATACTATTTTTCCACTAAAATTGTGTGATTTTCAGTTTTCTCAACTTCGCAAAATAAAATTGGTGAGATGCATACCTTATTTCAGTATTTTTTTTTTCAAACTTTACCTCTGATAAATTTACTTTATAATGCAAGATCTTATTATTATAGAATATATACTAATTTATTACAAAAGGACTTCGTAAACAATTAGAATAATATTACCTCAATATTTCGTTATTATTTTATAACATCATCAGGAAGCACTAAAAATGTACAAAAGTAAAATGAAAAAGTATGTAAAATTACGATAACGTAATTACTTACAAAGTTACAAGGTGTAAAAATAAACTGACAGCTGACCAAAGTCAAAAAAGGAAAAATAAAAAATAGTTAAAACATTTAAATGCAAGGAAGGACCAGATGTATTAACAAAAAATTGTTCAAGTTGCAAACGGCATTATATTTTATCGGAATATTTAGTAGTTCATTCTCTTGCTGGTTAGACTAACTTGAGGTATCTATTTTAGTATTTCTGAAAGGAATAGGATTGGAAGCCAGCTGTAAAGCAGCAAGAATAGGGAACACAATAGATCTTTTAGGTCGCAGTGTAACATCACCCTTCTATCTACATAAGTACATACATACATCTATTTTAGTAAATTTGGATAATGGGCAATGAATTTTCCATAGCCGTTGCTTGCGATTGCTCAAAATACTTCCCAGCTACCCAAAAACTATTTTGTTGTACACATAAGGAAGTTAGCCTTTTATATTCCGCGATTTTAACATCATCCAAGTTATTTAATTTTAGAAATTACTGGAAGTATTTCACAGTCTGCAGTATTTGCACGTTCAGGAAGAGTGAACAAACATCTAATGATAATAAAATTCCACACCATTTTAATTCAATATTATTTACTTTATTAACGAAATCAAAAAGAATTCACTACTTCATAAAAACATTTTTTTTAAACCTTTAATTATTCTGAAGTTTCTATTATTACTTTTCGTTTCCTCAAATTTTGTAATTTTGATTTCTTTTGTCTAATCTTTTGTTGTAGCATCGAAATTTGTCATATCCGACGCGATAAGTTCGGTAACCGGTAAATCTATTGCTAAAATTGTTAACGGAATTGTGGTAAGATTCTTTTTGTTAATAAAATTTGTTTGGAATTAATAAAATAAATTAAGAAAAGCCATAGGACTATTTTATGATGCACCGTACCTGCATTTCAATCAGCAAAAATAAAAAAAATACAGGCGCAGTTCATAATTATTTCCCCAAATTAATTTCACACATTTCACTTGAACCTTCAAGTAGTAGTCGTAGTGGTAAATCAGCGTATAGTAGGCGATGACCGTACTTTTTTTGCCAGTGCTAAATTCAAACATGACCATAAAGTGTTGGCCAGTGTGGGAGCTTAATGAGAACTGGGTCACAGCCACTGGGCCAAGGAAAGTACGCGTTAACTTTCTTCATCTTTAATAACCCTGCTTTCGCCGAAATTACCAAGAGCCACGCAATTGTATAATCGAAGACCAAGCGCCTTCTCTCTCTTTTATAAATGGATAGATATTCTCGTTGTTCTGTAGGAGGCAACATCTCCGTTAATTTAAAGATAAAAGAGTGAATAAAATATGTTAACCGGGTATATTAAGCAATCCTTAATTAAATTTCTTTTTCTAAGCATAACATTGTCATGTCTTTTTTTGCTTTATTCAGTAATTTACTAATTTATATTAATAGTCTAGTAATTAATGCGAGTAGAAACTTAGCCAAAATAAGAACTGGTCACTGACTGTAAAGAAAAAGTTTGCCATAAATATTTTAATTAATCGGTATAGCGAACAGATCTAATGAATAAATTTAAGACTGATTGCCTAGAACACTTTCCTTTTTCATTTTTCAAAGTTTAAAAGGGTATCTTTTCTCGTTACTTTAGTTAAGTACTTATGATTACATTTATTTTGCTTTGTTTATACAAAAATATTTATTAGCCTAAAGATCATATAAGGAGTTTGCAAGAACGACAACCTCTACAGTTTATTTGTTATACAAACAAGAAATTGCTACCAATGATTTATACATTGCTGAATAGATTATTTGAGAATATAAATCTCACAGCATTCGTGATTTTACTGATAACAACGCTGCTAGCAAAGATAATTACAAGTATGGAGAATATGTGAGAATCATAAACGTTACCTGCTTTCGTATTTATTGCCTATTGTTTATGTAAAACCTGTTAAAAAGTGTAAGTGAACTGGAGAAAGTTGATTGCATTTAAATGCCAATTACAGCACATGCGTTTTTTTTCTTATTCACAAGAAGGAAGTTGCATTTCTTTAAACAACACGCTATTAAGACATTATTAAATCAATGGATCCCAGAACACCTCTTACTATTTTAATTTTACTTTGTTACAGATTGCGATCGATACTTCCATAAAATTCATTTAACTACTAATTTCTACACACATTCTAATATTGTCAACATTCAATACTTTTTTTAACGTAAAAAGGATATTAGTTAAACGCGGTCTTCAAGGCATATTCATACATATACGGCTCAAATTGGCATTCCACTTTCAATTATATAAATATGAGATAATTACCAACGCTAAAAGACATAAGAATAGGTAACGGTTGTAGATGTAAACGCTATTAGTGAGCATGCTTGTTTCTATTTTTCTTTTTGTTATTGTTACGTTGAAATAATTACATTAGCCTACACCCATGTATCTATAATCGTAAACATTGATCTGTGTTGATAAAATGAAACAATTCGATAATTTTTTTTTGGTAAAAAGGATTTGTAATATCACAAATTGTTGTACTACTACCAAAGCCATTTTCTACAAAGGAGCAGCCACAAGTGCAAGGTAAATTTTGAGTATGTTAAGAGCGATAAATATCATGAAAAAAAAAGATGTTGAAATGCGTGTTTCGTCACATAAAGAAGGCAAGAAGTGTATTCCTAGATATAGAAGGAGCTTTTGATAAAGCTTCTGCCATTATGGTATGTATTGTCAGTGCTCTAGCTAGGCAGGGTGTTGAGCGGAACCTCGTAGGACGGCTGAACTGTATGTGGGCAGAGGAGATAGAAGTAAGTGGGAAGAAGCAGCGTGAGGCGCGCCGTAAATGGGTTGCCTCCAAAGAGCGTTTTGTCACCCTCTTTGTGACTTGTGTGATGACCTCGTTCACGCTCTGAACACACTGGCATCACACAATGCATATGCGGACGATATTACGATCCTCTTTATGAAGATTTGAGAGCGCGCTCTGCGATTTGATGCAGACTGCTCTAAGGTCTATCGAAAACTGGTGTAGGGAACGTTGCTTTTCTGTAAACCCAGACAAATCAGAGATGGTACCCTGTACTAACAAAAGAAAGGTGGTAAAGCTTCGCTCACCACAACTGTTTACACTGCCTCGGTTCTCGGATGAAGTCAAGTATTGGGTATTACTTTGACAGAAAAAACTGAGCCTGGAGCAACATATCAAATAAAGCGAGAAAGCATGTAAGGCCTTTGAGTAGTGTCGTCGCGCGCTGGGTAGGACTTGAGCGCTCTCCCCGACAATGTTTTTGGCTGTATCCTGCCATAATTAGGTACATGCTAACTTATGATGCCCTCGTCTGGTGGCCAAGGATGAGACGAGTGGTAGCCAGGCATGACCTGATGCATGCGCAGCGCATCGCATGTCTTAGCATTACAGGAGCAATGTGCACGAGGCCGACGGCGGCAATGGAAGCCCTCTTATGTGTCCCTCCCCTAGAGCTGTTCGTGGAGGAGGCTGCAGTGTGACAATACCTTGGAAGAGATCGCTATTGATAATGACTTGACACTCAGATGGGTTAAAGGTCATAAAGACAATCTGGAAAACGAGGCTGCCGATAGGTTGGCACGACTGGGTTCGTGTTCTCCTTACATGGGCCCGGAGCCTGTTCTTCCTATTTCTTCAGCTACACTCACCACCCTAACAAATCAATGGACGACTACTCTACACGAAGAGAGATCGGCATCCATAACTACCTGCTGTCAGGCACTCAAAGCCTTCCCCAGGCTGTCGTCCAGAACAGCAAGATACTGAGCCTGCAGCTCTCTCACAGTAAACTACCAAGTTGAAGGGCTATTGACTGGCCACTGCAAGACTTATAAACACATGCACGGCATAGGACTGACTAGCAACGCACTCTGTCGTACGTGTTACCTATAAGACAAGTCGCCGGAGCACATCTTATGTGACTGTCCGGCGCTTGCCCAACTTAGAGGTTCCATTCGGGGGCAGTTCAGGTCGGTTTTGGCAGCACTTCACCTGCTACAGTGCTCGAGTTGATTCTTCGCTTGGGTTGGCTCGAGTAGGCTGCGAGTGAGTGAATCCGCCTAGGGAAGGTAACACAATGGGCCCAGTTAGAATGGCCTAAGTGCGCGCGGCTAGCCACCCTTCTCACCAACAATCCAGAATCTAGAACGTACATATTTTTTGAGTCGCCTTGTTAATGGAACCTAAGACTTCACCTATGTTTCTATCTGTTCCATTACTTTCCCGTCTTTTATTCGCTTAGTTTCGAATACCTACATAAATAAGGGCTGTTCAAAAATGTTGAAGCATTCCGCTAACTTTTTATTACTAAAACGGCGATTTTGACTAAATTACCAATAATACGGTGTCTGCCTAACTAATTAAGATGCAATTGAGAAAATGAAAAAAATAATTGCTTGACACAGTTTTTAGGTAATGAGAGATTTGGAAACATTATAAATTGAACACCCTCCACGTTTTTCCATATTTTGAAGGGTTGCCATGATTTTTATGCAATGTTCTTTTTTAAAGTGATATTTTATTTGAAATTGTCATTATTTATTTGAAATAATATACAATGAGCTTTTATATCAAAACTTACACTATCAGAATATTGAGAGATATTCAGAATGTACAATTAGAAAGAAATTTATGTTAAATTTACGGCTTTATATGAGGCCAGTAAATTTTATTAACAATTTACGTAGTTTTTGGCTTTACGATTTCCCAAGAAGCCGTCGCAAATCTCCTGAAAAGACAACCTGCTGCTTTTTCAATTCCGTTTAGCGCCTGAACAATTTTTTCATCTCGAAGTAGCTGTCTGATCTGGGGTCCCACAAAAATACATTCCTTTATCTTAGCATCACTGATCTTAGGGAACCTACTCCTCACATAAGCAAACCCACTATTAGTTTTATCCATACCTTTGACAAAGTTTTTCACCAACCCAAGCTTAATGTGCAGAGGAGGCAAATACATTTTTGAGGATCAACAAGGTCAGTGAAGTTGATTTTGACCACTTTTTTCTTTCATTAATGTTTTTTGCCTATCCCAACTGTCCCATTACCAGATGAAACAACAATACTTTGTGCAACCGAGTTGCATGCCGAGCAAAACTGAAACAACTTTCAAATCGCCACAAATATTCCACTTAAAGTCGTTATACTTAATTTTTTCCAAAAGAAGCTTCATATTGTCATAAAATTCTTTCAAATCGCTTGCATGGGCCAAAGGAAGAGAGGGGGACTTATTTCCATTGTCGAGTAGTACCGCTTTCAAGCTTAAATTGGAAGAGTCAATGAACAAACGCCACTCATCTGTATTATATTCATGACCAAACGCCTTCATAACAGAATCAAAGTCATTACAAAATACAAGTTCTTCTTCCATAGAGAAGAAATTAGGAATAGCAAAAGGCGTTATCGTTTACCTTTTGGCCACGCTGTAAGAAGTCTTTTGTCTTCATCACCTACTTTACATTTGAAATACTGTTCATAGCACTTTTTAAGGATAGGTGCGAAAGATAGTTTCTTGATATTTAAATGTCAATTCGCCACAAATGTAGTAAAAACAGTTCGGGTGATTGACACATTTCCTTGGCATTTTTACAGGTGATCAAATGTTCACAGTTTCACCGCAATAGCTTGAACGCACCACAACGCAAAACTTTTTAAAACGTTAACAACGTTAGCAATATGGGCCGACAACTGTAATAATAAGAGATGTTACCTAGGAATAGGAAATGCAAGTCTTAACACGTTAAGACACGTTCAAACATTAACCATTACATGCTGCTGCATCAGTTTCAAGCTCTAGGCGAGAACTGAAATAACGTCAAGACATGTTCTCTTACAGTACATATTTATGCATGCATATTTTAGGTGGATAAACGCTATCTTGGGACATAAAAACTATGGCTGGTGAAGAAATTCTGAAAACATAATTGATTTCAGCATACCAAAGCATATGGAAATCAGGCATTTTTGTGCTTGGGACAGTACCCAGTATAATTTGTCGTATATTAACAAGACCTGGGACTCCTTCCCAGTTCCTGCTCCCAGACTAAGGTTCCTCCATGATCTTCCCTTACTCCTTGGAGAATGCTGGGAGATAACCAAAGTAGACTTGCGATTATGTGAACTAATCACAATTTTGGTTGTTCACATATATTCCAATGATTCACATAAAGCAGTATTCACATAATTACGAGGCTACTGTATTATATTTTTGTCATTATTGTTAACATCATAGGAAAGTTATTTAGTTGGAGTGGGAACATTTCAATTGTTATGGAAGTAGTACTTAGAATAGGTAGCCTGTGTAGTACCTTTAGGTGGAGCACGGGGTTTATAAATAATAAAATTGTAGCTTCTACACAAAAATGTATTGAAACTAGTTTTTCCTTTGCTCAATTACATAAATTGCGAACGTTCAATAATAATTATTCTTTAAGGCGAATCTGGATGTCCAAGTGTGCGACAGAGATAAATATATCGGAAAAGTAATGTTTGAATTTGCGCCAACGTTTTAATTTTTTTATTTTCTATGTATTTACATTTTTAAATGGCGTAAGTTTGTTATTAAAAACAATTTCTAAAATCAGCTCAACGGCGCATGTGAAGACCAATGTCTTAATGACAAAACTTTTTTAATTTTTGAATTTGGACTAATAATAACGCCCGAAACAGAAATATTCATTTTTTTTTCCATCAAATGCCGACAGGCCGCCGGCTTCTATCGTAACCTAACGCACAGACCGATGTTTGTTTTGAGGACGTATCTACATACAGATGGTCTGCTATGGCATCACGTAAGGCATAAATATAAGGATATTCAATTCTGCTTTCAGTACTGTCTTTTTGTGTATTTTACACAACCCAACCTACTTCCTACCTATGTTTTAAATAAGTGAGAAATTCTTAAATGTGTAATGTTAATAATAGACAATGTATTACTATTTATTAACGAGTCATAATTAAAATACTAAACCACTTCAATAATTTCTTGATGCCAATGGTATTACGAAACAGAACATCAATAAATGCAAATAAAAAAATGCATACAGCCATTTTTTTGACTGGGTAAAATGTATCTATAAATTACAATTTCTTTTATATCTGCTTAGATTACATACCTTGTATCATAGAATTATTTTTGGATTTTGGCGCACTGAAATACGCAATGACAAAGCAATAAAATGTCTAGGTAAGTAGATATGGAACTTACATTTTGCACAATAGAATATTAAATCTTAGAAGAAGCCTTTTTTCTTTTCGCGCTGATACGAAGATGCTTTCACCTTTTGACGAGTATCTTTTATCCATTTTTAGATAATGCAGTTTGCTACTTGTAAGAAAGTAAATATTCTTCATACAATAACTGCTGTGCTAACAATAAGTCAGTTCCAGAGAAAAAACTTTAGAGGTACTTGACTACAGGTGTGCGATGTCTGTGTGTGTGTTGAGTGAGGTTTGTATGTTTGTGACAGTGTGTGGCACCCTGACTCATTTATCACAAGTTAGAAGAAATTCTATTGTAAAATCATAGATACAGGTATAGAATTACACTCCATGAAACGTAGCGAATACTCTAGACAATCTTAGCAATTGATTTTGGGCACATGTAATATAGAAGGCAAACAATTCATACCATTCTAAAAGACAAGAGGTATCTTTCTGCTCGATCTGACTATCGCTTGAGGTTTATTCCTGCAATCACATGTTCTACAAATGCTCTTCACATTTGTGCATACCTCGAGATAATTCAGTTTTCGGAAAACAGCAGTTACTCAATTTACAAAATTAGTAACTGATTCTACTGATTCATAGTACGGATTATATTATCAGTGCTATAATTATGTATTTCTGAATTAATAGTATTCTTTGTAGCCTAGTAAATCAAATTAAATTACTATAGTATCTTATTAATTTGCGTGGAGCTGACGGACCAAATCCAAGATGCCCTGACGAATAAGGAAACCGTAGTGTGCGCCTTTCTAGACATAGAGGGTGCTTTTGAGAACACTCCACACGAGTCTGTCAAAAAAGCATTAATTAATAGGGGGGTAGACGGCGTGACTTCTAGATGGATGTCGCAACTACTGTCTACCAGGTCGGTGGAGGCGGAGGTGGGACATAAGACCATCTCGGTTAGTACGAGCAGAGGATGCCCACAGGGGGGAGTTACATCCCCACTTATATGGAGCCTAATAGTAGATGAACTCTTATGCGGACTGACGAATCTAGGCATATCTTGTCAAGGGTATGCTGATGATATTGTCCTATTACGCAAGAGGAAATTTGAGATACCTCTTGTGGATAGTTCAAAGAGGATTGAACTTCACGAGAAGATGGTGTCAATCGATGGGATCCATGTTAACCCCACTAAGACAACCCTAGTAGCATTTACCAGGAAAAGAAAATCAAATCTTAGAACCATAAAACTGGATGGCAAAATATAGACTGGAGAAGCGGAAGTTAAATATCTAGGCCTTACCCTAAACAATAACTTCTATGGAAAAACATGAACTTGAAGTAACCAACAAGGCCAAAAGAGCTCTGATGGTGTGCAGAAACTTTGCAGGGAAAAATTGGGGATGCAACCCAAAAAACTGCTTTGGATGTATACAGCGATAGTGAGCACAATCATCACCTATGCATCAGTTAGCATGGAGCAAAAGAACTAATCTGGCCACCGCGAGAATTAATCTCTCAAAGTGCAAAGATTAGCATGTGTATGCATAACGGGGCTATGAGAATCTGACCACAGCAGCTATTGAAGTAGTATTGGATCTTGCCCCCCTCCACATTGTAATAGAGGGCGTGCCGAAAAGAACCGCACTAAGATGGTCAAGGAAGGAATGGATTAGCATAGGCCTCAATCTCCCGACGGTGATCAAACCTGGGATATGCCCGGGATGGTATGTTAAAAAATTTAGCTTTGTGAAGAATTCACCACAAAGCTAAGTAACAGGAGCGAGTGGGATCATAACATCATCTTGAACTTGAATAGAAATGCCATCAAATGGTATACTGATGGCTCCAAAACGGCAGAAGGAACTGGACATAGGAATATATAGGCCTAGAACACATATTTCGAAAGCTTGGGAAAATACCCAAGTATATTTCAGGCGGGAAATACACGCTATTGGAAGATGTGTTCAGTTTCAATATGGATAGGAACTATCGGAAGCAGGAGATTATCATCATGTCTGATAGTCAAGCAGCCATCAGGCGCTGAGCTCATATGAAATCAGTTCCAAGATGGTCTGGAATGCCTAGGGAAACTAAATGAGCTAGGCAAAAGAAGTAAAGTAACCCTCCTGTGGGTTCCGGTCCACAGGAGTGGAAGGAAACGAAATAACGGATAACCTCGCAAAAAGGGGCTGAAATGCCTTTTGTAGGCCTGAACCCTTTTGCGGGTTAAGTAGCAGTAAATACTGAAGAAACTAAAATGGAAATGGAGCAGAGAAAATCCAGTTATTGGGAAAATCTCCAGGGAATGAGGCAAAGTAAAATTCTTCTGGGAACTTATAACCAGAAGAGGTTTACAGAATGCATCAACCTGAGTAAGAACAATGTTCGCATTTAACAGGAATACTTTCAGGCCATTGTAGACTGAAAGGACACCTGACTAAGCTTGGATTGGAAAAAGATCCTCAATGCAGATTCTGTGGGGACCAGGATGAAATCACCCATCATCTCCTCTCTAAACTGCGTAGCACTGTGCAAACTCGAGGGCATTTCACCTGGGAGCATGTGAAATCGAAGAGGGAGATTTACTAGACTGGGGCCCTCTGACATCCTAAACACTTTCTAAAGAAATAGGACTGGAAGGCCAGCTGTAAAGTAGCAAGACTAGGGGACCAATAGATCTTTTAGGTCGCAGTGTAAACAACCCACCCCTTTTACTTACATAAATAAAATGTATGTATGTATGTAAGGGTGCATTTTTTTATTGATTTTTCTAAAAAAAAATATGAAATAGTGTTACCCTATACTTCAAGTTCATATGACAGACTACTAATGTTTTGAAAAGATCTGATTACTCGAACCCGGTATCAATTTCTGTAGCGCACTCAATTCGACGAGTGTGCTACCGGGTCCGTAGTTATCGTTGTCCCGGTGGACGAGATCAAAGAGAAAGCATTTTCCTCTTTCGGACGTTATTTGCAATCAGAAAGGAATGAAAAAAAAATGTTTTAGTGTTAGTAGCCCTTGAGCACTTTTTTATTTTTCCTTTTTTAAATTTTAAATACTGTTTTCAAAACAATCTCTTTATCAAATTTAAAATATTTTGATTGGTATGTCTAAAAACAGCGGAAAAAAGATCCGCGTCATCTCTTGGAAGAGAATCTCATTAAAAGGCCGCCCAGATTCGCCTTAAACGCAACGCTTATTTATTATGGAACCTATATGTGCTTCTGCATTCGACCGACAAACGCTGAACTGATAAGCGAGCCCATGTCCTCGTATACGTGCTTATCCAGCTCGGAGATTCCGACACTAGAAAACGTACTGCAACGGGAAAAACGGAAGAACAGATTATCGCATACGCCGTGAATAAAACACAAACATACAAACGACCGCGTGAACAATCGCCGCTGAGATCGTTTCCGATTTACGTCCGTATGCTTGCATACCAGTGGCGCGCGCGCGCGCGTTCGTATGTGCGAGTGCATTCTAGACCCGATGCACTTCCGAGTTACGTGAAGCGCGATTGCCATGCACACATAACACACACACAATCACTGGCGGCCCGCGGAAAGATCCGCGCACCGCCAGTGAAAGTGCATGCTCGGATTCCGTATCTCCTTGTGTGCGGCCGGAGCAGCGCAGCGGTCGCTTTTGCATCGTTTGCCGGCCTCTGCGTCGTTCGCAGGGCGGTCGCAGCGCGGTCAGACGGTAAATGAAAGCACGAGAATACGGAGAGTGCACTTTCCAAAGGTTATTGCACTAAATGCATCGAGGCGATGGGTCTGCGCGCCTCGCCGCTGTGTTCGCAGATCGTTTGAAGATGTCCGCTACGAGCGAGCCGTTCAACAACTTCGGAAATATACACGTATCGCATGTTGTGTCGTTAACGCTCGTTGAAAATTAGTTGAGAATGTCGTCGGTTTGCGTTAGGATCAGATCGATCTTATGCAACGGACGGATGAATCATATATATAGCGAGAGCGCACTTTCGACCTGACGATTGCGGTAATATATAAATAAAAATATGATTTCTTTCAGTTAACAAAGTCGAGAAATACGCATAATATTTTGCTGGGCGATTGTGTGTCACATATATGATTCGATATACCATCTTCGATCCGTATGCTATCACTGCCATAACGGCAAGCACTCACTGCTATTCTCTACCTTTGTCTAACTGCTGCACAATGCTATCCTCACATCGATCTTTTCAATTTGAATCAATTCAATGAAAGCCCTTACTCCGTACTACTGCGAGGTGAGGGGAGCAATTCGTTAGACATGCGTAATTGGCTTCAAGTTACGCCAGTGTTCGATTCATTTCGTTCATTTTACGTGGTGTTATATTGGTGTATTATTGCCGGTTCTTATATTTAGTAGTGACAAAGGACACCGAAGGTGTTTTTGTAAATATAAATCGCGATTATGATTATGTGTGCGATTATAAATCACATCGTTGGAAAAGTGTGAATCTAAATTGCATTTAAAAATAATCAGCTTTGAACAATCAAATGCAATTCGAGCGATTATAAATCGCCATAATCGTGCTGGGGGGCCCGGATTAAAATAGTGTTTATTTGCATTTCAAACAGCAATATGGCTGACAATTAACAGTATTTATTATGATTTGAATTTTTTAGTTTCCTTTTCGCTTTACGCAGATAATTTATTATTTCATCATTTGACGATTCCGTAAAAAACAATTTTTATCCCACAAAAATGGGGTCTAGTACGTTTCAGCGCCGCCGTTTCATCGCCGCCGTTTCAGCGCCGCCGATTCAGCGCCAGGACATTTCAGCGCCGGGACGTTTTCAGCGCCGGGACATTTCAGCGCCGCGGCGTTATTGAATGGTTTAAACTATGGGATAACTTGATGAATATGTAATAGGTTGCAAACTAATATGTAACACTTTTCGAATTTATTGTGATTGATTTTTTCTGCCTATAAACATAGTGTGATTGATTTTTTTAATGATTTTTTTCTTTTTTTTTCGAAATATCATTTTTTTTGACATTGGATGGAGGACAGGGGAGGGTAATGATTTTTTAAATAATATTTTTTTCTTCTTTTCGGCACGTTGAAAGACAGGATGGATTTACATACAGGCGCTTTTTTATCCAGAAAAAGATTTTCTTTGAAACTCGTTGGTTGAAGTTTTTTTTTATGACGTGAATATGTACCACCACAAATTAATAAGAGCTTGTTGCTAACACTATACGGTACTTTTGCAAAGAAGTGGTGGTATGGTTTTAGGAAGAATATTATCTCTAAATCACATCGAAATAATAGTAATAAGTAAAAAAAAGCTAAACGTATGATGCAGAGATTTTTTTGAACATCGGGGGAGAGGACACATTAAAAATGTCATCATATTTTTTTTAGTGTTGGTAGGGGTGAGAGGGGAAGGGGAGTGACAGGTTTAAATGATAATTTTCTTTTTTGCGAAACATCGGGAGGATGAATTATTTTTTTTGCTTTTTGTTTAAACATTCGTAGAGGATATATTAAAAATGTTTCAAATCATATTTTTTTTTAACATTGGACGGGGTGAGAGGGGGAAGGAATTAGTTTTTTTAAATATTTTTTTCTTATTTTTGAAACATCGGGAGAAAGAATGCATTATAAATGTTTCAAATATATTTTTTTTTAATATTGGAAGAGGTCGAGGGGAAGGGGCATTAGCTTTTTAATGATGATGTTTATGATTTGAAACATTTTTCACGCGTCCTCTCTCTTCCGATGTTTCGAAAAAAAAAGATTCCCCCTTCCACCTTTCTAATATTAAAAAAATGATTTAAAAGAAAAAAAATAAATCATCAAAAAAGCATTTTACCCCCTCCCTTTTCCCCTTCCACTCTTAGAAAAAATATGATTTAGTACATTTCTTATGCATCCTCTATCTAGATGTTTCTAAAAAAAGAGAAAAATGTCATTTAAAGATCTAATCGCTCCCCCTCCCCTTCGCATCCCTTCAAAAAAATATATTTGAAACATTTTTAAAGCCTCCTCTCCCGATGTTTAAAAAAACAAGAAAAAAATATCATTAAAAGAAATATCCTCCGCTCTCCCTTTCCTCCTTCGAATGTTAAAAAAAAATATAATTTGGAACATTTCCAATCCATCTTGTCTTTCAATGTGTCGAAAAAAAAAAATATCATTTAAAAAATCATTACCCTCCCCTGTCACCCCATCCAATGTTAAAAAAAAATTAATATTTCGAAAAAAAAAGAAAAAAATATCTTACCCCTTCCAATGTTAAAAAAAAATTTCAAACATTTAAAAAAACTGTGTATCATACGTTCAAATCAAATTCAATTGGTACTGGATGTGGCGTCAAAACGTTCCGGCATCGAAACGGCGGCTTCGAAACCTCCCATGCAACCAAATACACGTGGTACAAAAATTCTTCATAAGAATGAACGATTTGCTTAAGATCATTAAGTTATCTATAGTTTAACCATTCAATAGTGCGGCCCTGAATCGGCCGGCGCTGAATCGGCCAGCGCTGAATCGGCGGCGCTGAAACGGCGGCGATGAAACGGCGGCGATGAAACGGCGGCGCTGAAACGTCCCATTCCGACAAAAATGAACCCGATGCTTTCGACCATTATGCATAGAAGTAAATAAATCGTGTAAACAAATCAGTGCGTTGGAAAACGATTACAAATCGTGGATTAATTGCTGTGACGTAACGATTAATCGTAGAATCATATTCACAATAGCGATTTATATTTACAAAAACACCTCAAGTGATGCAATCGCCTTACGTCACATTGTGTTAACCAATTAGCCGGTGTATATTTACGAATTGTTTTACTGTTGATGATATTGATGATTAAAAATAAATATGGACGTATATGTGCTACTCTTAGAGACACTTCACATCTTTTGTTTTCGTTAGCGCTCTGCTCTGTGCTTTGTTTGTGTTTAAATTGCGAAACTATGGCGTTTAATTGTTGTGCTCCGTGTTCTAAGGGAGCGGACTGTATGATAGTAAAAGTAAATAGTGATGTAAACAATTCTGAAACATTTTCTACGAAAATTTGTGGATATATTTAATTTCCATAATTTGTCGTATTAATATATTTATTGACTTTTCAGAGGCTCAATTTGTTCGCATGCTACAGTTATAATAATATCTCAACATCTCGAAAACAAACAAGTGATAGAAACTGACACAACATAAGAGAAATCATAAAATATTGACTATTGGTGAAAAAAATGCAAATTCTTGATATAATACAAAGAAAAAGAATCATATGCCGAGGTATTGAGGATATTTGGAAAAAAATGAATCGTCTATACGCGAGACTGTAGAAAACGAAAAGATCTCATCTAATTTTTCTCTGTCACCCCATATAATCAAAAATACTTTCACAATACGCGATAAAGTGCTAGTAAAGATGCAAAAAACCTTAAACCCTTATGAAAACTGTAAACAAGCCAGCACTGAAGAAGACGAATAATAAAACCATTAGGGAATCGTTAAAAAGATTTGAGAAAAGATATAACCTGAAAAATATAAAGATCACTAGAGAAGCCGTGTCTGCTGACAAAGAAACCGCTGATATACTTCGAAGTTGCATAGCATTTTCAGTCCCACTCAATTGAAATGAGCCCAACTGAAAAACATCATAAGGCGACCAAATCAAACACCGAAACTTAGTGAAACTACAGTAAGATGCATAGGAACTGCTGTGGAACACTATCTACATTGGAGAAATGCTGAAACCTCAATAGAAAAAAAGAACGAATATATGCACATATGTAATGTAATATGTAGCACTTTTAATTATTTTAAATTCATTTTCAATACGATTCAAACACAGACACCGGTTTGCAAGATAATTTACTCACAAATGATGACTTATGAACTGCGGTGTATGTATAGGTACTGTCTGTGCACGGACTCATATGAACATGATTCACAACTTTATTATACATTACAAACTAATTAGTTAACCTAGTTATACATGTGTCTGCTATGTCTATTTTGCACATTATCAGACCAATTTACACACGATTTGTATTTTTTTATTTGCAAATAAACCTGATGCATACTATTTATTACATATTTAGAATTAAAATCGCGATTTTATTACCTCAAGTCATTATCAACTTTCAAGCGTTCATAAGTGACACAGTACATCTGTGCGTGCATAAAAACTTAACATAGATACTTTAAAATACTAAATGAAAAACTACAGAATGGAACCAGGTTAGACAATACGTTGGCTTCAGCGTTAAAAATGTATGATGATGGTATACGGACGTCTTATAAATTATTTACTAATAGCATAATCAGCAAAACTTGGTGCCATGGGAGAACAGCTAATTTTACTAAGCGTCGATATGATTTTACAAACAATTCTACATAAGTTTGCATATGATATACCAAAAAGAATTAAGTAATTATGTATCTGCAAGAGGCGAATTATTTCGTTATGGAACTGGACAAGTTAATTTTACCTAATAACCACGCCCTATGTTGACATATGTTCGCTTTATTGTGGACCAAAAGTGCACGTGAAACTGCTTTTTGCGAGAATTTTGACAACAGTCACTACAGGCAAATCAATATTGAATGTTTTGCAAGATTATTTCATAGAAAAAAAATATTCCTTTATCAGATATAATATTAGCTGATGCCGATTTTATAAATCATTTGGGAAAAAAGTATGTACTTGGGTTGTGTGCAATCTACTGCGACGTTCATCGATAATATTTAGTTTAAACTGGCAATCAAAAAGCTTGCTAGATTACCAATCTTTTCAATTTGACGTAACAGCGATAAACGCAGCAGTGAATTCTAGGTTATTTGCGCAGTTGTGAAGAAAACCAAAATTGTAATTAAGCTTATGAAACAAAATATTACGCGGCTCGAATTTTTCCAGTTCCCCAAATGACAAGCGCCAGAAGTTTAGGATGATGACACTGGCAAGACTACAATCAGCAGTTAAATTACTTACAATGAATTTCAAGTCAGGTTAAGAATGGCTTGACTATGAAAATATCATATTCGATAATCGACCAATACAAAAGCCCTATTAAAGTGAATACCTATGCAAATCATAGTTGAGGTCAATATATAGCTAAAAAAAAAATTAGTGCACTGTAGGCTGAGATTTACGTGAGAAAAAAATTCGCAGGAGGGAAAGGACCAAAAGTTTTGGAATTCCTGTATAATTAACATATCAAAAGCATTCAGAACCTTATAAAGATTCATGTGAATGATAAATGAGATTTCCATTTAAGAGAGTAAACCGCTGTCAACTACAAATAAGTTCATTGATTTTTCACTGTTTATCCAAACCGTTATCTGCGCGCACGCTAATACTGCTTCTCAAAAGCTGTAAAGATCTGAGGAAGAATTTAAGTTTTATCAAGTTGAATAGGCACTATGTATGTATTTCATAATCAAATTATATCTCTCGAACGGAAGATGTTACTAAAATTTATTACTAATTCCGCAAGGGGGAACGCACGACGAATATTTTATATTTATTATTGAGCATTAACGATCGAAAGGTTACCGTGGAAGGCCAACATTTTCGGACCTTCTAACGGAGGTCGGATCCTTGCCCAGGGTGGTCCGCCTGTGTCTCGGCTTCTAGGCAAGGTTGTCAGGTGCGCTTAGATTTAGAGAGGCTGCAGTGTGAATTATTATTCGCTATCTCAGTCTGGGAGGAACCGTAGCGGATCTACGCGAACATAACAAGGTAAGGCATACGAAAAGTTTGATATTGCAAATATGGTGGTATGAATAAGGGCGTTTGCAATAGCATCGTGAGCAATTAATGTAGATTGATTGTTATAAACTATTGCTTTACTTTTTTCTTTGTGTTAATATCTCATGTTACTTACAAAGAAACTGTCACATATAATTTGGTACATTGTAGGATATATAGTATTTAAATCGCCACGTTTAATTTTGGTAGAACCACGCGTTTAGGGTACTTTCCGGTAATTCCTGTTTTCCACCACAATAGCAGTTACGAGATCGAGGAACTTAGATGGTCCCATAAAACTCCGAAGTGAAGAAATATAGCTCTTAGGAAAAGTAAAATATCCAGCTTTCCTACAGCCCAAGCTTGCTTAGAATCGACAGTTTGAGAGAATTAAAACCATTCATTCACCATCAGAAGAGCTCATGGAAAAACATGACGGTTAAAACCTAATATGATGTACTGAACCTCGATGATCAGTTATTCAACTCTGGTATGGTAGACAATGGTGCAGCAGCAAACTTCTCTAACTGAAATTAGCAAGATACAGAGGTTTGCTTGTTTAGGAATAAAAAGCAATGAGGACTACTCCTACAGCAGCAATCTAATGTCTCCTAGATCTTCCTTCTCTCCATTTGGAGATAATAAGCGAGACAAGAATGGAGCATCTCAGATTGCAAAAACTATCAAGTGACTGATACTGCATATCAGTCACTTGATAGTGATACACAGTACACAGTAATATTGTCCATCATGTGTAAGGTAACCTTTTGAGAATTATTTCGACGTACCTTTTTAACAGAAATTTTGAAGTGGACAACTGTAATCCCGTACGTAAAAGGCCTATAGGAAAAAAATCAGGAGAATAAGCAACAACTACAAGGTTAGAACAACAATAAGGACGACGAACACCAACAGACCAACCCTAACCAAAACAAAGCCGCACAACGTGAATCAGAGGACGAAAGAATATATATACCGAATATCGTGTGAACGTGGAAGACCATACATCGGAGAAACAGACTCCTGCAAGTCGGAATCAAAGAACACCAAAAATTGCTTCGGCTGGGAGATACGGATATGTCCCGCTTGGCTCAACATGCTTGGGAAGAAGATCACAGAATTGAATGGGACGAAGCGACAATCCTGGCAAGTGAGGAAAACTTCACAAAAAGAAAATTAAAAGAAGCAGTATACATGTCGTTACACCAAATGCCATAAGCATACCAAGCCTTGAAATCAAAGATGTCTGGTTACTAATGATTAGGAATAGCTGAAGCAGAAGGCCGGCAACCACAATCCCGGTGACAGAATAATAATAACTACCACGCATACAAAATTGCACATACCAGTGCACATCACATTCTGCGCATATACCTGTAGCTTAAATATAGATTCACTCAGAATGGTCAACAAAGGAAAGATTAGGCATAGGCCTCAATCTCCTGACGGTGATCAAACCTGGGACATGCCCCGGGACGATATGTTAAAAGAAAATTCAGATTTGTGAAGGAATTCATCACAAAGCTCAGTAGCAAGAACGAGTGGGACCATAACACCATCTTGAACTTGAATAGAAATGCCATCAAATGGTGCACTGATGGCTCCAAAACGGCAGAGGGAACTGGAATAGGTATATATGATCCTAGAACCACATATTTCGAAAGCTTGGGAAATATACAAGTATATTTCAGGCGGAAAAAACACGCTATTGAAAGATGTGTTCAGTTCAATATTGATAGAAATTATCGAAAGCAGGAGATTATCATCATGTTTGATAGTCAAGCAGCCATCAAGGCGCTGAGCTCATATGAAATCAGTTCCAAGGTGGTATGGGAATGCCTAGGGAAATTAAATGAGCTAGGCAAAAGGAATAAAATAACCCTCCTGTGGGTTCCGGGTCACACAGGAGTGGAAGGAAACGAAATAACGGATAATCTCGCAAAAAAGGGGCTGGAATACCTTTTCTAGGGCCTGAACCTTTTTGCGGGTTAAGTAGCAGCGCAATACTGAAGAAACTGAAAATAGATATGGAGCAGAGAAAATCCAGTTACTGGGAAAACCTCCAGAGAATAAGGTAACGTAAAATTCTTCTGGGGACTTATAACCAGAAGAGGATTACAGAATGCATCAACCTGAGTAAGAACAATGTTCGCATATTAACAGGAATACTTTCAGACCATTGTAGACTGAAAGGACATCTGAGTAAGCTTGGATTCGAAAAGGAATCTGAATGTAGATTTTGTGAGGAACAGGATGAAATACCCATCCATTTCCTCTCAAACTGCGTAGCACTGTGCAACTCAAGGGCGTTGCACCTGGGAGCATGTGAAATCGAAGAGGGAGACCTACCTAGACTGGGACCCTCTTATATACTACACTTTCTGAAAGGAATAGGAAGAATAGGGGACACAAAAGATCTTTTAGGTCGCAGTGTAACATCACCCTTCCATTTATATACATACATACATAAATATACGTTGTAAGATAGCAATATCTGTCCCCCGATTGGCTGAATGGATGTGAAAGTGTTAGTGTTAGATTAGTAAATATTCGGAATTTCTAGACCGAGTTCGAATCTCATACAAGACAAAAGAAAAAAAAGGTTTTCGGACATGTTTGTCAAATTAATTGTAAATAATGAGTTTGGTAAGAAACAGCCCTCTTCAGGCCTACACTGATGACGGCAGTACACGAACTGCCGAAACATCGGATCATCAAAATCCTACAAGCGATGGAAATAGCCCAAACAACAACTCAAGTATTCGTCCATCGTCAACAATTTCTCGTCATGAGTTACAATATTGTCAACCTTATATTTTGTTCAAATTTTGTTGATTAAAAATGTTTTTGCGCCTCCGTCCAGAAACACTCATTTTGCAGTACTTCAAAGCGGCAGGAAAACGGTCGTTTTTCTGCCTAGGCAGGCAAAAATGTTACTAAAGGTTGGCCGCACTAGATTCCACATGACAGACGTGAAATAAATTGTCATTAAGCTACTGTTCAACCATGCTAAGATGAACTAAATAGATATTAAACTAGAAAGAAAATTACAGAAAAAGATTTATTCTCGGAAACGTCAAAATACTAATGTATGTAACATGTATGCCAACTTGTACTGTTAACTCCCCAGTCTCAAAATTTCTTTTCTATTTTCAATTCAAAATTAAGATTTGTCGGCCCAAAAAACATTGTGTATCACACGGCCAGAAACTCTTTTGCGAGTATTCGTACTTGTTTACACAAACCGTACTCACACTCGCAAAACTGTAGTTTCTGGCCCAGTGATACAAATAACTATTTAATGTAACAACATTTCTCCAATAAAGTGATATTGGTTGACGTAATGCATTTTCTTCTCTCAATGTTCTCCTAGCTGTTCTTTGGTATAATTTTACGATTTTCTGTTTCTCTCTCATTTACCTGCTTTTCCTTTCTACATTTTCTCTGTTTTCCACTGTTCCTGATTTCGTATTTGTGGATTTACATTTGTATTCTTTCAGATAAGTCATAAATGCGTCATAAATGTGCAGGCTAGCCATGTGATTTACTTTATACCTTAAGTAGTTAACAAAGGCTGCCAATTAATACCTTTATTGCTACGAAAAAACTACCTTTATAGTTCTGTACATTTTTTTTATCCCCGCTATCTTAACATAATAAGTAAACCATAGCAATTTTCCCCGAAGTAATAAACTCACGTCAAGATCTCAATGAGCTCCTCTGTATGTTCATCTCGCATTAATCTTACCTTAACGCGACTCGCATCTCTTGCATTAAACGACCCGTACACCTGGACTGCCCGGATTTTTCTCCGCCGGCATCCATTCCGAAGTCCACCGCATTAATTCCGCCATTATACCGGCCGGTCGATTGATCAAAAACGCACCTCATCATGCATTTGCGCCCGGTCGTCCGTGCGGACGGTACTACGTTAGTGCCCACCTATGTGGGGAACGACGTTAACTGCATAGGAGAACATAATTTTCTAGGCGATACTGTGTAAACTGGTGCGCATTCTGCTCGACCGCCAAGCCGAGCGTAAAGTTCTGCGACGACCCCTAGTGCCGTTGACCCCGCAGGGACGTCACACCGAACGACCTAGTATCAACTTGAGATACACACGCACGCACCGACGAATCGCGCATTCTGCCGGTATCTGAGGTCAAATTTTACAGGCGGCTCTTTAATATTCGGAAATTTTAGCATCCGCACTTTTTTTTTGGATTTTTGAATTAAATTACAGCGGGAGCTTAATGCTTTGAAACAGTAATTGAATTGTAAGAGTTGGAGCTACATTATTTAATTATTTTCGGTCACAATTTTATAAATTGATTTAATTAATACAAATTAATGTGACAGAAGGACTTTCTTTTGAAATGGAAAGAAGCGGCAGTGATTTAAAATGGAAGGGAGAATCGACAGGTTCACCCTCAGACTAGGAAACCTGGGCAAAATGATATACTTAACGCATAATCAGACATAATTGTAACAGGAAATTCTCTACAATAATTCTGGATATAAAAATAGTACTGCAGTTTCTAAAAAATTAATGTTTTTGGGACAATATGGCATCTGCACCATATTATCCGTATTGTCGGACAATATGCAGTGGCGGCTCGTGATCGGAAACGCAGGGTGTTCACAAAATCAAGAACATGCAAATTTTTAACTAAAATCTAATCATTTTTTTCGTACATATCCTTCTTAAATTTTCTTGTAAGGTCTCCAAATTTGCCCGTTGTAGTTTGCGTCAAATTAAGCTCTGGTTTTGGTCTGCCCATAGGTACTTTTGACTTGAATTTTTTGTTCATAACTAAACGAATTAAAATTGTTTTTCAAATATTGCACAGTAAAACTGTTCGCATCCATAGTTCTTATTTATATATTGTTTAGTGTTTACCTACAATACTACTTCGTTTGTTTTGTGTGCATTTCATTATCTTTTTTACGTACTGTATATTTCATTTCATTACTTTTTTTACGTACTATATATATTCCTTGCTTTGTCGGCTTTTTGCCGAGGGATTTAACGATGCGCCGTAGTTTTTAACTGCGACTGCGCTGTTGCCAATTTATTTTTGTTTTTTAAAAAAATCAATTATTATTTGTATCTTTGAGGGAAATGTACGTTTTTGGGACAGTTAAAGATTTACGAGTTTAAGTTTGTGATTTTATGTGCGCGGGTTTTAATAAACGTATTGCTGTAGATGAAGTAGTACCTCAAACGAAAATTTAAATCAGTATTTTAAATAAAATAGATAGTTTTTTTTTAACAAATATATTGTCTAATTTCCTTTTTTTACAAAGTTAAATTTAAGATATTTATAAATTAACACTAAGTATTTAAATTGTTACAACCATGATTATTGTGGTAATTGTATCAACTTTTATCATCTGCAATTCTTTGAAATCTTCTTATACCTAAAACTAAAATTAAAATTAATTTGATACAGACCTGTGTTAATTACTCATCTAAACTCCGCGAGTGTGATTAAACATTGAGCACTGGCTTAATATCAGTAACAAATTTCTAGTGTATGCAGTCATTTTCTTTTCAGTCTTGTTCTTGTTGTTTTGTTCTCTTTATTGTTTTTAACGGAATTAGGTAGTAATTATAGGCATAGATTTTTAAATTGTTTCTTATATCAAGGTTAAGTGGAAGAATGGCTGCTGACAAGTTCAGCCGCTAAACTTCGCCTTGGGGTTCCATTTTTCATTTCTTAACAGAATATTTGTATATAACTATGTATAATTTATAATGGGAAATAAAGATTATATATAAATTAATAGATTAATATATTAAAATTTTTAAATTCCAAGCAAAAGAAAACAATACATGTGAGCCACCCCGATATCTATATCACGCTGGCTCTCTCGCTCGCACGTACGAAGCAGAGAGCAAGCAAACAAACAAAAATCCCGAACAAATCCGTCAATAGAAAAATATGCAATAGTGAAATAAATAATATAATGTTATATATAGCACGAAATTCTGTTAAAACTAAAGTATAAAGAAAAACCCGTTATCCTGAAATATCAAACAACTTTAAAATGAAATAATATTAAATTAAGAAATTTATTCAGATAATTGTTTTTTTTTTTTTTTAAGAAAAAATTACAGCAGCATGTTATTTAATAAATTAAAATAAATACGCGCCCTTGGTTTCATTACGAAACTGTCACCAACAAATAGTATTAGTTCTTATGGGTAGTTACGACCTGTGAACGGTGAGTCATTCATAAACAAAAACAATATAAAAGTTTATCCGTAAAAACACGATATCTTAACGTTGATGTCAATCGATTTGTTAACGTGACCCGAGAACGCAACGAAAACGAACACAGAAGCACACTCAATTTGTGCACCGTTCATATGGAATCTGCCGTAACCCTCCCCACCTCCGCTACGTTCTTTATGTCGTCGGTTGCTTGAAAAACATATTTCCGCGGTTACTGTCTCACCTCTTTCTCGCGATGACAATGCTTCAACTTGGCGTTTTCCTTTAAAGGCTAATTTTGGACACACCTTTGGGATTCACCGTTATTCAGTTTCATCCACATTGTCGATTTTATCGGCCATAAGATGATATTTTTCCACAGTCTCTACTAGCAGTTTGAAAATCTGGTGTTCTAAGCGATAATTTGAAATGTCGGCGCAAATCGCTGCATCCAGTCTTTTCCAGGTATCTCACTATCTTTATTAAATGGATGAGGCAATCCATTCAGTTCGGCTAGCTGGAAAGCCAAGCGTCTACATTCCAGAAGTGTCAGACCAAATAATCTATCTTCCATATTCTTCAGATAATTTGTAAGTTCTGCTTCTTGTTCAGCACTAAATGTCGGCTTTTTGCTTTCTAATTCCTTTGTAAGAGTATAATTCTCTCTGTGTTTTTTTAAGTAGTACTCTAATGCTGTATGTGCCACTCCAAAACTAACTGATGCTAGGTAATAACCCATTCGACCAGTTATCACTGGTTCAAATGCATCCACGGACCATTTTTGTCTATCACTACGACGTTCGTATTTAAACACCATCTGAAAATAGTTATGCCAATTATAAGTATCATCCTCCTTTCGCAAGGACAAAATGGAATACCCCATAGTACCCGGCCCCGTTTTGCCCATAGTAACACCTTAAAGGTTATGAGGCAACTTATTATTTCAAGTTTTGTATAGAATTTTTTTTATCTGAAGGTAATCCTCAAGGTGCGCAATTTATTAAGAAAATAAATTCATAAATCTCCAATTACATAAACAATGCTTATCGTCGAATAAATATTGGAAATAATTACAATAACACAGTTTAAATTAATTCACCAGCACTTTCTGACAAGTAAAACAGTTATTTCACATGCTCTATTAATACTGTCTAAATTTCAGATAGATGGCATCAGTAGTGCTAGAATTAAGATGGGTGTTTTATCCGTCGACCCCGTTATGCCCGTCTTTCCCCTAGACTTATTTGTCTACTAAGTTCAATCGGAAAACTATATGAACGTACGCTTAAGCATAGATTGAAGAAAGAACTAGAACAGAATGGCGACCTCTCAGAAATGCAATTCGGGTTCACGAAAGGAAAATCAATGCAATCAAAACAATAGTAGAAATAGTCAAAAAGTCGAAAAAGAAATGGGCAGTGTTTATCACATTGGACATTAAGAATACTCTAAGTTCGACCACTTGAAGAATAATAGTCAAGGAACAGAAAAAAGAAGCTCTCTCAGGAACTTAATCAACATTACTGAAGATTATTTTAGCGAGAGAAATAACCTTGTTTTGCTGGTGGAAGCGGAGAGTCCTAATGACATTATCTTTAGAGCGGAACTCACAGGACAAGATAGCAGAATGGATCAAGACCTGCAAGTCGAGGCTAAGAAAACAGAGACGGTTATCTTAAAAGGGAGTGCAAAAGGACAAGAAATCCTCTTTTCCATCCTAGGAGACCAGATAAAACCTTAGGAAAAGATAATACTTGGGAGTCATTTTATATATGAAACTAACATTTGGTACCCACGTTAAACATGTAACAAAGAGAACCGAAATTACTCTGTCGCTTTAATGCCGAACGTTGGTAGGCCCAGTGGCAGAAAGCGAGATCTCCTATTCATTATTATCCAGAGTTAGATCTTATACGCGGTACGCCTAGCCAGCAGCTCTGGAAATGAGAAAGAGCAGAGATGCCTAGACAAGCTCCAGAGAAGGGTCTTCTTGAGGGTGATCTGTGGCTATAGAACGACTTCAGCATGCGCGTCCCAAGTCATTGCGGGTATACCACCGATTTCCCCATTGTGGAGGAGCAAAGAATGATCTTCTCACCCGTCCGTGGAGGTCTGATACAAAGGTCGCAGGCAAGGGAGAAGATCCTGAATCTGTGGCAAACCAGGTGGGAGCAGAAGGGACAGACTGCTGAATGTACAAGAACGATAATACCAGACATCAGGAATTTGGTGAAATGTAAACATAGGACAACGAGCTATTATCTAACGCAATTCTTATTGGGGCATAGTCACTTAGGACATGTAGGAAAAGAAATTTAAGTAGTTCATTCCAATCGTAGATTGTGTTTTAAGATCGTCTTATACATACAAACTTTACAAATTTTGGCCAAGAGCCATCCTCAGAAGTTATAAGATAGGTCACAAAGATTATAGATGAAATGTATATACAGGGTGGGCCAGCACATTTGCGTCGGTTTATATACAAAAAGTGGTACCATATTTTTAACTTTTTTTTTGTTAAGGGTTATACAGGTTCAGGAGGACCATATTTAAAAATTATTTTGAAGTATACAATGTGACTCAACGAAAAATTACACACCAATGTTGTGAAAAATTAGATAGAACACCCTGTATATTATGACATATTTTGATAGTACAAACTAAATAAAGACAAGTTAGTGTTAGGTTTCTTATGCCTAACTCAACTCGTTTACGAGATAATTAACTATTCTTCAAAATATAGACTACATACTTTTGAGACTAAACAAAATACGTTTATATAAGACGATCTTTAATACACACTATACGATTGAAATTGACTACATATTTTTCAATTTTTGATTACACTATATCCAATCGCATGGATACCATTAACATATAGGAAAAGATTTGGAGTGGCTGAGAGGGAACCATGCTGGTATTGTGACATACTCGACTCACCGGAGTACGCCCTGATAGAGTGTGATAGATGGGACGATACCGAACATAAAAATCAACATAGAAAACCACCTTGAATTAGTGAAAAATACACATTCACCGAAAGAGTTAGACGCATACGAAACCATATATATGAAGAAAACATTCAAATAACTTATTTAATAGAGAGGTAGCACCCCTCTAATACTCCACTTTAATTCATTTGTGAGGGTAAAAAGGAAAGATCCGCATTCGTTGCTAATTCTTAGTATTTCGAAAGATTAGCTAGGCGTGGAAAAGGCGCTTGTAAATATGTTTCCTTTTTAGAGGTAGATAGCGGTGCATGTTTAGATAATAGGCCCTTCTTATTTTCACGAAATTCATTCGGTTTTCAGTTGATAAAGGGGATCCACGTGCTTCCAAAATAATTGTCCCGAATTAATAATCAAAGATTTTGTAGTGCCGAGTGATCGGATATTTACGTGTCTAGGATGTTTGTAAAAGAATACGCAATGAAGGTGTTTTTTTTCTAGCGAATTGTATAGAATTATAAAGCATATTTACAAGCACAGCTATACTAACATTTTTGAAAAACAAAATCTATTTATGTTTGTCTTAGCATTACTAATTATTCTGTTATGTAACCAATATACCTACTTCAGATGGATTAAATACCTTATTTACGTGTTTTGTTATAAATTATATATGTTAAAAATGGCATGTTGTTTTTTTACTTTGATAACAGCATATTTCAATAGAAGTTCATTATTTATTCAAAGTAGGGCTTTTGATAATAGGGTTAAAGATGAAATAATGGGAAAAGCAGCCAAAAGTTTATGATCCCTTTAGATGCTGTCTGAGATTTCGTTAATTTATTTTAAGCTTCATCACAGATACATAAAGTAAGTTGGAATAACAAAACGTAGAAGAAGTTATGCTAAAGTCAACATCAATCAGACAATAATACTAATTTAAAATTGTAAATTAAATGAAGCAGCAAGAGATACCACGTGTATTAAAGAGGTTAAGGTCAGCAAATCTGTGTTATTGTTGGCGATAATTTATCACTTCTAAAAGAATTATTAAATAATTATTTCGGCTACAACAGCCGACTGGTTAAGTATTAAACGGCTTCTATCTACTACAGTAATTTTTAAAATTGATTTGATATTTTTTGTATACTGATCCATTTAGTATTTTCAGGACTCTTTACAATATTGCGGTATGCGAAAATTCGTGCAAGTGACTTGTCAAAGCTTATGGTAATGTTTCTGGCGTATTTTGCATGGGGAAATATGTATATAAAACTAAGCAAAACTATATTAATAATTTATAAACATCCTATATGTGTAATTCTAATAGCAAACACCTGAAAATATAACATCATTCGCGATGTTGACTTACTAGGTTTTAATACGGATTCGAAGTGACGATTACTTAAATAGATTCTGATGGCATGGTAATATACTCAATGGCACATGCTTTTGCAATAACAACAAGACCAGTACGAGAAATTGGTCTGGCAAGAAATGCAAGAAAAGTCATCCGGAGCCGAGACTCCTCAGCTCTGGAGTCACTGCTAGCTGCATGTCCGGTCGACGACCTCTACGGAGTTACCATCGCCCTCTAGCGGGCATCACCTGCACCATCCCCACTGTAACAATTACTCATTACGTGCACCGCGATGCGATTTGCTTAGAAATATCGCCATCTCGATCATATTTCTCTGTCGATTTCTATTCGTCCTCGTCGATCTGCCATTCCTTCTTCTACCCAACGTGCAACTCCTTCCCCCACGCTCGACGCGGTCAACTAGGCGATTTTTTCGCAACTTTTGCTATCCGCCGATTATTATCTGCGAGGTGTACCATTAGAGATCCTATCGCTCAAATTAATCCGACGATAGCTTTTTTTTAATATCGGTTCGTGAAGGTCTAGATCCAGGGAAATTTTCGTCTACCTCCTGTTGCCAACTTGACGGCATGTTGCTTATCTCGACATCTACGGTTTTAATTGATTGTTGTTTATTATTACCTGGATGGAAATTAATAATTGCCATATATGCGGTCGGGATTTATTATTATTATGCCAGATAGATAATTGGCATGTCCTTACTGGGGGCATAGTCAATTGCAGAATAAATCGTAATATGAATGAAGTGTATGATTTAAAGGATCACGTGTTCACAATCTTATATGTCGCTCTAATTGATTTTATGGATATACTTAGTGGCAATTTAGTATTTTTCAGTGTTTATATATGTAATTAATACTGAATGAGTGTGAGATGTTACGAACTCATTATTTTTAAAGATATTTTGCTAATTTTTCCAATTATAATATGTACAAAATATGTTCTGATTAGAACACAAATTCGTAATATTATTTGGAGTAAGCACTAAATTTTGCGCTATGCGCTAATAAATGGATTAAAGTAGAAAAATACATACAAATGTCGCTATTGACAGACATCAATGTTCGCCTTTTTCAAGGCTCGTCAGTGCCAATTTTGCGACATTTGTATGTACCGCACAAGGCGTATATATAGCTATAGATGTGATTAATACTGAATGAGTGTGAGATGTTACGAACTCATTATTTTAAAGATATTTTGTATTTTCCAATATATATGTACAAATATGTTTGATTAGAACACAAATTCGTAATATTATTTGGAGTAAGCACTAAATTTTGCGCTATGCGCTAATAAATGAATTAAACGTAGAAAATACTACAAATTGTCGCTATTGACAGACATCAATGTTTCGCCTTTTGAAGGCTCGTCAGTGCCAATTTTGCGACATTTGTATGTACCGCATGGCGCAAAATTTTAGTTGCATAAAGGTGTCAAATAGTTCATGCGACGCGAACAAACTTATATTACGAATTTGTGTTCTAATCAGAACATATTTGTACATATTATATTGGAATATTAGCAAAATATCTTTAAAAATAATGAGTTCGTAACATCTCACACTCATTCAGTATTAATTACATCTAGTAGCTATATATACGCCTTGTGCGGTACATACAAATGTCGCAAAATTGGCACTGACGAGCCTTCAAAAGGCGAAACATTGATGTCTGTCAATAGCGACATTTGTATGTATTTTTCTACGTTTATATATGTATATAGGGTTATGGATTGAGCATTTGATATTATTTAAATGTAAAGTTACTTGTTAATATATTTTAAAAAATAATTTGAAATAACAAGAAAGAATATAAAATATAGCAGCAGACAGCCAGACGATGTCCAGGTGATGTAGAAAATCTCTGCATTTGGCAAGTCCTTCAAGGCATTTCCTTTCAGAATTGTTCCCTTCAGGAGATAGATGATCAGCAGTGATATACCTACACATCGAAATTGAATATTAAAATTTGAATAGTATATTTTTACAACAGATACTGACAGATCAAAGTTGCATCTAAGTTCAATTCAAATGAACATTTTTTTTACAGTGTACTTATTTTATTTAAACTTAGTCTAATAATGTTTTTATATGCATTGGCATTCCAATTGCACTGATATGTCAATAGAAAGACATGGAAAATTGCTCGGATTTGGTTTCGTCACAATGTCTTGTATACAAATGGTTGCCAACTTATTGTACAGTAATTTTTTTTTAAATTGCAATTTTACATAGTAATAAGTGTTGAAAATTTTTAAATGTATTTTTCTGATAATCCATGGATACCTAGCTTTACTTTATATTAAATGTAAGGAGATTCCAGAATTTTGCAATAATTGTTTATTCTAATTTTGTATAAACATTCGACAGTTCATTTGGTCACATAGGCATTTTCGTGTAATAAACATCTTATATTCCCCTCACTTCGGTGAAATTAACGGACTCTCTGAGACAATTTGTCCCTCTTGTCGACAGACAATCGCTATAAAAGAGTCTGTTAGAATTTTTCAATTCGAAAGGATTCACTAGCCAACCTTCGTCAGAGGCAGACGTGTCTCAATTTATTTCGTAAATTTAACGGCTATTTTGTTAAAATCCAATTTTATTCCAAATTCCAACCTAAAAATGATTGTTAATGGTTAAACAAAGTTACCACATTAATTTTATCCAAATTTTACCTACAATCTTTGGGTAATTTTTCTCCAACGACGATTTTTCTGAGATGTTCCTGTCCCGAGCCATCCTCCGTGTTTACGGAGTACGTGGTACGATGTACCACGGCCCTTATCAGATGCCTGGTCATACCTGCCCATTTTGATGTCCGGTGAATTCATTCTTCTCGAAGGTATTCCTCGTCCAAATCTACCTAAAAATAAACGTATTATTTTAATCCTAATCTAAATTTAAATATAGTACTTGCATTTAGGTAATTAGGATTTGTTATAATCGCTGAACAGTTTGCAAACGGAGAAACTTTGTAAAGTTGGTACTTTCTAGGTTAATATATAATATGTATTTCCGGCACGAACCGATATCCAGTAATTTTACCACCAAAGGTTGGATTATTTGTTCACCCGTCTTTTAAGCATAGAATAACTCAGATTGAACGTTCAGAAAACACGAGGAATTTTGAAATTTAATAATTTAAATGTATTCAGTTTCTATATAAGAATTTATATTGCAAAAAGTTGGAATTATAACAAAACGGTTATTGTTATTGAATAAGTGAACTCACGTAACTTACCTGAGATAAGAATACTCTAATATTTATGCTGCTTGTACAGGGTTTCACATTTAGAACTCTATTATTAAATATAACCACTTTAATTCCACCCAAAATATTTTTCTTTATCGTACAAAATTGATCATAATTGATGCACAAGAGTCTCGTGCGCATGATATCTTGGAAACTGGCCATTGTACACATGCAAATTGAAGGGGAGGGCATTTTGGCAACAGCCTTCCGTACCATCTGCCCACGTACTGAAGTAACAAGGGAGGTAACTAGCTATTCGTTATTTTTTTGAAGCCAGCGTGTTTCAATCGGAAATTCTCGCCCTGCATACCATCTGGCCGTTGAGAGGGTACATTTATGATTTAAAACTGATGACTATAGACGACACTGGGATGTTATAAATTTGATTTTTATTTATTTAAGTAAAGTATCACTTTTAATTTTTTTTTATACCGAGCTGTATGCTACTCTGTAGCGTTACAATAAATATATATGTCTAAATACAAGCAGTTCTAAAATAATCTACACAAAGGCATAATAGGATAAATGCGCCATAAATCCAGCCGCTCCCAGTAGCCAACTTGAAAAAAAAAAAAGAGAAATGCATAATATTTTATAATGTGCGCTTTCACAGCAATCCACGATCTCCGCCAATGTTTACTAGGAGACTTCTACATTTAATCTAGAAATAGTTACACGTTGTGATGATGTCAGTCGCAATACATTGACACGAGAAGCACATATTACCAGAGGCGGATGCATTTCTCAAATAGCGAATAGTATCTAAGATATGGAGGAATTAACTCGGGAAATGTTTACACTTAAACATACGCGCTCGGAGACTTAGGGGCGTCGTAGCCAGATGACTGAAGACAGATATTTACTTAAAAATGTGTGGTAACAGAACACATTGTCTAAAACAGTTTTTACATATTTAGAATATGTTAATATTCGAGGAAGAAAAGGATTGCTGAAACAAACTGCAGGTGGATAGACTGCATACCTAAAGCGAGTACAATTTACACAACCATCATGGGAGAGACACTTAGCTCGAAAGAGGTTGTTCTCAGAGTGAAGTTTTGTGTCCTCTATGAGTCTAATCGTGGACGAACTACTAGTGAAGCTAGACAATGAAGGACATAACACTTTGGGATATTCTAATGATATTGTGATTTTGGCCTTGGGTAAATTAAAATAAATAAAATGCAGAACGTTCTACAGTTTGTAAAATCATGAACCGAGGATGAGGGTCTAAATATCAGTCTCTCCGAAACTACAGCAGCATTCACGAGAAGGAGGAATTTAGATGGTCTTGATTCCTTAAAACTTTGAAGTGAAGAAATAAATCTCTCAGAGGAAGTGAAATAACTTAGTGTCATCCTAGACTCCAAGTTTACTTGGACTCGACAGCTTCAATGGACTAAAACCAGGACGGAGACAACACTCATGTTGGCTAGAAGAGCTCATGGAAAAACATGGGGGTTAAGACCTAATATGATGTACTGGACATATATCACGGTTGTTGGACCTATGATTACGTATGCATCTCTGGTATGGCGGATAAAGGTGTAGCATAACTGAATTTAGCAAGATATAGAGAATAGCTAAGCAAAGATGTAGAAAAAAGAAACGATTATTTTTTTGAGTCGAAGTTGGAGAAAATAGAAGATAATTTCAAGGGCAAAGATATCAGAAAATGTTATAAAGAAGTTAGAGATGAAAAAAGGGGATATCAGGGAAAAGTATCTTCATCGAGGGAGAAGACGGAATGCTAATTGGAGACTTGAAAAAGAAGAAACAGAGATGGATGCGTTATTTTCAAGAAATACTAAATGAGGGAGGAAATAGTGAAAACAATGGATTGGGTGAGAACTGGGAAACTACAAATAGTGAGCAAATAGAGGATATCGAATTTAAGAACATCATAAAACACCTGAAAAATAATAAAAGTCGAGGGAAAAAATGGGGTATGTGCTGAGATGTTAAAATATGGCGGAGATATTTTACATGAACATATTGTACAGAAAGTATGGCAAAGAGAGGAAATGCCTAAAAGGTAGTAAGAAGCCAGATATAAAGAAGAGAGATAGAAAAAAATGTGATAATTGCAGAGAAATCTCATTACTAGACGTGGTATACAAAATACTGGCTATATTAATAAAAGACAAACTACAAAAAGACATGGAAACTGTGTAGGTGGTTATCAAGCGGGTTTTAGGGCAGGCCGATTGGTGGTAGATCAGATCCACATTATTAGACAAATACAAGAAACGTGTAAAGAACATAGAATGTCAATACATGCTGTATTTATAGATTTCAAGAAAGCCTATGATTTGATTAAAAGAAAGGAAATATTCAAAATACTAAAGCAGTTTAATATTAGTAATAAGTTATGCAGACTAGTGCAGCTAATTGTAACTAATACAAAATATAAAGAGTCGAGCGGGACAGTTTTGATGTCACAAAAGGGATAAGACAGGGCGATCCCTTATCCACCGTACTTTTCAACTTGATTTTGGAATCGGTATGTAGATAAAGCCAAACACAAACCAGGAAAAGTATATATTCTAGGAACCACGAAATGATTGCTTACGCGGATGATGTAGTAACTATTGCACATGAAGAAAAGGAACTCATTAAAGTCCTAAGAATATTTGAAAGAGAAGCAACTATAATAGGATTAAACATAAATTATGAAAAGACTAAATATATGGAATTAGGAGCAAGCAAAAAAAAAGGGTCTAAGCACAAGTTAATTTTGGAAAAAGATCAAGAATGGAGTGGAGATAGAAAAAGTAAATAGTTTTATATATTTGGGATCTGTAATAAGTGAGAATGGCGGAACTGAAGAAGAAATAAAATATAGGATTACTAGGAGATCCGTATGTGCAGGGGCACTTACCAGGGCCTTAAGATCAAAAATAATATCCAGGTCAGCTAAGATTGGGATGTACAAAACGATTATTAAACTAATTGTATTGTTTGCAAGTGAAACGTGGGCACTAACAAAGAAAGTAGAGGAGGAGCTGGATGTGTGGGAAAGAAAGATGCTCAGAAGAATATATGGAGGAAAGAAAGAGGGTGGGATATTGGGAAGGAGAACTAATCGGGATCTGTATGCTCTGTATGGCGAAACAAAATTATCGAGGGTAGTAATGGCTCAGAAGATTAGGTGGTTTAGTCGTATTCTAAGAACGGGCTCTCTCTTTCTTAGAATACGGCCAAACCACCTAATCTTCGGGTGTATCATTAATGTTATCATGGATAGCAGTAAGCTGGAAGAGGCAAGTGGAAGAAGAATCAGGACGTGACGAGGTGGAAGGAGACTGCTGGCGACAGGAGGAAATGGAGGGATTTAGTCCTCATCGAAAATTAGTGTAATTATTTTAATGTAATTTTATATATGATTGTAACAAACATTTCATAGTGACCCCGAAGAAGTCTTAAATAAACAAGGCGAAATAAAGAAGAGTTATCAATAATGGTGCCTTGGTCGTAGATATTGACTTATTTTTTACTTAATATATTAGTTCCTAACGTCTGCGACTGCCATATTTCCGGTCCATTACATCCATTTTACATCAGACACAATAACACAAAATTTAAAGTACAACAATGCTTCTGTAGAGAATTAGCAAAACCTTGTTATCAAAGGTATGACAGTTATATAATATTCAACATCGAAAAAACCAATGTTTTAGTTTTATCCAATTTAGTTGAAAGTGACATTGGATGAGATGCAAGATAAGCCCAAAGAATTTATTATTAATATACTTAATGTCAACTTCGTCATCATAATTTTCATATTGGTTGTTTGATATAAGTACACCACACCTGATCACGATTATAGAAATACATACTTCTGCATACTTCTATATATATATATATATATATATTTGTAAATTTATTGTAATATTTAATTTCGTGTTTTACTAACTAAATAAATACAATGTTAGACATAATATAAAATCACTGCATTTAATAAAATGGCAAACACATACATAACTTTGGATTCGACATAAAATCCTTTTTATGATGCTATAATGCAAAGAAGTGCGTTCGCCTCACATAATTATGCTTCAGAACGAGTATCCAGACAACGTCAATGTTAGCATTTTCCAAGTGCTTTCTATGAGTGACTTTTGCATGGCTTCTATACCTTACTGCGTTTGTAATATCTCACCTTTCTAGCTTTGGTTTGACCCGGTAGTACTTATTAATTTCTTTCTAATGTATCCGCCGATATTTTATTAAGTAATCACGTTCGCAACGCACTTACGATAACGGCGCCTACCTGGACGTATGCACCGCCAACCAGACTGTCTTCCAGCAGATTGGCGCTCTGCGTAGACACAAATTAATTTAGTAGTCGTCCAGCCTTAATAAGGTTTATAACCCGCGCCTCTGTAATAACTGACCTGACGTTGTGTTAGAACTTCAATTCATGGGTTTTTTACCTTTCCATAGGTAGTATTTCAGTTTATACGTGCGTTGTACATTAAACGTCTTCAAGACGTATACCGTTATGCGGTACTACAACATACTATTCCAGGTCCTAATAGTAATTATTTAATGACCCTTAAATTGGCGCGTTCGTATACAACTCAATTTAGCGGAACTTGTAGTTAGGTGTTGCGTGGAGAAAAGGTATACAAAAATAAAGCCGTAGTGATGTTCTTCCTACTTATTTCTGATGACATTTTGATGTATTTATTAGATAGGTTGCGCACTTGAGAAATAGTAGCTTGTTGTACAACATAGTTGGGCGTGTCTTGTGCAAAAAAGAACACTAAGATATCTAACAATAAGTATGGTTTTGTATCTAAGATATATTTTTGGTTATGGAAGTTCCTTTGCTCATAGATATTTTTAAAAACTATGTCTTAAAATGTATCTAAGATACTACAAAAGTATCTAAAGATACTTTCGGCACCTAAAATGGATTTACTCCAAGAGGAAATAAAATTATTTTAGGGACGTTTACTTCAATCTATTGTTTAGTTATGCATATAATTAGTAAGATTTAGAGATGCTAATTTTAAGTATTTAAATTTTAATTTGAAAAGGAATTAAATCTCGGAATCATATTTTTCGCTATAATTGATCTCGCAGATTATTGTGTTTTTTATCAGCCTTCTATTATTTAAGACTATGCGAATTCAAAAAAATTAGAAACAAGAATAAATGAACCCAATGAGCAAAATTTAGCACAAACGGTGCATGAAGGAAGATGGATTTTTTTTCGAATTTAATGTGACTTGGCCAGTATTGAATAATTAAAGCACTAAACAGTAATTAAAATTACAACTATTATAGTATATGCAAGGCAGTCGCACATTGTTTTCTGTATTTGAAAGCTACTCTCACGTCCAAGACATATTCAAAAAATACCATATGGAAAATAAACCTATAATACGCGCTTTATCTTTTTCTGTTCCAGTTAAAATGCCCTTTTTCCTTTTATGTCTTGACTCACATTTTTAGATTGCTTGTCCTACTCGAGAAAAGTTTTTTTTAAATGAATGTTTGTATATAATCAATATATATAATGTATAAATAGAGATACAGGTAAAGACTTCCGTAGCATGTATCCGACTCCTTTAATGTAGTTTATATCATTTCATTGATTATATAGCCTTAGTAATCACGTTTGTCGAATTTCAATAACTGAAAATGCGTGTCAGTATTATGCAGTATTAGTATTTAGTATAACTTGCTTAAAATATTATTTAGAATGCATTTTTTTATTCACACTTTAATACCTGAATAGTACCTGATAAATACGCTGTTCCAAGATACTTTTCTAAGTATAAGAATATTCAGAAAAGCAAATATGTTAACATCTTTCTACTTATCCAAGATACTTTTAGAAAGCATTTATTTCAGATTTACCAAAAATATCGACTTCAACTCCTTAAAAGGACTGTTTAAATCATCCTTTTCTAAAGAATTTTACCATATTTATAGGGTACAGGTAAATTGCCTCCCCAGATAAAGAGCAACTATTAATAATCGTTAAATTGCTTCCTACAATTTTTAACTATCTAATATACATGTGCAAATTTGGTCCCAGTTGATAAATAATAAAACAATAATGGTCGGAGCTTACAATTACAAAGATTTGGAAGGCAGTTTACTTATTTATGAGACCAATTAAGTCCACCGCTTTCTTCTACTACATGTTGGGAGCAATTCACCAACACCCTATTTATAACTGGGCAGAAGATCTTTACCAGCCCTTTTATCTAACCTGGCTAATTAATTATAATTATACGCCCTTTTATGCGTCCTTACATATAAAAGTCCGTTTTGCGTTAGGTCAAAACATAGTGTGTAGAAACTTTGCAAGAAAAAATTGGGGATGCAACCCAGAAATATTACTTTGGATGTATACAGCGATATTGAGACCGATCATCACTTATGCAACAGTAGCTTGGAGCAAAAGAACTAATCTGGCTACCGAGAGAATTAACCTCTTGAAAGTGCAACGATTAGCATGCGTATACATAACTAGAGCTATGAGGACTTGCCCTACAGCAGCTATCGACATAGTATTGGATCTTGCCCCTGTTCATGGTGTGGTAGAGGGTGTGGCCACAAAAAGTACCACACTCATAATGTGTAAGGAACGAAGGATTAAGCAATTAGCCTCAACCACCTAACGGTGATCAAACTTGGGGCATGCCCTAGAATGAATGGAAACAAATCAGCTTTGTGAAAGAATTCACCACAAAGCTTAGTAACAAGAACGAGTGGGATCATAACACCATCTTGAAATTGTATAGAAGTGGCATCAAATGGTACACTGATGGCTCCAAAACGGTAGAGGGAACTGGAATAGGAATATAGGGCCCAGAACCAAGTACTTCGAAAGCTTGGGAAAATAGCCAAGTATATTTCAGGCTATACACGCTATTGAAAGATGCGTCCAGTTCAATATCGATAGAAATTATTGAGAGCAGGAGATTATCATCATGTCTGACAGTCAGAGCTCACATGAAATCAATTCCAAGATGGTCTGGGAATGCCTAGGGAAATTAAACGAGCTAGGCAAAAGGAATAAAGTAACCCTGGCTAACCTGGAGCCTTCTGATATCTTACACTTTCAGAAAGGAATAGGATTGGAAGGCAAGGTCTGGCCATCTATGGTTAATATTTTACTAAAGTATCCAACGGATGCCCACTATCAACTAACAAAACCGGAACCGAATCTAAACTTAACATTTGGTGAAATCCTCTTGTTAGTGAAGTGTTAGGTTTTTTCACTTTCTAAACAAAATATGTACTTAACTCGTGTATAACTAAGCCTATACGCATACTAAATTCCCCGTTCTTTAATTAGCCTCTTTTAAATTAATAAACAATTGTTAGTCGTTTTGTAGGAACGTCACGGTTCCCTAAAAATGCTGAAACGATTTGGTCAAATTTGTCGTTTTTGGAAAATGAGATTTTGCAGTAATATATATAAAAAAAGAAGATTAAAAGTTTTATCAAACTTTATCGATCTAAGCACCTATTTACAAAATTTCCGCTATTGACGTAACTACATTGCCTCTTTTTAAATTTAATTTAAACACGCCATTATTCCGTTTACCATTACTCAAAACGTATTTTATCAAAAATATGCGATCTAACACCAAACATTTTAAATGGCATAAACTATTCAGCATTCTCACCATATATAATCGCGCACAGTGTCAGTCAGGTGTTTTATTTACCAAAAGCCTTTATATGTACGCCAGTACAAATACACGTGTAAAGTACACGGCATGGATGAGGCACGAGAATCAAGAAAGAACTAGACAAGAACGTCGAGCATCTAAGCGCTCCCTCTGCATTACGATCGCACGCTTGGAGATCTCTCTCGCATAGAGAAGAATCGCTTGCGATCCCAACGATACGTGTTCTGTCCGCGGTCGTGAATGCAGCCGCTCTGGAGGTGGTATCGTAGAGAAGATAAATTTTAACGATTCCGCATCGATAATGTAACACATGTCAGTTGGTGCTCGGAACGAAGTAGGAAAATTGAATCGGGACTTGAAAGTGCTGCCAATTGCTACGAGGAGTGAATATCAAGTCGTATATTCAGGTATTGGTTTCGATTCCAATTATTTACGAAAAAATTACAATACAAAAAGAGCTAATTAAAAAATAATAGAAGCAGTCAACGCCAACTCTCCTTATAAGGATTAGATTAGATCAAGATTGGGTATCTGTAAAGGCTTATTTCACCTATTTCAGATCTATTGTCATGCCATTTATCCTAGGTGGCGCTCTCTAACTTTACCTTCTTAATTATGCCTATCTTATTTAAGAGCAGCTCATTGAAATCTGCATCTATTGTATTCTGTCGGATTCTATTGCATACATATGTCTATTTAGTTTACAGTGACTGGCCGACTTCTGACATCAAATGCCACGAATGGTACACAGTATTTATTCTTTAATTTTGCTTTATTAATAATATAAAATTAATATAAAAATCAGTAAAATTGACAACTGCTGCATTGATAAAACTATCAACAATGTCTCTCTCTACTGTATTATGCCAACTGCAAAATTATCTATACTACGGCTACTGTCTTCACTGTATCCTTGCAGCGGAGGACTTTCCTCGATGCGGCACGTACAACTGTTGTGCGGTCGCACAGCCCCTTCTTAGTTCTGATCGTCCCGAACAGAATCCCTAGATAGAAACGCACCAACCTATCCAAACTGACCACCTTCATATTGGTTCTTGGATTCAGTTACTTGCGATAAACCAAATCGTTAATTCTTTTCATAAGAGTATACGATCCAGCTATACTTCTTTTCGAGCTTCGGCGATTTACGTAACGGTTGATAAAGTCACACCTTGTCACCGGCTCGGCTCGAAACCCCTATGAATTTACCTTTTTGTCGTAACTGGTCTTCATATGATCACTTAGGAGACCAATTGGTTTACACTGTTGAAAATTTTAACACTTTTTTGACTAATTTAATAGTCAGGAGAGGTCCACACTGTTTTCGTGTTATTTTGTCGAGAACTATAGAAGTTTAAATTTGACGAACAAAGATAGTCAAGTATTGTCTATTGCTAAGGGGTTATTTTGTCCAACTAACACGTGGAATTATGATATACTTCTAGTCACATTTTATTTGATCTAGACTAGACAAATTTACTAGCTGTTTAATTAAATGAATGCGATCTATTGGATGATTTAACACCGTTTTCTAAACACAACGTCTTTTTAATATGCAACTCCTATTTCTTAGTGCTATATATTCTCTCTTTAAGACGTTTCTCATTATAAATATACAGAACCACTCATTCAAAAGTTTTGGTTTCAACTAAACGTACTAATTTTAAAATGAATTTTTGAGAACCATTATAAAATTAAGTGAATGTTTATGCTATTTGATTCAAATCTGAACTAATTACGTAAATAGTTGTTCCCAATACATCTTTAAGATGTTGAAATTTTTTATGTCCACTGGAATTAACGTTTAATAACACAAGGTTACACTTTGCAGGTCGGTCACATTTGGTGGTTTGTTTGGATATGTTAATACGCCGAAACAAACTCGAAAACAGATACACGTGCAATGCAGGTGGTGCGTATAATGCAATTATTTCTATATTTCTATCCGAGGGAAAAATTCTGATTGGTTGATGCTTCTGAATATCTAGAGAAAATAGTAAATCCTCATATTTGAACAAAGAATTCACACCAAATCTAGTAATTTCTGTTCTACTAAACACATGTAGTCAATTCGTCTGGCAAAGTTTGTAAAAATCAACACTAAAATATTTGACTAGCGCAAAATTAACGCCAACACCGTAATATTTTCAACAGTGTACGAACCCGTGTGTGCATTCCATCTAATTGCTTTCGCAATTCCGCGACGTAATTGTCATAGCATTCTTGTGCTTGAGGGAGTAGCCTACTTTTCAGATCATGAGATCCGCATTTTTCTTCCAAGGAAAATTTCGTAAGGCGAATTTCCGGTATTCTCGTGCATTGCTGCTCGATACGCCAATGAGACTTTGGAATGTGCAAATCCCATCCTTTAACTTAATCACCTTATCTAAGTATAGTTGAAGGGTTCGGTTTACATTCCACCATTCCGTCCGCCTGCGACTGAAAGAGTTGTTCTCGTTTTGGTATGCCTAACACTTGACTCAGAAGTTCCTCCTTTGATCGGAATAGAACTCCAGAGGTACACCGTATCGACAGGCGGCGTTATGTATGAGAACATTCGCGACAGAAAGGTTTCTTGTTTCGGAATTACAAAAACTTCTGACCAGATGGTACAATAATCCGCAACAACTAGGATGTATTTATTGTTACTTTGAATGACAAGAAGTGCTCCAGTTAAGTCAATGGCCATTCTTTCAAACGGACTTCCACATCATACTGTTTTATAGGTTCCCTAAACCTTGTTTGGCGTCCTTTCGCCCTACTACAGATGCGGCGTTGTTTACATTGCGAGAATAGTTGGGTCAGTAAAAGTCCGTTCTGATTTTTGCTAAGGCTTTGTTTTTCCCAGGATTTCAACCTTCTGGTTTTTTTCCGTCATGCGTTTTCTTTAAAATATTTGGTATTCTTGCTTTTGGGACAATATACTAGAGTTGTTCCGTCTTCCATCATGGTTCTCGAAACACTCTTCATTCAGCACTCCAGTTCCCTACGTAAGGAATCCTATTGAGCCCAATAATTTTTCAGAGAATTCCACTATCACTTTGCCAGTTTTCCTTACCCGGTAGGCCTTTGGTGAATTCAGGCCTTTATTTCTCTGGCCATTTTTCCTGTCGTTGTCTTGGTGACTTTTGCCACCTTTTTTTCTATTTCCAGATGTTAATTCTTGGACATATTTCTTCCTTTCTTTAGACTTCTTCATATTTGGCACATGTGAAATTTGATGGAATGAAGTAAAAGCATTAACCGTTAACCGCGATGGTTTAACAAGATGCTTTACAACTATTATTTGATGTTGAGGACAAGTCGTTAGAATTTATGTCAAACGAAGATATGGTGGTTGTAGTTGTTTGACTAGCGTTTCTATTTACGGTGATATTTATAGCTGTCATTTCCTCAAGATTTTCAGCCTGGGCAATCATTTTCCGGCACTTCGGAAGCGTTAGGTATTTCAAAAGCAGGATCTGGTATCCTCTGAGGAACTTATGGAAATATGCCACAAGCTCTAAAGCCGGACGTGTCATTTCCTACTGTAGCTGCAAGATTCTAAGCACTACACAACAAAATTCCAAATTTATATCTAGTTAATTTTCGGACACGATGACTGCTGATCCAATTTAAAACTGCGTTCTGCCAATGAGTTTTCAGCGCCTTGAAAATGATCTGTCTAATAATTGGAGATAATGTGTTGTGTGGCTTGAAAGACATAGCAGTATTATTCCATTGTCAGCTGCAAAATCAAGCATATTAATATCTGAACAACGAGAACTGTGGTCATTCAATATTAGTAGAACATTTCCATTTTCCTTACGCGGAAAGAAATGATACCTCAACCAATTAAGAAAAATGTGTGAATTAACATATCACTCTTTTCACTTATTTCGACATGGGGCCAGCTCTCTGAAAAAAATAAAATGCAAAATATCCTGCGAACACCACTGCCGATGAACACATAAACAGTACTATATGCAGTACTATAAGTGCGTCAACTGCCTATATCTCCAATCTTAACGGCAGTTTCACTAAATAGTAAAATTGGCGTTTTGCCCCAACAGGATAATTAGGTATGGATTAATTTCGGCTAGCTTAGTTAATAAAGCGTTTATGGATAAATTTGATAATGATTAGGGGGATAGGTGAGCTATTACTTTAAATAAGATGTAGATTAGGAATTTTATCGGTAACGTTACATATTTTAGGGAAATGAAGGTTAATTGGTCGTATCAGACGGTGGAATTAATAACGGGTCCCGTAACTTTAAATCATTTATTTATATAAAATTGGGAGGATTAATGATTCGCATTGTGAATGTGGTAGGTAGATACAGCGGGGCATGTTTTAGTTGAATGTCCACTCACTGATGAGCGGTAGAGCGATCGCGCACGTAAGTTAGGGCATTCGCTAAGGAGTTAAATTGATTGCGACACGTCGGTAAGGTCGGTAGAATGGTGGGAATTTTTAGTAATGCTACTAAAGAATTAGATAGGTTACACCATGATATTTAGATAATTAGTGGGGGTAGTACGTATTTATAAATGAATATTTCACACTCTGTAGTGGTCTGAACGAGTATTCAATGTTATTAGTTATGAATAGCTATTAGCATAGTTTATTATTTAAGTTATTGGTAAATATTAGAATACGTACTATTGTTTTATTTGTCTTTCTGCTGTTTCAATTTCAAATTCATGATTTACGAAGAACGAAGCAGCTACCTAAAGACGATACGGCTGTCGGAATTGAGGGAACGTGTTTATAACCGCACAGTCAATTTAAAGCTAAGTCCCCAATTCCTTCCACACGACCTCCTGCTCCTTGCTGTTTGATCTTTGATTGAATCATACCCCAAACTGTCTTTTGGACACAGCTAATCGTTTCTTCTTCTAACACTAGTACTTGTAACCCTTCAGTGCCCTTTTTCTCTTGACAACTTGCATTTTTTAAGCATTGATTTTTGTCGCTCTTGTTTACACTAGCTTTTCACCGTGTTTAGACCGGCAATCATCATTCTGTCGTCCTGAACTTTGAAAACGTCCTTAACAACTATAACCACTTGCATTACTAGATACATTAAGAGGTATTTTACTACTAAATTCAACCTGTATATTTTCACAAGTCTTAAACGCAATTCATTTCAAATCACCGTATTTTCAAAAATTCTCTTTTTGTTAGTAGATCAAACGCATAGACCAAATAAATCTAAAAATAAAATATTTCTGTATGACATTTTTCAGATGGAAGCTATCAGAAAACCATTTGTTTCATAAATAAGATAGTTTGGGGCTGAATGTATATTACACCAATTGACGCACTGTATTTTATTTGCGCATGCGCGGACGAAAATAATAATAAAATCTAAAGTCGCGACAAAAAGTAGTACATGCATGAACCATCATTCCCTATGCTCTAGCGTGCTCAGTACCATTTACTTAAACATTTTATTCAGTAGAAATGTATAATTCGAACCAATTTTTTTTTTTTTAGAGAGCTTGTGATAGTTAGAACGCATTTTTTGTTTTATTAACTTCTGAATTCCTTATGCGCAGTTACTGAAAAAATCAACAGTCAAAAGCAGTGATCTACCCTAAGGTATGCACGTATTTAGAAATATCAAAAAAAAATACATTTCTATGTACTATTTTGTAATATTTGTTTTTATTATTATTTACGCTTTATTTATCCTTTAAACATCTTTGTTTACAAAATAAGAAGAGAAGCTTTATTTAACAAAATACAATTTGAAGTCCGCAGTTTCCGCAGATAACAAAAACAGAAGTTTCTGTAAAGCTTGTTGTACTTTCATTCATGAAACAATATCCACCTGTCAGTCATTCTCCGCATAGCCTTGGAAGTATTCAAACAACTCTATTATATGATATTATTTATTTTTTCATTCGATAATAAATATTTGATTAGAAGACTACATTGTATGAAATATTTGAATTTTGATAGATTCATTCTTTGTGTTGGTTATATGCAGGGACCGGACAGACGCCGGCAGTATTACGTCACGCAGGCGGTCCTACAGGTGTCCGTGCATTATACGGCTCCGATAAGCGAGCTGCAAGTTAGTATGCCAACGACAGTCAGCAGTTGTGCACGTCCGATCTTGCCTTATATCGCGTCTATCGTTGAATACACAACATTACATTTTGTATTAGGGTTACTTTCAATTTCTTGTCTCGTTTTTTTTATATAAAATCTATAATATATATATATATATAATATATATATATATAATATAAGTATATATAGGGGCAAAATTTAGAATTAGTTGTATCTGCATATATATTTCTTTGTTTTCTCTTGGAAAATCGTTAGGGTGGTTATTGTGGTGGTATTTGTATTTTTTCTTGTTTATTTTACATTTATATTTATTTATCTTTATGTAAACAAAAATGGCCAGCTCTTCCCTTACCTCCATCTCCAGTGGTAACGAGGTGAGGAACGTGGTTAGATGCATGCTCATTTTATTTTGATAACGTGAAAAAACTTGCAAGTGTAATAGATATTCTAGATGACGATACACAAAGTGTAACCAAATACAAGGCAGCTTTAAAAGATTCATCTTTACAAAGTAATTTAAATTTTATTCGCGAACACTTTCGCAATTTATCTAATAAGATAAAATTTTTCGAAGCGCAAGGTATAAAATTAAAAGGAGGAAAAAAAAGTTTAAACGAATATCTAAGTCAATTACGAAACATTCCTGGGGATTTTGGAGGTCGTTTGAACAAAAAAAACAGCAGTAGCAGTCCTGAAGATGTTGCATGCGATTGAAAATGAAACGCTTCAGCGGGCCACATGCAACAACATACGCTTCTGGCATCTCGGCGGGTACTAAATAAGAAAAAGCGAAGCAGATCAATAGTAACAATTGAAATAGCTTGAGATCAACAACAGCAGCAATAGCAGTCCTGCAGATGTTCCATACGATCGAACGAAACGTCGACCAGAAGCAGTCCCAGAACACGGTTTCAATACGGAAGCCAATCGCGCAGGATCGTCTTTTATTAAATGTTAAACATTACAATATGCGTTATTTTAATGTATATAAAACTTTTAAGATACATTTTGTTTTTTTGATTGAATAATCATAGGTATATATTTTTTATCATTTCGATTATCACTTTTAAACCAATTTCTTTTTAGAATACTGCAAATTAAGAAGTTATTAAATGAAGTTACGTACAATATACACACTTTAAACAGAAAGATCGTACGCGAAATCATTCATCTACTTATGGATATCTATATGAAACATTTTATATAACTCAAATCCAGATCTTTAAAGGTGTTTGTATATGAGGAATGATTTAATTAAAGTACACGAAGGCAGAAAAGAGTCAAGTTAAATAAGTTGTCTACATTTGAAGCATTCCATTTAATCGGAGATATTTAGGCTATGAAAAGTATATATTTTTTTTGTAAAATACATCTTCATCATAAATGAAAAATATTGCTAATCAAAAGAATTCAATCAATGCGCGCGCAATAGTGCCTGGCGTCTGTCCGGTGCCTAGTTATATGTATAATTAAAAGGCGGACATGTCATAAATGAGTTTAATAAAAATAGAATATTTGCAATGCATGTAAATATTCTATATATACAGGTGAGTTTTTTATCTTGAGACAACGGAATATCTCTAGAACACTGCATCAAATCAAAAAAAGATCTTAATAAGATTTGTTATAATGTAGGGGGCTCACTGAATGGTGCCGAACTCCAAAATGTGCCCTTCCACTTCGACATACATTTATTTATTCGCAATTGGAATGATTGCACACAACTGAGATGTGTTCTCAGTTCTCCTTGAACAAGCGGTGGTGATTCGCTCAATCATGTTTTCCCTCGTGGTTGGCACTTCTGTATAAACTGCAGATTTTAAGTGGCCCATGTTTGCTTGCTTCTCTTTTTTATGTATTTTTTCTAGACGTTCACAATCATGTTTTTTGCGATTACAGCGCAATCTGTTACGAATCGAAAAAAAAGTTTCAAACAAAAACTACATACTTGATGGTGTAGAATCCGAATCTGTAATACAAAAATGGGGTTCCCATTTAAGATTTCAAAGTTGTCCTCCCTCACAACTCTGGGGGGAGAGTGAGGTGGGGATCTAGTTTGGCACCAGTAGTGAGCCCTCTACATTAATAACAAACATTATTAGATCTTTTTTGATTTGATGCCAGGGTTTTAGAGATATTCGTTGTCACAAGATAAAAAACTCACCTTGTATATTAGAGAAATTTTTAACCTATTGCAAGGTCAACACCTTAACGGAAAACTACAGTGACATTTTTTAATATGAACATAGTGTTATTTAAACAATGACTTATCACTAGTTTCCTTTTCGATTGGTTCACTATTTGCAAATATAAAATAACTTACGCAACTTGCATTCGCCATTCATTCTGCTACTCCAATTCCTATATTTACATTAAAATTTCATATCTGTAGTCCACCAACACACCGTGTTTTAGCACAGTAAAACGAAATAAATGAGAAGTTAAAACTAAAATGTTAGGGCAATGTAAAACGGAAAATAAACGAATCCGAAAGACGAAGACATTTTTCGGGTAAAATATAATTCAAAAAGATGTCTCTGAGAAAGATTATATTGAACGCTAAACTTGAATCATTTGTCCACAGACAGCTTTCCGATAGTGGTGATAAAATTCGCGGGAAAATTGATACCGAGAGAAAGCGGTGTCCTCGACGCGGTTGCGGTTTTGAAGGGCGCAGTTCGTTGAAGGAACCGTCCACGTGCTATCAGCGCCGAGGGAGCACTGGCCTCTTGTTTTGTTACGTGCGTGCAGTTGTTATTGGTATTGGCAACGGATCATGCGAAACTGTTGATTATCGCCTTGGTATCTTTTCGTCGGCAATTTTGCGTGAATAGTCGTCCGATTATGTCGTTCTCTTGATGTTACTACATAAAAAGAGCCCTCAAAAGACAGATACTTTCGTGGGGAATCAGTGAAAATTGAACACTGGGTGGGATGTTGAAAATAAAATGAAATGAGTGTATATAATAATGATAACTCAGTGGTAAAAAAGAATCCGGAAATTTAATACTAATAAGTAATGCATACAAATACTAATCACATTTAAATACTCGAATAGAAAGAATCATTGACCGACAAATTGGTGTTCCGAGAAGTGAAGGGTAGGATCGAGTAGAAGTCCTGATTCAAACGAATATCTTTATATACTTGTGAATCGAAACTAGTAATGATGTTTTGAAACTGGCTAGTGAGCGAATAAACAGTTTCGATTTAGACTAGAACATTTATACTTGGAAACTTCATAGCAGTTGAAAAAAAATTAAGAGTAAATTATTCAACTAGATTGTAAGATCCTGCAATTGCAACCTATTAATTATTAGTGCTAATTAAATGTTGCGGATTTCGGATAATGCCCGTAAAGTCTGATGACAGTAACTATAAAAACCAATAAACAAATCCTTCAACTTATAATAATCGTCTTAATGTTAAAGACTCATTTTTAGAAAGAGTATACCTACGCCTCTGCATGGAAAACGATGGCCACCATCTTGAACACTTTCTAAAACCTTAGCAGCTTTTGACATGTCAGTTTATACGTGTTAATAAAACACATTTCTGAAGTTTACTTAGTTATGACTTTTAATTAGTATGTAGGAAAAGCCAGTTGAAAAGTTAAGCTGATAAATATCGTCTATCTGTGTTGAATAATAACAGCAGTTTTGTCTAGGCCTACTTAAAAAAATAAATAATGGCTAAGAATTAATATTTGTAAAAGAAAATTATAAATTACTAAGAAACTATAACAGATAGGCATAGGAAGCATTGATACAATCTTAAAGACCGTTAAAATTAAAATCTAAGTAAGGTAATAAATACAGGGTGTTCCATTTAAAATAAGAAAGTTACTTGCCTTTAAATATAGCGAAAATTAAAAGTATGTTTTTGTTCACCCTGTATATTTTTTTTGCAATGCTTTTATTTATTAGCAGGTCTAATGCTTTAGTTAAAAAATAAATACAGTTTAAAATATCTGGCTTAAATATGCATGACAGGCACGCCATTTAAATTTTGGTCTACATTTCGCAGAATAGTTAATTATCAAGTAAACGAGTTGAGTTAGGCATAAGAAACCTAACACCAACTTGTCTTTATTTAGTGTGTACTATCAAAATATGTCATAATATACAGGATGTTCCATTTAATTTTTCACAACTTTGGTGTGTAACTTTTCTTTGAGTCACCCTGTATACTTCAAAATAATTTTGAAATGTGCTCCTTCTGAGCCTGTATAACCCTTAACAACAAAAAATTAAAAATATGTTACCACTTTTCGTATATAAGCCGACGCGAATGTGGTGGCCCACCCTGTATATTTTAAACTGCAGAAGCGGTTGAAATTACATTTTAAGTTCCTCCTCAGTGTAGTAGTTTAGTTAGAAGAGATTGGGTTGTGGAGACACTCTTTGATAAGAAATTTCATGACGTACCCCTCTGGAAGTCTTTGCCAAAGTTAATAAAGTTAGTAAGTGTCGTAACGGTTACCGTCATGTTAAACCCCTCACCTGCCTCGGTAGAAATAATCGAAAGAACAAATTATATCCTTAGTACTAAACAGTTCAGCACTAGATAGATTATCCAACATACCTACAAATTACAAGATACTACAACAAAATTTCTTTTAAAATATTCATATTTTGTCGAAACATTCATTTGAGATCGGAAACAATACTACCTATAACAGAAAGAATCTTGAAAGAAAAAAAATATTGTCAATAATAATGGTGCTTGTCAAAAAAATCTACATAGGCCTTAATCTCCTGACGATGACCAGATCTGGGACATACCCCAAGACGATATGTCAAAAAATTCAGCTTTTTGGAAGAATTTACTGCAAATCACCAACAAGAGCGAGTGGTATCAAATTTAGATGGTTCCAAAACGTCAGAAGCAACTGGAAGTGGAATGTATAATTTCGGAAGTTTGGGCCAAAATATCCAACTATTTTTGTGGCGAAATACACGCTATTGAAAGATCCGTTCAGTTCAATCCATTCTTGGTCTCTTGTTAGTGTAATATATTGCTATGTTTATGGTAGTTATTAGTACTGAAATTAATTTTGTTAATTTAATGTTCTATTAAACCAATTTTAAAGGATAGAAAATTTATTGGAATTCTATCTACAATAACGTCCATACTTAGTTACATAATCTGCTCGTCAAAAGCAAATTACTATTTGTAGCTATGATGAAAAACTATATCAAACTAAAATACTATTTATAATATTTATTTTGCAAAATAGTTTTCTTAGAAGTTATTATTGTATAACTTGGTATTTTAATTTTTCTTTTTCCTCAGTTTTGGGTAAATAACGATCATCTAGTAATCCATTTAGCCCCTATTCAAATATCTAATTGGTGAAGTGATCTTAGATAAACAGTTGTACAATTTTCCTGAGAAGAAATTCTGAATGAGAGTTCCCCTATAGAACCCCATTTACTTCCGATTTGGGTCCCGTTTTCGTTGGCAACGAACCTGTACCAACGAATTTATCCTATATTCAGGTATTCATCAACGTTCTCCTATCTATAATAGAGAAATATTATTTAGTTTTTATTCAATTTTGAACATTTAGAGAATATTATATCTGTACCTGAGAAATAGAAAGGCCAATGACGGTTTTGATAGTTTTGAGATATTGGCAAATTTATATATTTGAACGACGAATTAATTAAACGGAATATACTTCCATGGTGACACACGTTTAATTTATTGAGGCAATGGAATATCTCTAAAACACTGCATCAAATCAAAAAAATATCTTAATAAGATTTGTTATAATGTAGGGGCTTACTGAATGGTGCCGAACTCGAAAATGTGCCCTTTCACTTCGATACATTTATTTATTCGCAATTGGAATGATTGCACACAAGGGAGAAGTGTTTCCGGTGTAATCCTTGAACAAGCGTTGGTGATTTGCTCAATCATGTTTTCCCTCGTGGTTGGCACTTCTGTATAAACTTCAAACTTTAAGTGGCTCCACAAAAGGAAGTCAGGGGGAGAAGATCTGTCGATTTTGCTGGCCAAGACACTGGACCACCTCTTCCGATCCATCGACGATTATAGGCTCGATCCAATACTTCTCGTGCTATTCTTGAATAATGTGCTGGACAACCGTCATGTTGGAACCACATTGTTTGTCGTAAGTCCAAGTGAAGGTCTTCAAGTAATACTGGAAGTTCGTTCTGCAAGTTGTTTCGATATTTTTCACCATTTAAGTTTCCAACGATAAAATGTGGACCAATAAGCTTATTGCCAATTTTTCCACACCAAACATTACGTTCCAAGGATGTTGATGTTTCAACTTGGCGCAACCAATGGGATTTTCGATACTCCAGTAATGCATGTTTGTGCCGATATTACCGCACCGTGACGTTTGTGAATGTCGCCTGTCCAAAAATAATTACTCCACGCCAAAAAAATGGGATTATCTTGTATTCGTTGAAGCGCCCATTTGACAAAATCGCATTCCGATTTTGAAAATCATCGCCATAAAGTTCTTGATGAATGGAAACTCTAAATGGATGATATTTCCTACGCTTCAATATTTGGCAGACAGTGGATTGAGAAATTCCTGATCCGCGAGCTATTTCTCGAGTACTAATGTGCGGATTATTAGCTACTGCAACTAATACCGCGATTTCAATATTTTGTCCAGCAATTGTTTTTCGGCTTTTTTTGATTTGATGCAGTGTTTTGGAGATATTCCGTTGTCTCAAGGTAAGAAACTTACCCAGTATACAGAGGAGACTGGCCATTTTTGTGCATATACAGCCAATAACAGCGAATAAAGTGTGCGTAGTAGACCAACCAATTATTTTGGAGTTTGGCCCTTTTACTACTCATGAATATATTATATCATATACAACTTTGGAGATACCTTTAAATAGTGACCGTCATCGTCTTGTAAATATTAGGATTATTCTAGTTATATTTTCATTCAAGTATTATTCCATTCAAATTTAATTCACCTGTTCCACAATAGAGGGCAATACCAAGTTAAATTGGCGGAAAAAAATAAATATATTTGATTTATTTAAATCACCGAATTTACAACTTGTGAGGTAAAATTTTAGTAAACCGGTTTTATTGTATGGTATTGTATGTAAGTAATTTATCTGAGGTTGTCTATAATATATGAAATAGCTCCAAATCAATAACAGCAGTAGCAGTCCTGTTCCAAGCGATTGAAAGTGAAACACTACAACGGGCCACATGTAACAACATACACTTCTGGCATCTCGGCGGATACTAAATAAGAAAAAGGGGATCGGATCAATAGTAACAATTGAAATAGCTTCAGATCAACAACAGCAACAATAGCAGTCTTGCAGATGTTACATACGATCGAACGAAACGTCGACCAGAAGCAGTCCCAGAACACGGTTTCAATACAGAAGCCAGTTGCGCAGGATCGTCTTTTATTAAATGTTAAACATTACAACATGTGGTATTTTAATGTATATAAAACTTTTAAGATAGATTTTGTTTTTTTGAGTGAATAATCATAGGTATATATTTTTTTATCATTTTGATTATCACTTTTGAATCACTTTCTTTTTAGAATACTGTAAATTAAGAAGTTATTAAGTGAAGTTCCGTACAATATTCACACTTTCAACAGAAAGATCGTACTCGAAATCATTCATCTACTTATGGATATCTATATGAAACATTTTATATAACTCAAATCCAGATCTTTAAAGGTGTTTTTATATGAGGAATGATTTAATAAAAGTACACGGATGCAGAAAAGAGGCAGGTTAAATAAGCTGTCTACATTTGAAGCATTCTATTTAATCGGAGATATTTAGGCTATGCAAAGTATATATTTTTTTTGTAAAATACATCTTCATCATAAATGAAAAATATTGCTAATCAAAAGAATTCAATTTTTGACAGGATCTATATTCGTGCAAAAATATAAGTAATTCATAATTTAGATAAGAGGACTACGATTAACAATAATCATGCGATACATGCATATTAAGTCAAAGCAGATACAGTGGTTTGCGTGTTTTATTTGCGGATACTAATGATAATTTAGTACTTGAAGTAAAATTTCATCATAACATTAGAGATAACAGATAGCTACACTGAAGTTGAACAAGGACAGCTAAGAGGTTTTACACAACAAAGTGGCCGTATAAAGTTTCAAAACTATGTCAGCAAGGATGTGGGGTCTAGAGTTTATAACTTAAAAGACGAATTGGTTTTGGAGACATGATCCTTACCTTACATCTAAATTAATTGTTTATTATCACATCGAAACTGCTTGCCTTATACTGAAGAAATGTTGACTGAATAGACGTAATAAAAGATTTATTTCTAAACCATGTCATTTAAATAAATTGCAATATTTACCGCGGTTAATCCATTCATATATGGATCTAAATTAAATAACAATTACCAAACAAACTGCGAAGGTTACTTCAATCCGCAAATTAACTTCTCTTTGTTCCAGAACCAAGAATTGAATTGATAATTTAAATCTAAATAGAAGCGATACTTGACCGTAACTTTTTTAACTTTGAAAAAGATTGTACAGCACTAATAAAATTCTTCAGAACCTTGACACGATGTTGAATTCAACGTCAAATCTAATCATATTCTCGCGCATTAGCAAGAACACTATTGGTTTTTATATCGCTGTTAATACACATGATACGTAAGTATGTAACGGTCGTTTACAATTCTTAACGCCAAATACATGTGGACACACGAAGACTTTGACCTAAATTCTTCGATATAAAGTGAGTACCAAGATCAGCAGTCGACCTCAATTTTGTAATTGACTATTATTCCGTGACTCAATGCTCTGATGCACATACGAATATGTATCTGTAGCGGATGGTAAAATCTTAAATGGGATGACAGGACATTTTTGGTATTGTGACGTATTATGTTGATAAAATTATGTGGACTATTAGTATATGATAAACGTAATTGTCAATGAAATGTAAAAATGTTAATTGTTTGAGAATTGTTGCTCTGTCTACGATTCTATTATTCTCATTAAACTTATGTTCGCTAAACGTGAAGAAAATTGCCAGTACGGTGAAAATTTAGTTTTGTTTGCTTGCCTTTCTAAGTTCATTCGAGCATTCCTGTACTGACTAGGGAACACAGGTAAGTGTGTCTCACCGACTTAAATAAAACTTAGTGGGTTTATACACTGATGTAGTGTAAGAACAACGGCAAGTTTCATAGCTGTTAAATCCCTCGTTTTCGGGGGATGAGGCGCCCTGTCGGCAACACTTACTTGCTTTTAAGGATTGTATACCGGTTTACCGGTTAACCGGTAAATTGACCAAAAAACATTCGGTAAATTTAAATGGTAAATGAAAAATTCATACTAGAAATTCTTATGTACGAAATATTGTGATTATAGATATTTAAAGGTGTACATCGATTTGCTGTAACATTGCCTATACTCATCTTCAGTAGTTTTCATTTAAATTACTCGTTTTGTTTATTACCGCTTTCAAATGGCCGAATAATTTCTATCTGGTGGGCCATGACTTTAACATCACAACAATTATTATTAGTAAGTATTATTGTTCTAATGATTGTTTGTTACACGTCGCGTGTTCAGATAAATGCATATTATTATGGAACTTATGAATTAGGTAATGAAAAATATTGAAGCAGCTTATTTTAACCTGGATACTTTAAATTTATTTTACATTCACTGAGAATGCAGGAACGACTTATAGAGAATTTACGGTAATTATAGGAATTTATTTTCGACTATCGGCAATGTTACAGCATATCGGTGTAAAATTTAATTCTACATCCAAAAATTCAAAAATGTACAGGGTGTTTTATTTGAAAAAATTAAGTTTTGCAACTTTCAAAATTCTTTGATATGCCACTAATTTTTAAACACCCTGTATAATTCCAATGAATTTTTTTATTACGTTTTGGTAAAACCATGTTAGTACTTGTTAATTTTAAAGTGGGAGACTTCTAACACTTAAACCAAGAGAGAATCAATCAATTACGTATAACGATGTAAATGTCAAAATTTTAACAAAAAAAACAGTTGAAGATAGGTATAGGAAACCCTAGTAGTAATCGTCATAGAATTTTATAGTAAATTCAAAAATATAATAGTATATAGGATGTTCTATTTAAAATAACAAAGTTCATGGCGGTGCAAAAAATTTGGAAATATTTTAGAAAAAAAGTATCAAGTTGTTGCAAACCTCAAATTTTTAAAGTTGAGGAATTTCGTTAAGCCGGAAAACTTCTAACTAGCCACTTCCGTAGAAAACTCTGTATAAGACAATTATAAAAGATATATCAACAAAAAAAAGGTAAAATAAATATTTAACTATTTTCGTAGCAGTAAAAAATCGCGATAATAGTTTCTCTCCATTATAGTTAACTGGTAACGACCACCACCCCATATTTGTTTTTTAAATTCGAAAATGTTTATTCACTAAAAAATATATGAGAGGTTATGTACAGGTGTCCCGTCCAAAATTGGGTTTTTGATTACCCTTCTACATTTGATTTTAGGAAAAAGTCTTTTATACAAAAGTATTACAGAATTCAATGCTGCATAACCTAAAAATACTTTTAACTATACAGGGCATTTGAAAAGTAGGAAAACGCATACTTACTCCGTTTAGTGCGCAGTGCCCAGTCAAGATTCCTGTGAGTAATTTCAATCTGTGCCTGTTCATAAAGATTGTCTTACGGAGTTTTTTCCCATGCGGATGAAACCCTAGAAATTTAGTTTCTTGCACCGGCCATTCCATTCCAAAAGGAGTAGTGCCTAGCCGCAAATTGAGATCTGACAAAGGTTTTGATACTGCCATATGAGCTACCACATGTCAGTTCTGGACCTGAGAACGGCAGCTCGCTGGCGTCCCTTGTGTCAGCTATGTCGTTACCTCTGATCCTAGACTGACCTGGAACACTTTGATGTTCCGCCAGCTGTTTAAGCTTTCTGTGGCACCTTAGAGTCAAATCTAACAGCCCGCAAAGCTTTGAGGGCAATCTAGCTGTCGGAGATGATTTCTACCCTTCCATTCTCGTGCAGGCAGTTTGAGATGCCCTCAGGTTTGGATGGCGAAATTTTTGCTTCTTGAAGAACAGTTAATTGTTTTCTGTAATTATTTTATATATTTTATTTCGCCATTAGCAAGATTTCTTAAAATCTTAAATCGACATTGGATATTGTACCACCGTGACAGAATGAATTGCTTAATTTTTATAACAAACCTATGGAATTTGGCTGAGAAATGCTCAAGAGCATTATAATTCAAATAAAGTTTCATTCGTAATGCATTGTGTAATTAAACTTATATGTAGTATTTAATAGTATTGGTACATACAAAAAAATAATTACTCAATTTGAATATAAATGCATCACATTGAATATAACATAACTTCCTATATAAGCAAGAAGATGATGTATTTATATTGAAAATAAAATTTGTTCAGTTTTCCAAACCCGTGAATTTGTTGGACGAAACAATTTTTTAGTTTAAATGTAACCAATATACTAAAATTATTATTATATGTATATTTTCACCACAAAAATAATTATTTTAGATTTGAGTAAATAGATTTTCTCAACTGGAAACTATCATATTTATGCCTTAATAATTCATATACATTTGATAGAAGTATATAAAAGTATTATTTGAAGTATCGCCATTATTTGCTTCCAAAATATAAGTATATTGAACTGATAATACTTACCTGCTTAATCTAAGCATTTCTACTATTTAAGGGTAAGAATTACCTACTAATTTTGTGTTTGTAACACTAAAAAACCTCGGTAGGGGAAAATTAATAAATAAAGAAATATTATCTAATTAAATAAATTTACTGTGATACTTTATAGTTTTACAATGTTTGGGAGAAGCTAGCGTTTCGGGGTACTCCAAGAGTGCGCAAGGGATATTGATGCGTAGAGGTATAATTGGTATGCGTATCCGTCGTTGCGACCGGTGTTCTCGGGATACTTCCCAGTAAATGCCTGGAACTGGTATCTAGTCGGCGTTGGCTACTGATATAATTTCCATCAGTATAATACTTTGCTGGTATTACCTACTAATAACTAGTAAATACCTACATAATATGTTTGTCAATGTACACACCTACCATGTTCATATATTATCGACACAATGGCGCTGACTCTCTATTATTTCACAGTTGTTTAAACTAGTAATCCTTTAATATTAGATAACCGTGCGTACTTATCTTCGAGTATTTTAATGGTAGCATAGATTAATAATAGATTTTTTTGTGTTTATTTAGTAAGTCGCTGCGCCATCTTTCTTCTTATTTGTAAATGTAAAGTTCACGCCGTGGAATACACGGCGCTGTTAACTAATTCATGTTTCTTGCTCATATTTATTTGGACAACCTTTTATTTCAATTTTTATAAATATATAAACAACCAGGATTCCCTAATTCTTAATAAAAACGTATGCCACAAATTAGTTTAACTTTAAAATTGTTAAATTTCTTATTTGACCTTAATACGATTTTATTAGCTTTAAGAAAATCTATTTACTTTATTTAAAATTTTCAAACAAATATAATTCTTTCGCATAAGAAAATACCATATCTTTTGTACAAACACAATATTGTTTTGTCTAAATAATTTTAAATAACTTTCTTGCTTGGAAGATTTAAAATAACTCATCATGGATTACAAAACAAGGATCAAAATATTTCATTTTTAGAATATAATTTTTACAATTCAATTCAATAATATGCGTCAAGTTTATTTACAAACATTTTAAATGTGTGTGACTTATAGAAATCTAAAGTTTAAAATGTGATTAATAGACATTGAATAAAATGTAGCGATCACACCTTGAAGAAATCGGTATGACTTTGACCGAATTACAGTCGTCGAAAAAGTAGTAGCAAGTTCAATTTCACATAGCGACTCCCACTTCACTGTTCTGAGGAGATTAAATATATTCACAGCTCTGCCATTTGCTAATAAATGTTTTTACAGTATAGATAATAATATAAGTGATAAAAATATTACAAGATCATCAAAAAAATTTCCGTTTACAAGATTAAATTTGTGTTTTTTACTAGAAGGATTTTCTAGCGTCTTTGTAAATTCATTCGTCATGGATAATATGTTAATATCCAAACAAAGGAAGGACGCAGTATACCGGGGACATCATTAACAATGTACTTACAGTTATTCCTTATATTTCCTTATTTTGTAAAATAGAAGTAAACCACTAAAGTCACTCCTGCTTAATTTTTAATGTAAATTTCAAATCCAGAAATTATCTGTAACCTTACAATGCTGACGTATATTTGTAAAATTTTACAAATACTTAACTGACTTAACATTAACAATGCAAACTAGTTTCATTAATACCACATGTGGTTGGTAGTGAGAACGGTAGAATTTCTTTTCAACTACATGTATTTGATTCAGGTATATAAAAATATGGATTCACTTTTATTAACATTGTCATGAGAAATTAATTTACAAGAAATTTGTTGTTGCGCAACATTATTAAAATTACAAAAACCATTTAGTAAAGAATGTTTGAACATGGAGTTAAACCAATTACAAAATTATTAATTTGGAGACCTTTCAACTTTGTTTCGGAGAAATTTAAGTGAACTGCTCCCCTTCAGTTCAAGCCAGGTTTCTGTAAGGTATTCCACTACTCTTATAACGCCAAAGGTTTATGTATCTACCAAAACAATGATCAAAAATAAGTTAGTGATACGAAAAAGAGCAGTTCCTTCGTTACAAGTCCGAAAACCACACCTTTAAAACTACAACTGATACCGAACAAGGTAATTTGCCAACGGACATTCGTGTCATCACCACCATTTTCAGAACTGTTTTTCTAGAGTCCGCCAACAATGAGAGAATGCCATATGTCAAAGACACGAAATAGCTTGGGGAGTGGTTTGATCAAGAGTTACATGGAACCCATATATCCAAAATACAACCAACAAAGTCACTATCGCCCTCAGTAGGTGCAGGAGACTGTGAGGATGGAATTGCGGCCTTAGCCCCAAAATTACTTTATACACAAGATAATTACACCCATGATGATACAGAGCAAATGCAGTTGTATGGTAGCCAAAGGTGCGTTAAATGTATATATGTATATGTATATACTCGAATCCTTTACTAGTGACATTGAATTCAGACTTTGGTAAATGAAAGCCACTAGTCCGTCGCGTATTATAACTATGAACTGCTTTGTTTTTTTACATAGTTACATTTATTCAGATGAAAGTAGCTTCCTTTTCATTATTAGTGAGGATAGTGTCAAAATTCCAAAAGAAATGAATATCAGTTTGCACGAGTCCCTTGATTTTATAACACCTAGTAATCTCATATTTTTTTTTCTGTGCTAGGAAAACTTTGCCTTTGCATCTGCTGAAGAATCCCCTAAAATTATACCGTATGATAGACGTGACTGAACTTCTGAAAAGTAAAATGCTTTTAAAGTGTTTAAGGACAAATCCATTTTTAAATTTCTAAAACGGTAAAATTTACTAGGGAGCAGACTAATCAGTTTGTCACAGTGTTCATCCCATAGAAGATTGTCCTGAATGGCCACGCCTAAAAATTTTGCTTTGTGCTCTTGTTGCAACCGCTTGTTACTAACAATAACATCGCAAGTGATGTTCTGTTATCACTGGTAAGTATGGAACAGAAGAAAATTGGTTTTCTCTGCATTAAAACTATGTTTATTTGCACAGAACCACGATGTCATCCACCTTGGACAACCTGGTATAAACGCAGCACTCGTAATATAAAAATATGTATTTCATTTCATATATTTACACATGTAAATATATAGACATATTATAGAAACAGCAAACTTCATTTGATTTTTTTGGAATTTTATTAAAAAGATAAATTAACAAAAAATACATTTTCGTAAAGATAGAACAAAACTGGCTAGAAATATCAGACAAATTAGATGGACAAATCAAAAATATAGGTATAATAAATAATTAACAAAAATAAAATACTTCATAAAATAAAATAGAAACTCTCAAATAAATAATGAAACAAACAATCTCTCATGAAAATGATCAAAACGTCGCTTTAAATTGATTTGTTTTACATACTTGCGTTATATTTCCACAAATAACGCACTCATTGTGCCCAGATATGTTTTTGGAAAATAAAAATTGCGTTCCCCATTCTTTGTAAAACGCACGACCGTTTGCGCTCGGAATATCCATTACATTTAACTAGTGGTGGGCACTATCGATAGCGACTATCGATAACTATGGATACTTGACTATCGATAACTATCGATACTTGACTATCGATAACTATCGATACTTGACTATCGATAACTATCAATACTTGACTATCGATAACTATCGATAGTTGACCATCGATAATTATGGATATTCGAGTATCGATAGTAGAACGTTATCGTGCCCACCACGAATATATTTATATTTAGTTTACAACACAGAAGGATGCTCAAATTCAATAGAAATACTGCAAGCATCGTCTTAATGTGTTATTTATTTATTTATTTTTATAAATAAGCTAAGGTTTGTGCTAATTAAAAGCGTTTGGATTATCAGCTATTATCAACTATTCACTGACAAGGGAACACCGGCGGGTGTCCCCCTCCGATTTCGATGAAACTTAACAGATCGAAAGAGTACCTTAAAATAAGAGACACGTATTTTTTTTTATCGGCGTATCCGCACGATTTTGGGGTACAGTCCCCTCCAAAGTTTGGACGATTTTTCAATTTTTGCAAATATTTCCTAAATTACAACGGATATTAAATTTTCTTCTTAACATAATTTGCAGCATATTGCATGGCCCTAAGGGTGGCGTCGTCCGTATTCGCAAAAAGTTAATAACGGAGGACGGGGTACCCCGTACCCCCATTTTTTTACATTTTTTCTTTTTCTTATTCATCAAAAGAAGGCCGATTTTACATAGAATACGATGATGTATAACAAGTTTAGAAAATTAATAATTGTAAAAATAGAAAAATAATAATAAAGCTTCAAAATTAATAAACTTGTCTATTGATATAAATCAAATGAACTATAACAGAAATAAGTTTTTATCCTTAACATAATTTCCAGCATAATACATGGTCTCAAGGTAGATATCTTCATAAAAAACTAATAACGGGGGACGGGGTACCCCATACCCCGCATTTTTTTTTAATAATAAGTTTATTCATTATTCATCAAAAAAAGATCGCTTTTACATAGAAAACAGTGATGTATAATAAATTTAGAAAATTAATAATAGTAATCATAATAGTTGCGCAATCATTCTTTCGACCTGTAAATGTATATATTTCTTCTTCGGTATCTGGTAAGCTCACTTCAAATCATTTCAAAACCTGGCTAACGGATGTTTTTCTCTCGAATACCGGGCCAAAGAGTGTCCTTTTGATTGATTCTTGGAGTGGGCATTGTGTTGCCGAACATCAGCAATTAGTGCCAAAAGACAAAACTTTGAACATTTTAAATATACCAAAAAAAACAACAGCGATGGTACAACCTCTAGATGTATATGGTTTTAGACTGTGGAAAAATTTTGTTAGAACTTTTTCGGATATAGTGATTCTTATGAACTACGACATAAGATTTACATCAGAGAAATAATATTATTAAGTTGCAATCCCTAACCCATAATCAGTTTTCTTCCCCAAGATTTTTCGACGTATTCAAGTACTCGTGGTATAAGAGTGGATACGTTGAGGGCCCTTTAAAAATCCTGTAGAGTTTTGTTTTAACAAAGATCTACACCTTTGTGTAGTATTTGCAATAAACCAGCTATTGTGCGGTGTTCATGGTGCAAACAAAATCTGTGTTTTAAACACTTTTACACAGACTATCACTACTGTAATACTTACATAGCTTAATTACTGTATGTATATTAATCGCTTGTTCGCTATTGCAATACATATATACCAATAATCGCATTACAGTATGTCATGTATTTAAACATTTATAAGCATTATAATGTTTTTCTAATTGTGTTCTATTGTTTCCGAAATGTTATAATCGTTACAAACACATTAGTTATATTTATGCTCCATTGAATACTTACATTGTACACCTACATTGCACGAAAAACTTGAAATAAATTAAAAAATATATATGTATGTATTATTTAATCCTTCGTCCTGTGTAGCAAATTTGTTCATATATACGCACTAAAGGATTATGGTATTCTAAGAATGAATAACATTTTATTAAGGAAATATATAAAACGCAGTCACTAACTTCAGTTGATAAAACGATTTATATTGCTACCACCAATAAAAGTTTCGTATAGTATATAGTATAAGTTAGTAGGCATAGAAAGGTTTGACCATAGCTTGTCGAGTAGATACAATTCCAAATTAAGAAATATTAAGTAAGGAGAGCAGCGGAGTAACGATAACAAATAATTGTTGGTAATGTACTGTATTTTTATTATTACAATTATTTTTGTTATTAATCCTCCAAATTTATTCTTTTTTTGATGAATAATGAATAAACTTATTATTAAAAGAATGCGGGGGTATGGGGTACCCCGTCCCCCGTTATTAGCTTTTCATGAAGATATCTACCTTGAGACCATGTATTATGCTGGAAATTATGTTAAGGATAAAAACTTATTTCTGTTATAGTTCATTTGATTTATATCAATAGACAAGTTTATTAATTTTGAAGCTTTATTATTATTTTTCTATTTTTACAATTATTAATTTTCTAAACTTGTTATACATCATCGTATTCTATGTAAAATCGGCCTTCTTTTAATGAATAAGAAAAAGAAAAAAATGTAAAAAAATGGGGGGTACGGGGTACCCCGTCCCGCGTTATTAACTTTTTGCGAATACGGACGACGCCACCCTTAGGGCCATGCAATATGCTGCAAATTATGTTAAGAAGAAAATTTAATATCTGTTATAATTTAGGAAATACTTGCAAAAATTGAAAAATCGTCCAAACTTTGGAGGGGCTGTACACCAAAATCGTGCGGATACGCCGATAAAAAAAAATACGTGTCTCTTATTTTAAGGTACTCTTCCGATCTGTTAAGTTTCATCGAAATCGGAGGGGGACACCCGCCGGTGTTCCCTTGTGAGTGGAACTAATTCTTTCTTTTGTAATATCTATAGTAGCTGGTATTGATGAAACCATGAAACGAAATACTAGTGTTAAGACAATTATCCTTAGCATGCAATAAAAAAAAACACAAAAATAATAAATACCAAGAAACAAAATACAATGTAATTCTGAGGACATGTTATTTCAGTAGAGTGGTGGGCACTATCGATAGTTATCGATAGTCAACTATCGATATTTTAAAACTAATTAGATATGATAAGAAAAATGATAGACGATGTCCAGGTGATGTAGGAAATCTCTGCATTTGGCAAGTCCTTCAAGGCATTTTCTTTAGAATTTTCCCTTCAGGAAGTAAAGATGATCAGCAGTGATACACCTACACATCGAAAATCAATATTAGAATTTGAATAGTGTACTTTTACAATAGCTATTGACAGATCAAATTTGGATCCACGTTTAATTCAAGTGAACAGTTTTATTATTTTTACTGTGTATTTATTTCGTTCAAATTTAGTCTAATAATGTTTGTATATGCATTGGCAGTCCAATTGCTTTGATATGTCAACAGAAAGACATGGGGAAATCGCTGGAAATTGGGTTCTGTAACAATTCTATGTGTAAAAATGGTTGCCTACCTTTTAGGTGCAATAATGAATTTTAAGATTGTTAATTTTTTATAGTAATAAGTGTTTAAAAATTTCAAATGTATTTTTCTCATGATCTACTGACACATACCTTTGTTATATTACAATTGTAAGGTGATTCCAGATTTTGTAATTTTATTTATTTTCATCTCGTTTAAACAGTCGACAATCCTTTCGATAACATGTGCATTCTCATATATAAAACAATGGAGGTTCCCCTCATTTCGGTTATATTAACGGATTTTCACAAACAGTTGGACTCCTTGACGAAGACAATCCCTTTCAAGTCAGTTAAAACATTTTCAATTCGAACATTTCACTAACCGAACTCTGTTAGAGGCAGACCTATCTCATTTTGTTCTTGAAAAATTTAACGGCTATTTCGTAAAAATCCAATTTTATCCCAAATTACAACCTAAAAATAATTGTTAATGGTTAAACAAAGTGTTTCACATAAATATTATCCAAATTATCTGTAACCTTTTGGATAATTTTTCTTCAACGACGATTTTCCCGAGTTTCCTGTTATGATGTTCTTGTCCTGAACGAGCCACGTTCCGTGATCTGATGTGACGACGATGGTACAAGGTCCCTGATCCGAATCCGATTCGAACATTCCAGACCACTCCAATGCTCGCCGAAGGTATTCCTCTTCAAATCTACCTAAAAAAATAAACGTATTATTTCAATTCCAATCCAAATTTAATTATACTTATAAGAAATTTCATTTTTATTCGTTCAGAAAAAATTGAGGTTAGAAAATTGTTTGTATCGTAGCAAAACCGTTCGCGGTTACTTGGGAAAATTTGTGTAAATAGGTTTATAAGTATTTGTTATGTATTTACGTTACGAACCAATATCCAGCAATTTACCATCAAGGTTGGCTACTCTGTTTCACACGTCTCTATAAGCCTAACATAACTCCGTTTGAACGGTCACAAAACGCGGGAATTTTGAAATTTAATTTAAACGTATTTACGTACGAAACCATGAATTTGAATTGCAAAAAGTGGAATCACTAATGAAACTTTAGTGTTATTAATTAAACGGACTCACGGACTTACCTGAGATAAATATCCAAAGATTTATGTCTGACTTTAAACAAACATTTAGAATTTTTTTTTATTAAATAAAATCACTTTTATCCACACTTAAATATTTTAATTTTACATAAGAGATTGAATCTATTAAGGCACGACATTATCATGCCTATGATATCATTTAAAATGGTCATTGACAGTGAATTTGAAGGAGAGGACAATTGACAACATTCTTGCTCAGAATCTCTACTCTCACTGAAATATATAAGAAAGTAACGAGCTATTCAATATTTTTTTTATGTCACCGCCCCTCTATCGGAAATTTCTCGCCCTGCATGCCATCTGGCTGGTGAGAGAGCACACTTCTGAATCAAAATAAATAAAGATAGATGACACTGGGATATATAAAACTTTCCAATTTAATTAATGTATTTCTTTTTAAAATTTATTTTTTAATCCGGGCTGTATGCTACTGTGTAGCGTAACAATACATATATATTATTTGTGTACATGTTAAACAGCAAAGGCCCTAGCACAGATCCTTGAGGTATTGCCTGGAAAACTGGGGTACAGGATTAGGAATCTGTAGCGTACAATATACATTTGGGTCCGGTCGTGGAGGGATATAGCAGATTAGTTCTCTTTAGTTCCATGTGCGGACTTGTTCCTATGTACCGAGTCTGGTGGAATGATATTTTGGTCTGTATTCCTAACGATTGAGTCAAAATTTATCGAGCTTCTGATCATTTTATTTTTAAATATAGGTAAACTCAAAAAAAAATGAATTTCATATAAGCTGTAATACAGTAGCAGGTGATATTTCGGTTATATTTTCCTACAAGAATCGTCTCCATAGTAACACAATAACTTCCCCATCGGGACTGGTAACAACTTTCATAGCCCGAACGGTTCATTTATGAATCATTTTGTAAATTCAATACGTCCGGGTTCGTGAAATTTCAGAATTATAACTTCCCTATTTATTCAATTTCGCCAAGCGGAAGGGAGCAAAGAGATCGTATAATTCATTGTCTAAATGTGCGCGAATTTCTATCAAAAATATGACTAAACTTTGCGCCCGGCGTCGCCCTACAACCTACAACCGTGCGCGCTCGCTAGCAAGAGACGGGACGCGAAATGATGAAAAAGAAGGAAACGGGCTCTCAGTGGAGAAAGATCGAAAGCGAGCCCGAGTGGGAGAGAGAGAGGGAAGAGCCACTAGTACAGTGATGTGTTTGTGTTAAACGTATACGTATGTTTGTAATAAAGCCGATGTCGTTCACCCCGTTGAGGTTGAAGTCCGCTCTAGCCTCAACTCAGCTGTTCTAAGCGACCTCTCCGAAGAAGCGCACGTAACTCTTGGCAACGGTATAGAAGCGTGTTAGCTAAGCCAAGATGAACATCGAATAGCATACAGTGCAGCGAATAATTGTACAATATACTGCTTTAATATGTATTAATATTTGCCAGGTCAAATTGTATGTAGTTTTATACATTGTACATATAGCATACAAATATTTAGCTCGGAAATATCCAAATCCGTTAAGTAGGAATATTACAAACAGTTTCGTCTTAGTCGTCAGAGTGTTAACAACAGTAGCTGAATACGTATATTTTATTAATGCAAATTCCACAAAGAGAAATATGTTTTTTGTTTGAATTTGATTGTTCAAACAATTAATTTTATTTAATTATGGAGGAAAGAACAGTAAATGGAAAAATATTTTTGTACACAGAAAAACATTTTTTATGAACATATTGTGATAGTATTTACAATTGTGTTTTATACTTATGAAAACGTAGTGAAAACTTTTGTTACACCATGGAATTGTAAAATAAACTATTGTAATGCTACAAGGTAGCACACAGTCGGGATAAACAAAATAATGTTATTTATTTTTTATATAAGCACCTTAATTAAATTAGTAAAATCTAATTTTGAACATCTTAGTGTCATCTATTTTATTAATTTTCAATCTCAATCAATGTCAGATAGCATGCGAGATGAAAATTTCTGACTGCAACAGTCTAGAGGACGCGCTAGCATTAAACAAATTTCGAATGGATAGGTATTTTTTCTTTAGTGTGAGCGGAGACGCTGTAGGAGAATGCCGCTCAAATGCCCTTATTCCAATATTCTCAGTTAAAGTGCTTAGTTTAAGTAATATAATGTGCATGAGACTCTGGTACATAAATTATGATCGATTTTGTTCGATACATTTAAGTTGTAAACAAATGTGTGTTTTATTTAATAAATGGTTCCAAAGAAACAGGTGTGCAAAACAACGCAGATAAGAAAGTAAATATCTCAGATAAGTCAAATAGTTTGCGTAACAATTACGTTTTAAGCTAATAATTCCAAGTTTTGCAATAGAAATTCAACATTGAAAATAAATACGTTTAAAATTAATTTTTAAAATGCCCGCGTTTTCCAGACGTAATTCTATGCTCAAAAGACGGGTAAATCAGTATATGCAACATTTGATGATAAAAATTATTGGGTATTCGGTTCGTGCCGTAAAGAAGTATCAACTAGTAAAATTAGAACTGCCACCTTTTACACGTTTTCCACCAGTGCTTGCAAACTGGTCATTTACAAATAAAATTCCTAACCAAACAAATTTTTCGTACGTATTAAAATAAAATTAGTATAATTTAATTTAGATGCGATTTAAATAAGGTAAAGTCCAGTAAGTGTGCAATAAAAATGGCGTAGTATGAAGAAAATGTAACACTGTTCACCCGAATAAGAAATTTTGATAGATTTTGTGCTGAGAAGTACGTAATGTATGCCCAGTTGTAAGCCTTCAATAGATACGCCTTTTAATATCAACAGTTTACTAGAAAAAAAAATGTTTAAATAATGTCAATACTACACACTTACCCAGCAAAATTGTGCAAGTGTGTAATCGTTCCGCATTTTATATATTAATAGCATTATCCTTTAGTTCGGCTAAGGGTGAAATACTATACTGGTGCTTTTTTAATAAGGTATGATAAATTTACAAGACATGTAAACAAGTTAGGACATGCGAACTTTTATTTGTAAATAGGAAATGTACAAAAATATATCCGTGGCAAAAATAAAACAGTCTTATAAAAAATACTGTGAAAATTATTGAAAAACACTTAAACTTCTAAAAAATGTGCGCAAAACTAGTATGAAGTTCAGTACATTAATATTATAACAGAGGATGTCCGTATTTCAATTTTAAAGATAAATGTTGCCAAACTTGCCCCGGTTACACACTTCCCTGACTTTACGTTAATATGTTTATTTTTTATGTTGATATGGGCGCAGTATACCTTTAGAAGGAGTAAAGGCAGGCATCAGAGCAGCAGGTCTGGTCAGGGTATCGAATGAGGGTTCTCGTACTTCTAAGTACGGAGAATGGCTCAGGACAGGAACATATCTCGGGAATATCGTCCCCAACAGTTATGTAGGGAAAATGTGGGTAAAATTAATATGATGAACTTTGTTTAACAATAATTTTTAGATTTGAATTTGGAATAAAGAATATACATATGCTTCGAATTCACCACTGCAGTACATGTGCATTAGTAGTCTCCCCTCTTATTAATCAATGAGTAGTTATATATTTATATTTTTTTGCCAGAAGTAACTAGATAGTCGAGATGGCTGCACATGATGTGTCTTTTAAGTCAATAACTATTACTTCATAAAATATTGAATTTTAATCGTTTGATGTAGTGCCTGCTTTTATTTTATTCTCAGTAGAAATACATCATCTTCTTGCTATATAGGAAGTTATGTTATATTCAATGCGATGCATTTATATTCAAATTGAGTAATTATTTTTTTGTGTGCATGATGATAACCGCGGAGGATAATGTAAGAAATTTTTTAATAGAGAAAATACTTTTTGGTAATAATGTCTCTAAGTAGAAATAGATAATAAAATTAATATCACAATTTTCATTGTGTGCATGCGAAAATTGTGGAATGCCCGGTATAGCACCATATTTTACAATATAGAAAAGCATTGATGCATAGCGTCAGCCTATGATATATTATATTATTACTTATTATCTACTATTTTGAATACTATTACCTTAATACAAAATAACATTATAAGAATTACAAGATTATATAGTATGTTTGTGTATCATGTATTGCATACAGTGAAATATTACATTACAGAAAGTAGGGGAAGGCGGGGTAAGATGACGAGGTTAAGCTTCTACAATTTATCCTAGCCACTCTAAATGGATTTAAGCACTGAAATTTTTATGAGAACTTGATCCATATCTTGCTTATATCGAACATTTCTTTTTTAATTGCCTCTTTCCGAGAAATGTCATTTTCGTCATCTTACCCCTTAGCTGGGGTAAGGTGACGAACAGGGTGAGGTGAGATGAGGAACAAACCTGGGGATTTAAAAATATTTAAAAAAATACCTTTATTAATATGTAACTTCAAAAAAACAAAAACAGCTTTTATAAAACTTTGAAACATTAAAACGAAACATGACGTAGGAGGTATTTAAGTGCAGAAATCGCATTTATAGGGCCTATGACTGGCCTCTCTCTGATCCCATCCGAAACACTCAGAATGAGCCCACTTAAAGCATTTAAAGCACTGATACCACAATTCATCTTTTTCTCTTCCGAGCATATGATGCACAATTTATCTTCTTCGAAATCCGGCGGATCCATATCATCATCAGTGTCGATGTAAGGTACGGAATGAGATAGCTCGTCGTCAGAAGATGAAGGGAAGTTCAGTTGACGTCGTGGTTTCTTTTTGTTTGTCTTCTTAGTCAAATTTTTCTGTCTTTTCAGCTCTTTCTCTTCTTGCTCCTTTTTTTCTGTTCCAACGCTTCTTTTACAGGAGTTCCTGTTATAAGAAATGACCATACCAGAAAGTCATCACACGCCTGACTATAGGCAGTCTTTAAAGGTCCATAAAACCCCACATCCAGGGGCTGCAATCGGTGGTTGGTGTGAGGTGGAAATCCGAGCATAACTATTTCATTTTCTCTACAAAATTGAATGGCTTCAACGGTGACATGAGAGGCGTGATTGTCCATGAGAAGTAGAATGGGATGTTGAATACTTGGGCGAGTGTGTGAGGCAAAATGCTTCAAATAGTTGACAAAGTTGGTAGATGTCATCCATCCTGATATATGAGGAACTGCTGCTGCGCCTGGTGGGGCACCTTCTAAAAATTTCGGATTAATTCTCACCTTTGGATAAATAAAGAACGGAGGGATGTAATTTCCAGTGGCGCTCATGGCACACACACACAGGTAACCGTAACCCCGCGTTCAGCTAAAGAAATTTTAATGACTCGGCGAGCACCAACAGGGCTGATAATCTTTGGAGTTTTCGTTGCAACAGTGGAAAATCCAGTCTCATCGACATTGTAGATTTTTCAGCTGTTAATAGATTTCAACCTGACATCCCTAAGTAACTCATAAAAGTTCCCAACGTTCACTCGGTTAAATGCCATGAGCCGAGCAACTGATGTGGGATCAGGTTTTCTCATAGTCAGTCCGCATTCTTTCATGAATTCCCTGACGAAGCCTTCACCAGCACTTCTTTTTTCTGCATTAAATCTATGACTCACCCCATTTTTTTCTGCATAATCAAAACATATACTAGCGAATTGCTTTCTTGATAGGCCAAAGGCTCGTTTGTTAATGTCAGTCACGTATTGCTTGAGCTCTTCAACTTGTGCTGCAGAAAAGATTTTTCTGAACCTTCTTAAATTTGGGGGAATTCCACTTCAATTTCTCCTCCTTCTGAGGGATGAACTCTTTTTTTTTAATATCTCCTTATTGTAGGCTCAGGTATTTTGTATTTTACTGCTGCAGCATTCAGACTTGAAACCTTGCGTGCGACATCTGATATGGCTGCCTGCATGTCCTTATTTTCCCACGTTTCAGGAAGACACTGGTTCGCACGTATTTTCGCGGCATATTGATGCTTGAAGTGTTGTTTCTCGTCTAGATTCGAAAACACACTTATTTATTTATTACTTAGAAGGGAGCATATAACCTTAGTCACATGAAATACCTACACAATGTAGATTTTAGACTCAGTCCTTACAAATTTACAAATAATAATTATAAAAAAAAACAATATTAAAAGTAATGAATCGTTTAAAATATGACAAATAAGTATTCAAAAAAGCATGTAGGGGTAAGATGACGAAAAATTAATCGTCATCTTTCCCCGTTGAAAATTCGTCATCTTTCCCCCTCGCGCCATTTTTACCAAAAAAACGTTTATTATTAACCAGAACGATTGTAGAAGATATGGGTCTCTTATGAATTAATAGCTATTGAGTGGTACTTTCAGAATGCTATAGTAAATAAGTTGAAAAATTTACTGTAAAATGTTGATTTCCTGCGTTTTGAACCTCAAAAATTACAATGAAATACGTTGTATATAAACTTTTTACTAGAATTTGCATCAACGCACACGCGCATTTGTTTAATTTAGCGAGTAACATTTTTCATCACTGGGGGACTTTTATGCACACTGGGACGTGCTGCTATCTGTGATAAAATGTGAGAGAAACTAAATTCGTCATCTTTCCCCGCCTTACCCTACAATAAAAGCGGCAAAATTTTAAGCGGTATTATCAAACATTATCAGTGCTATTGGACACTTATATTAACAATTAATAGCATGAATACTAAAGTTAACAATACAAGTATATGTATACACTTTCTCTACTATACGAGTTAATAAACACTATTAACAGAATTTATCATACAAATATTCTCAGCGGTATTATAAAATATGATATAGGAGCTATAAAATATAGTATTGTAAGAGTACAATATATTTCTCTCAGTATATATTTGATGATAAAATCGTGGGTGCTCGTATAAAAAGCACTATTGAAATATTTACTTATATTTTTGGCTTATCTGGATGACGTTTAGGATCGTCCAAAACTACAGATAATCACTATCGACACTGCTACTATTGCATATCACGTATAGTCTAGCGAAAATGATTCTTTTTGTTTTTTTTCTTAACAATTATTTTCGTGAAAACTATAGATATAACAATAATTTAGTCGTTGCACACTACCATCGATATGTTTGGTGGTTGACATTTACTTTTTGATATTCTGTTCCAAAATACTTAAATAAACCCCGATGCCTAATTACTTACTACTGCACGGTTCAACCCGTAATTATCCTCAACACTGTATATGTATATTATTTACTTAGTTGCACATGTCCATACGTGTGTTTCTATCTGTCGTTTTGGTTTGGCTTTTTTTTGTAATTTTCCTCTCCTCTTCCTTTTCCTCTCGTTGCACACACACTGAACCGCTATTTTTTATTTCTCCTTTCATTAAGCACGTCGTGCTTTCTTTCTTCCATTTATTTTCGCCAAGTCACTTCAGATTATCGTCATCGATCGACTTCGGCTCGCCTATTTTAAGACTTATATGGACAAGCGCGCAATAGCCCGACATATTATGTCATCGGATCGTAGCATCTCCTTGCGGAAAATCTCTAGTCCATCCGTGTGCTGTTGGGGAAGTGGATTTGGCGTGAAAGCGGCGAACAGGAAAAGGCCAGATTTTTTTATGTGCATTTTCTACTTAGGTACTTACGCTTTTTTTTACAACCATTGACAATCTTTGATCGGTAGCGTAACGGTTCCATAAAAGAGACTCTTGAAAGTTATTGGGAGGTATATTTCGTAATACCAGGAATGAAAATTTTTGCGTTCCGAAAATGCGGTTTTCTTTTCTTACCACACAACTGGTCTTGTAATGATTTAAATAATAAGCAGCTCCTGGGGCATTTTTAAAAATGCCGTAATAATGCACTGGATACTGTTTGAGAAAGGCACCAACAAAGATGTGCAAGCTCTAATTCAAATCAAAAGTGACTTGCTAAAAATTATTTGCATTCAGAGAGAAATGCGACTGTACAACATGGACATACAAAAGGTAAAGTTGTTGGAAATTAAACGTAACTCATTTTTTTAAATTACCGAGGTTCTGTAATAATTTATTACTTCGTCAGAGCGTCAATAGAACAACAATAATGAGTATAGATTATGAAAAATACGCAAACTTATAATAACTATTATATAACTAGTTCCGTAAATGTGAACTTTAAGCTGATTTGGGACTGCGTAAGCACCTTAAACGAGGTGGGCACCCAAAAGGAACTTATATTGGCCTGGATTCGTACCCACTCGGGCGTGAGAGCAAATGAGGTGGTGGACGAGCTGGCCAGGCGAGGTTCGTCATGGTCATTCGTTAAAGCTCACCCTTCTTTCGGCACTACCAAATCACAAATTAAAAAATTCATCAATAAATGGATACATAATCAGTCCTGAGAGCGGTGGCAAAAATCACTGGGACAGAGACAGGCAAAAGAGTTCCTAACGTCTGCTGACTGGTCACTGTAGACTAAGTAGGCATATGTAGGAATAGGCCTGGTAGATGAAGCTACCTGCAGATTCTGCCAAGAGGAAGAAGAAACACCAGTTCGTGTACTGTGCCAAAGTGAAGGCCTGGCGAGGACAAGGTTTCTAGTAAAGGGCGTGGAGAACCTCACAGCTAGCAGCTAGACAAAGAAGCCGTTCTCAAAGATGATAGGCCTAATTAAGAGGGCAAAACTAGAGAGCGCCTTATAGAAAAAAGGGGATCACAATAGATCCAAAAAGGTCGTGGTGAAACAGGTCCATAGGCCACCGAAATACCCCCCCATAAACTAGTGTCGTGTGCTTATTGTTTATTTTATGGACTTAATTGAAAGTAAAAATAAATGGAGTTGATTCTGTAATTAACAGAAATAAAAATTCTTCTTTATACAGATTGTTTGTATCATGTAGGGCCGATGGTAGCTGTCGGCTATAGTTGGAGTGCATATCGGATCTCTTCGTCAGTTGTATGAGAGTCGCATTAGACTGTAGTCGGTTTTGGTAGTCGGGGCCGCATGTATTTAAGACGTTTTAATTATTTTCTTTGTTTCCTTTCGCTATTTAACTGCTTCTACTTAGAATAAGTAAATATTTCAACTATTTTTGGTTGCCTTTCTGTTTATTATTGTTCTCTTATAATTATTATTTGTGTTTGTAATAATTAAATATGGATATATTCTCTCTTGAAGAAAGTCAATTCGTAGTAAAACATTACCAAAAAGGGCCATCCTGAATACGTCGTAATTACCTCTAACAATATGTGTTTGATAACTAACTGTAACAATAACAAATAAAACCAGACACTTTATGATAATGTACTTTAGTGGGCTGACCACACTCTTATATAGAGGCAATGGGCAGTGACAATTTTATTTTTAAAGTTTTATTTGTAATCAGTTGCATATATTGGCAAATTTAAACACATCGATTTGAAGACGTGAATAGTTATTTGCATTCCAGTAGCCAAGAAATACACTTGCGGAGTTGAGTACGGTTTGTGGATCGAGCGGTAGTGAGCCCACAAGTATGTATACTCGCAAAAGAAGTTTCTGGCCGTGTGATTCACCAAGGTTTTTTGGGCGACAAATTCTTAATTTTGAATTGAAAATAGAGAAAAAGAAAATTTTGACACTAGGGAGTTGACAGTACAAGTTGCAAATGTTACATACCCTTAGTATTTGACGTTTCGAGATAAATCTTTTTCGTAATTTTGTTTCTAGTTTAATATCTATTTATCAATAATAAGTGCAATGAAGTGCAGTAGCTTAATGACAATTTATTACACGTCTGTCATATGGAATCTAGTGTGGCCAACTTTAGTGACATTTTTGTCTGCCTAGGCAGCAAAACGGCAGTTTTCGTGCCGCTTTAAAAACTCCAAAGTGAGTGTTGCCGGATGGAGGCGCAAATAATAATAATAATAATAATAATAGCCTTTATTTTGCTCAATAACTCTACAGAGTAAGAAAATAACAAATAAGTCAAAATAAAAAAATAACATGCTTGTGAGCTTACTGTACAAAAATCCCAAGGGGAAGTTCAGATGCAATACAGAATGTATTGCCCTGCTTTTAAACTTTACCCTTGATTTAGGCAAGTCGTAATAAAAGGAAAAAAGCTGCCTAAACGAACACCAAAACTAAAAACTAAATCTTGTAAATGTAAAAAAAGTATTATATATATATAAGTAATTACATAAAAATATGAAGTAAAGTTATCTTCTGTAGGCGTACATAGAATTGACGATAGGATTTAGAAAAAAAATCAGAACAGTACCTTTTTATTTTTCATGTATTTTAGATTAACGACTGAAAAAAAGATTGAATTTATAATATATAAAAGCAGGGGTGGGCAAAAATGGTATTATTTTAACATCCTAACCACCCAGTGGGAACGCCACGATCTTTTTTCAACCCAAAATGTACGGTTGTTAACAAGGAACGATCTGATCTTTACCCGATCTCGATATCTCTTTGTTTCTGAAATATTGCAAAAAATGTGTTTTAGGGTGAAACTTTTTTTACCATTTTATTTCAAAAGCGGAGAAACCAACATGAGTGTCTTTTACTGTCAGTATCCCCAAAAGGTGAATGTGTGGGCAAGACTGCGTAATTAGCTCTTTTTTATTGAAGGAATTTCAAATGCGGAAAGATATTATACATAAAAATATAATACATAAGAGTCTTTTATTACTTGTTTTAAAAATATAATGAGAAAATCATATAACTAAATTAGATGTATTGAGAAAAATAAATGAAAATTAGGGAAATAAAACGTAGTTAATCTGCTTTTAACTATTAGATAAACTAGAAAAACTACACCTCGAAAGAGATGTTGGCGTTTTTGTGGAATTGCATCTTTTGTTATAACTTCGAGCATTAGCAGCCTACACACAAAAAAAAGTAATTACTCATAATAAACTCAAATAATTTGAATATAAATGCATAACATTAAATATAACATAACTTCCTATATAAACAAGAAGATATTTAGATAAGAATATTTTTTTGAGAATAAAATTTGTTAGTTTTTGAAACCCGTAAATTTGTTAGACGAAACAATTTTTTTGTTCAAGTGTAATCGATATACTAAAATCATTTTGAACATACAAATTTTCACCACCAAGAATAATTATTTAGATTTGAGTAAATGATTTTCTCAACTGGAAACTATCATATTTCATGCCCTAATAATGTATGTACATTTGATAGTACGTATATAAAAGTATTATTTGAGAGTATTGCCATTATTTACTTCCAAAATATATAGTATAGGTTGTACTGTATATATTTGCGTGCTTAATCTAGGAATTTGTTACTATTCAAGGGTAATAATTACTTATTAATTTTGTGTCTGTATAGGAGCCAAAAACCTCGCTAGGGGAAAATTAATAAATGAAGAAATATTATTGTAATTAAATAAGTTTGCTGTTCATACTTTATAATTTTACAATGTTTGGGTAGATGGCGGTATTCAGGGTACTCTTAGGAGTGTCGTACGGGTATTGATATTTGGGTAGAGGTATAGTTTTATGCATATTCGTCGTTGCGGTCCGGTGTTCTCGAGGATACTTCCACTTAATGCTTGGGCCTGGTATCTAGTCGGCGTTTTAGCTGATATCATTTCACTCAGCACAATAATTTGCTGGTATTACCTATGCGAAATTATAACTAGTAAATACCTACATTACGTTGTTAATGTACACCTACCCTGTACATATATTATCGACACAATGCGCTCACTCTAAGTATTATTTTAAAGTTTTTTAAACGCAGTAATCCTTTAATATAGACAACATGTACGTATTTACCTTCGAATATTATATGGTAGCATCTGTGCATCAGCCCCATTCCGCCCATTCTCTAAGTTGCTGTGAAACGGCTGGGGTATCCATTTTAGATTACTTACACTTCATAATCAATCAACACTGTCGCTGGTCAATCAAAAGTGACGCCAAGTAAAGCTATGTATCATCAAAACTCCTAAACGCCCTAAAAAGAGGGATTGCACATGACGGTAGTTTTAGTGCAATAAATGGTCGGGTAAATTCGTTTCAAATGTTTCAATATTATGGTATTTCAATTTGATATTTGATGTTTTAGTACAAAACATTTAATAATTTTATATAGTAATTTCATTATACCAAACGTTAAGGGATTTTATTTTGAATCTACAGATTTTCTCACTATGATTACATAGATTTATTCCTTACAACAATAATGTTCAGGAGTTGGAGGAAGTATACTTCAATGCAAATATTTATACTAGTTGTTCTAAGAGTATATTGTGTTTTCAGAAAATTACTCTTATATTCTAACCAATAAGATCTAGTTCATTTAAATATATATTAAGTTTCGATTTCTGAATAAATAAAAATATTCAGATTGATAATAGATTTTTTTGCATGTATTGCGATTTTTATATAGGAAATCTGTGCACTTGGCCTAGGTCAAAACCTGCTGCAACGTCTTTATTATTCGTCTTAAGGTAATAGTATATTAATATTCTCATATTACATTGTTTTTTCAAAACATTGAAAACTGTACACTGTGTTTGTGTATTTTAACGAAATATTAGTGTTATATTTATTTTAAAATTCCTCATTCTAGTATTTTTTTTCTGAATTGCATTTTAATTAGCACCGGAAAAGAACACCCAAACTATTTTAATTTAACCGAATTTGTAACTTTACTAATAAAAAAGTTAGCAATACTATGTCCAAATCTTTAAACCGACTGTATTTATATGTAGATATCATGACAGTAAATCATTGAAATAAGTTTGATTCTTGTGATTTTTTTACGTTAGATGTAATTCCGAATGTAGGTAACCAGTTATACGCGAGAAGTATATGTCACTAACAGCTATTAGATGGCAGGAGCATGCAATAACGTCCACTTTTATTTACTCAGTTGATAAAGATATGCTGGTAGTTGAGTAAGTGTTTCTGGTAAAAAAGGAAATTAGGAGTGTTATTTTAATATCCATACAATTTTAACTTAAATGCCGTGATGAATTTTTCTTTATTATAAAATTATGGGCAGATCATCAACAATTAGATATTGAACAAAACTTCATAGTTTATTCACAAGTACCATAAATTTAAATTTATAAGTCTATTTATTTTATTCACCACTACCACATAAAGCTTTTCGATACTTAATGCTATGCATTCAATTTTAAGATATGTTCATATTTTATAGTGTTTAAAAGTGAATAAAAAATAACTGTTGAATTATGGTACTAAGAGACGCAGATATCATACACTTATCTATTTCTACGTTGGAGATATCATTAAACCTTATAGAAAATCCCTGTGAAAATTAGGTACTATTTGCTATTTGGCACTTAAAATTGTAAAACTTCAAGTACAATGCCGTTTCTGACAACGCGACATTCAATTATTTGTTACTGTTTTACTTAGATGTATTTTTTGCAATTCTTTGGTTATATTAGCACACAAACTAACTCTGTCCTGTAGATATCACCGACGCCTTATAGTTTATTATACAGTGACCGGTATACAGTATGCTCCGATGGATTGGACAAGATGAAGAAAAGAATTATTGGATTACGCAAATGTCATTCTATATTTGCTTATCGCAAAACCCCCAATTTTGAAATATAAATTTAAGTAAATTAAATGAGCAGAAAAGGTTCTAAGTTTCATATTTTTGTTTAAATTAGATTATCCTGTTATGTTTCTTGAGAACCTATTAAGTAAGTCAAGTTACGTGTCATTTGTCAACGTCATTACGCATTTATGAATCTTTGCTCAGACTTACTTAATAGTAATACTAACTTTAGAACACTCTAATGACTTTGGAATTCAAAAAGCTCAATAGAAGTTTCCTAATGTTCACATGTGCGAACATGTAGAATGGTAGAAAAATTTGAAATTTACAAAGAATTTCTAAAGAATACAAAATTATACCTTATAAACCGATTTTTGTAGGTGAATTAAAAAATGCTGATGATGCTTTGCGTTTAGACTTTTGCTTATGAGTAGGAGAAAATCAGATTGTAAATCGAAATTTCCCCAAAAACATTCTTTTTCGTTTAAATTGACATTTACAATCAATGAGAATGTTACAAAACTGTAGATTTTGGTAGAGAGCAAATTTTAATTTCATGTCACATGTCACACACCTTAGTATTTTGACGTTTCCAAGAATATTTTTTTTTTCTGTAATTTTTCCTTTTCGTTTAGATATCTATTTATCAATTAAAACGTGCAATGAAGACACCAGTTCATCTTAGCATGGTTAACAGTAGCTTAATGACAATAATTATTACACATCTGTCATGTGAATCTAGTGTGGCCAACCTTTAGTGACATTTTTGCCTCCCTAGGCAGGAAAACTATTGTTTTTAAGTACTGCAAAATGAGTGTTTCAGGACGGAGGCGCAAAAATAATATATTTCTATTTTGTCACTTTTAATAGTTCATCTAAGGTAAAATTTCTGGAACTAGTGGTTGCAAGACACTGTATTTAAGAGGAATAAATAAATTTTACAAATACTTTTATTCTAAACTACGTAATAAATGTTACTTTTGCTGAGAATTATATTTTTGTTATATATAATAATCTTAACATCACCTATCTTATGCCTCGCAAAATTATGGACTCCATTAAAAATTTTCAAGTAGATTATGATATCGGTTCTGGTTTAACGGTTTCTGCTTCATTGCAGGACACTAAAAAGAGGCAGTAAAAGTGAAGCTCTTTATGCAGTTTAGAATAAAAATATATGAAAACTTTATTTTTCTTGAGTATATTTATTCCCTTTGAAAAAATATTTGTAAAAATTGTCACATTAATGTTATGTTTACGAAAATTTACGTATGACCTCAATACTGAATTCGGGACCACTTTTTAAAATATATTGTTAGATATTATGTCATCTAATCTAATTTTTTACCAATTCATGGCATACTTTTTAAATGGTAGTAGTCATATGACGTGTGAAAATAAATTTTGGTATTCTTAAACTTGCTAAAACTATCCCCACAAAAGAAATGTATCATATTTTAATTTTTAGGCCCATCACTATATTGTCCAACCCGTTTTGAAGATATCATCAAATTCGTTAATGAGTTGATTGGAAACTTTGGAAAAAATCCCAAAAAATACACATTGACAAATTGGGATAACCGGAATATATTACCTACCAAAGAACGGGTAGTCGAACGGCATTGCAAGAGATACTATCAAAAGCACCTTTCGCATCATGTCGACATTGTTTTCGAGATATTTGACCTGAAAGGTTTAAAAATTTAAGTAGACGTTAAAGCCTTCTAATGTTGTTGTGTAAAAGATTCATCTTTAACGAAGAATGTAATGATTAAAAGCAAGCATCGATATCTCTGCCCAAGTAGCACATTTAGTTGTGATTACCACTGCTGTAGACACAACTACTTCATTATAGTTAATGTTACGTAATTTTTACTACAATTGCCAACTTTGAAGGGATATCTACTTAGACGACATACATGTAGTTGCAGTTACGTCGTGGCCAACAACTTAATTACTTAAAGGTTTATTACTTTGTGGTGCTAATAAAATAGTAATTGTTACGTCATTCTTACTTGTTGAGTCACTCTAAAGTTAATTCCAGCACATAGTTACAGATTAAAAGTCGGCGTTACTAACATATGCTACCAAAATCTTACCTTATAGTAATCATGACCCGCTAGGAATATATTCGGTAGAATTGAGGTGAGCAGGACGTAGATATTACCTACCAAAGTTATTGACATTTTTCGAGTTACAATTACGTAATCATTGCTTCCTAGGGCGACTATATGTACCTTTAACCAAAAAGTCACATTTGACTACCACTTTAAAGTAACCATTCTAGATATATTCACACTTTATAGGAAATTTAAACTATGATAGTAGAGTTAGATGCTTTTAGACGAGCATATGGTTTTGCTAGGCGCAATATATGGTAGTGGTCCCTGGTATTTTTACAGGTACTTTAATAATTTGTCTCTATAAGATGAGTGCCGTTTCAAGTAAAGAAATTTGAATTGAATTTGAGAGTATAGTAGCACTAGTATTGTGCCGTCGCTATATATAAGTCAATCACTAATTAGTGTAACTTTGCAGTTATAAAGAAACTTACTAAAAGTTACACACGAAACTTGAAAGTGAGTTTATAGTGCAACCAAGTAGAATTGAAACTTGAACAGCACAGTGAAGCTAACGTACATTCGGAGATAAAAGTTTTCCACAAAATTTGAATTTCTCTCTAGCCTAACAATTTAATTTCGTGACATTATATTTGATTATACTGTTTCTTTATAAGTAAACGTACTATATTGCAAAGATCAATTAATAAAATGAAGTGCAATGTATATTGCAATTTATTATATTTATTACATGTTTACATTACAGCGTAGGTTGTGGATATATAATTAATTATGTATTTATTATAAACAAGATATATTTACAACAGCCTTTAATATTTAAGAATTATAAAAGGTATTGTTAAGATTAAACTAATATGTGTGAAATCAAAAACTGAAATAAGAAATCTGTCAAAAATATAATAGATCCGCTCACAATTTCTACAAAAAAACTAAAGTTCACTTTCAGAGTCCGTCCATTCCATTTTACTACATGATTCACTTAACCGTATGATAAACTCAGTCACCTTATCATCTATCACGTTCTATACATTATTTTGCAATTCGTTTGACATGTTCACTTTCGGCCTGCCACAGATCTGAAGTAATTTCTTCGATTGACTGACATATTAAAGTCTCTGTATTAGTATTTAGATCATTATTATGACCTGCTACTTTTCTTTTTACCATACTCCAAATTAATTCAATTGTATTTAAATCGCAACGATAAGGTGGTAATCTTAGAACGGTATGTCCGCGAGCTATTGCACATTTATCTATTTTATACTCGGAAAGTGTTTTTTTTTTTTTTTTGTTTCACTATTTCTAGCAGTTTACATTTCAACATGGAAGGGTGATATGGCCATGGTGGTATAGCTGAAATTTATATATTGAGTACATATACAAAAAGTAATTATGGGACAAAGATATTAAAAGTAAACAAGCTTCGTAACCCATATGTTGGGGCAGATCCACCAGGCCCGCTGGTAAGATTTGATCTGGCCCGCCAGACTTTTGAAAACCCCAATTAAGAAAAATATTACACTACTTATTCATACTCCACTCCAAATGAGAAGATCGAGTGACATGGGGTTTGTCGCTTGCTCCGCCGGAATCATGTGAAGCCAACAAGCCAAATGGCGGCGATCATCAAAGAGTGAGGCGGCAAACATCAAAGGCCTTTTGATGTTTGCGCCTCGACTGGCGTGGCGCAACAAAAGATTATAGCCTCCCAAATGTTCCACACTAGACGGATTCTGATCATTCCTTCACTTGCCTATATAATCGGGTGGATGGCCCGAACTTTAGTTCAGTTCTTATTTGAGCTACGAGTGACAACTTCGACAAGCGATATCCTAGCGAACTGCTTAGTGCCGTCAATTTGCTTTTGACTTTGTGTGCGATCTTGGTGCTTACAATTTTTTTTGTTATTAAGTTTAAAAACGAAACGAAAATGATGTCTGGTGGAATGAAACGAAAAGTAGATTGCAGAGGGCGCCAGTTTCAAGAAAAATGGATGTAGAATTCTTTTTATTTGCACAATGGAAGGCTATTTATTGCTGTGTAATGAATCCATTTTCAGTGGTGAAAGAATTCAATATTAAGAGGCATTACTCAACTAAGCATCCTATGCTGCACTCACTGACAGGACAAATAAGAAAAGGACAAAATCAAAGCTTACCGCAAATTTGGGAAAACCAGCAGCAAATGTCATAAACAAAGAACACAACTTTATAATGTCGTGAAAGCTTAGTTTATAGTTTAGTTCAAAATGGCAAAGTCATTACAATCATTTGCCGAAGGAGATTTATCAAGGAGTGTATGTTAGAAGTTGTACTGTTTTGTGTCCTGAAAATATAAAGATGAATTTTGAAAAATTTTAGTTTGTCAAGACGAACTGGTGTCCGGACTATAGAAATGATGGCTAATGATTATAAAAACACTTTTCACTGACCGTATGGCTGTTTTAATCATTTTCCATAGCATTAGACGCAGAGCACCGATTGTCTGACACAGCTCAACTGCAATATTTATTCGAGGTTTTGCATAAAGAGTTCACTGTTACTGAGGAATTGCTTGCTTTACAGGCGCTAAAAGGACCACTACAGGAGAGACATTTTTAATGAAGTTGAAAGTATTCACAAGATTGGTTTGCCATGGTCAAAATTAGTTGGTGTATGCACAGATGGTGCACCTCTATGGTCGGCTTACGTAAGGTTTTCATTGGAATTTTGTATGAAAAAGGCAACAGAATTAAATGTTTCAAAACAAGATGATTTGTATGTCCATATCACCAACCAGAACTTGTGGTTCTAAGTCCATTATATATATTGCAAGCATTTCGGGTGGTTCGTGCGCTAAAAAAATTATTCGATACGAAGAAGTTATAAAGTGCACAAATACCTTGTGTGTGAATCTTATCATCTCTCTGTGTCAATCTAAGTGAAAAACAGTTCGTAGATCTTAAAAAGTTCCGAAAAAATCAAGGAATGGATATGTAAGAACTGTGAGATGCTTTAACTGCAGTGAATATACCTTTGCCGCAGGACGAAAATATGGCGAAAGATAAACAACCCGAAAAATACTTTAATATAGAAGATGTAATTACTACGAAAGTTAAAATGGCCGATAATCAAATTACCGAAGAAGTAGTAAACATACTACGGTCGGAAATAACAAAATTACATACAGAAAATGAAACCTTGAAAACGGAAGTTAACAAATTAAAAAAATATATATCTACTTTAAACGTAGATGTAACAGAAGTTAAAACAAAACAACCACAGCCAAAAAAAGTTTCATTTACAAAAACCAAAATATAAAACAAGATAAACTAAAAGCAGCTGAAAAAAATAATACAAAAGTTAGAGATGAGCACATTGAAACAAATTCACATTCCGATGTTAGAGAAGAACACGTGGAAAGAAACTTATATTCTGACGCTCTTAAAATTAATAAAACCTTAACCAAAGACAAGCAAATAGACAAATCGCAACAATTGGTGATTAAACAAATTCCTCTGGTCAATCAGAACGTGGACAATGGCAATGAATTTCAAACAGTTAGAAAACGTAGAAGTATAACCAAAAAACCACAAGTTGGTAGAGCAACTAACACAAATTTGCGTGCTATTGTCTCATATTCTCACTTATATCTTTCAAAATTAGATAAACATACAACACTTGAAGACATACAGAACTATTTAATGGAAAAGGGTTTCCCAGAATTTGAGTGTGAGAAAATGACCTCCAAAAGACCCGATATATATTCGTTTTTCCAGGTGGGCGTACCGAAGTCACGGATTGATGAGTTGAAGAACCCAGATTGTTGGCCGGAAGGTACTTACATCAGTCCTTTTTTCTGGAAGATAAAATCCCGCAAAGAGGAAGACTAATACGTCATGAAAAAGATCTTACTGATCCTTCTATACATAACTTTTCTATTTTCTATACTAATATTCAATGTTTAAGGAACAAATTTAATGATCTTGAAGCTGTATTGCATGAATATAATACTGACATTGTTGTTATGTGAACATTGGTTAAAATCTAGCGAAGCACAATCTCTAAAATTGTCGAATTATAATTTAGCTGTAAGTTTCTGCCAGAACGCAACACATACACGGGGGTGTATGTATATTAGTTAAAAATATATATATATATTATGAGGAAATTAATATATTAAGTAATTTTAGTAGGGAAATAGATTTTGAAGTTTGTGGTATTCATCTGTGCGAGTTAAATTTAATTATTCTTACACTATATAGATCTCCTACTGGCGATTTTAATACTTTTTAATGAAGTTGGAGGATTTACTATCTGCCATAAGTAAGTTTAATACAAATGTAATTGTCTTAGGAGACTTTAACGTAGATTTTTTAGCCGAAAGTAAAGATTGTTTGAGTTTGACAGATTTGCTGAGTTCATTTAACTTACATAAGAAAATTGATAAACCGACGAGAATAACCCAACATAGTGCTACTTGTATTGACAATTGTTTTTCAGACATTAGTAATGCCCTTTTAACTACCCAGATAGCAGAAATGCTATCGGATCATTATTCCTTAAATATCAATTTGACTTACAAAAAACCAAGCATTAATTATAGCATTAAGAGACCATTATCAGAAACAGGTTTAATGAATTTTACCTTAGATATTATAAATTTCAATTGGGACATTGTCTTTCAGCAGAATGAAACTACTGATATGTTTCGAGTTTTTTTTCGGAACTAACGACGCTTTTTACGTGCTACTTTCCGGAAAGGTGTTTGAAGCAAACCAATGTTGTGAAAAGGCCAAATTGGTATACGAATGATTTAAAAAAAAGAAAGAAATTGTTAATGCTTTAGAAACAATTTTCAAGTCAACGAGAACTCGGGAGGCCGAAGAATTATTTAAAAAATATAAAAAGAGTATAGTGAACACTTAAGTAAAGCTAAAATAAATTCAAACATTAACTTTATACGTAATTCTGAAAATAAGTCAAAAGCAGCGTGGAAAATTATTAATGAAAATTTGAAAGGTAAATGTTATAATAGAAAACCCGTAGAAATAACCCCTAACGAATTTAATATCTTCTTTGCTTCTATACCTAAAGTAATTTCAAATAGTATACCAATATCAACTCACAGTTCAAGCTACTTCTTAAGCAGATCAGAAAAATATCAAAATACGTCCTTTTATTTAGAATATACCTCGGAAACTGAAGTATTTATCACAATTATGAACCTTAAACAATCTGCTGTAGAAGATATATACGGCATGACGTCATCAATCTTAAAACACGTAGCTCCTTTTATTTCTGAACCCTTAGCCAGATTCTTAAATTTATGTATCCGCGATAATGTTTTTCCCGATGAGTTGAAAACAGCTAAAGTTATACCATTCCACAAAAAAGGCAATATAAATGACCCGGGATGTTATCGACCAATTTCTATTTTACCGGTCATATCCAAGGTGTTCGAAGACATATTAAAGAATAGATTGCTTGACTATTTCAACAGAAAGTCTTTGTTTTGCAAAGAACAATATGGTTATTTACAAAATAAGTCAACAATACAAGCTATTTGTGAACTAATTGATACAGTTATTAACAGTTTCGACGAGAGAAAAAAAGTATCTGCGACAATGTTAGATTTATCTAAAGCGTTTGACTGTGTTAGCACAATATCTTATTTGAAAAGTTAGACTTTTATGGCATAAGAGGTGATCCTTTAAAATTATTTCAATCATACTTTGCAAATCGAAAACAAATAGTGATGATTGCTAATGAACGTTCGAAACATCAGAACATAGATTGTGGAGTACCACAAGGATCTAAGCTAGGGCCGATAATGTTTCTTATATATGTCAACGATTTATGCACTAATCTTCAGATGTGCCAAACAATTATGTTTGCCGATGATACTACTCTAGTATTTAAAGCAAAAACAGCAGAAGATTTGGCTGAGCTGGAGTCGGTGGGTATAGCGGATGCAGAAAAATGGTTTACAGCTAATAAATTAAAACTTAATGAAAACAAAATACAAAATATCGTATTTGAGACGAGACCAGAGCAGACAAGTTCTGCAAAAATGCTAGGTGTGCACATAGACTCTACCTTAAACTGAAGCACGCATATAAATTTCTTATGCAATAAATTAAACACGACCGTTTACCAAATCCGGAGAACAGTAGACCTAACAGACGCAGACACTGCTAAATTAATATATTACTCAGATTTTTATTCCCTAGTTAATAATAGTATTTTGTTATGGGGTAGCACGGAATGCAGTGAAAGAATTTTTAAAATACAAAAAAAATGTATAAGAGCTATATTAAAAGTTAGTACTAGAGAACATTGCAAACCTTATTTTACATCTTTAAAAATATTAACTATTCCGTCATTGTACATTTATAACTGTTTAGTTTTTGCAAAAAATAATTTAGAGAATTTTAAAACTCAGTCGGATGTACATAATTATTCAACAAGAATTAATTCAACTTTAACTATTCCTTATCACAGAATATCTTTAACGCAGCAGTCTGTTAAATATCAAGCAATAAAATTTTATAATAATCTGCAGTATGAACTCAAAATATTACCTATCAAACAATTCAAGAAAGAAATAAAACAAATGTTGATAAGCAATGCTTTTTATAAAATAGAAGAGTTTCTTTCATTATGAAAACATAATAATTAAGTAGTATTTATATTATTGTGAAATAATTCTTCATATTTCATTTTTATTTCGTTTTTCTATCTTTTGTGTTGACCTTCCTAATGATGTACATATCAGTTGTCAATTTGGAAATAAAGGTTATTATTATTATTATTATTATTATTCGACTCCAGAATGTTATGAATGTAGTGAAAACGATCAATTTTATTCGATACCGAAGGCTTAACCATCGTCAGTTCAAGGCGTTTTTGGATGAAATATCAGCCGAATATGACGACGTAACATATTATTGTGAAGTCAGATGGTTAGGCAAAGGAAAAATGCTTTACAAGCTTAGAAATGAGATAGCAGATTTCATGTAAATAAAAGATAAACCACTATATGAAGTGAGTGACCCAAAATGGATATGTGACTTAACATTTCTGGTCGACCTTACAGGCCATTTGAATCTTCAAAAACACGGACAGCTTGTAAATGATTTGTTTGAAAGCGTTTCAAAACAAAATCTGCTTGTGGGAGGTACAGTTGCTGTCTGGTGACAGTTACCATTTCACCACGCTCCCTGCGTATGAAAATACTGCTTATGCTCAATATGCTGAAGAACTCAAGTTACTGTCGGAGCAATTTTCGAACAGATTTAGCGATTTTAAAAACATGGAAGATAGTTTCAATTTATTAGCTACTCCAACAAAAAAGTCATGTACAAAATGCTTCAATACACCTGCAAATGGAGCTGATCGAGCTTCAAGAAAACTAACTCCTAAAATCTAAATTTGAAGACGTGGAGTTGTGCGATTTCTACAAAAAATACCTCGAAGAAGACCATTTTCCGGAGCTTAGAAAATTCGCAAGAAGATTGATTTGTGCGTTTGGCAGTACTTATAAATGCGAACAGTTCTTTTCAATGATGAAAATTAATAAATCAAAACATCGTACAAGGCCGACTGACGATAATTTGGAAAATTCTTTACGTCTTTGTATCAGTGGAATTCATCCAAACATCGATGGATTAGTTTCCCAAATTCAAGCTCAAGGGTCTCATTGATTTCGTTGTCGCTATTTACCTTTCGTAGATTGTAATAATTCCAAATTTCACGATTTCATTATAATGTTGTACCTATTTTTCTCATTTCATGTTACAAAAAGGCATAAAGAAGATAAAGGGACAGTAACAATGAATTGCAATGCCATATAAAGCAAACATTACTTTTACGGAACATTCGAGCTACGTAGCGGCTACTATCCTAATATGACTACGTAACAATTACGTCCTATGAAGTTCCGATAACGTCGCCATAACGTAATTAGAAAATAATATTCCCCATTTTGGTAGTAGTTACGGATATATCACGTAATTAGAACTTAACAGCTACTAGTAATATTTACTTTGTGGAAACCTTTAAGGTAGCAAATACGTCATAGCGACTAAATATGGTACTTGGGTAATTCTTGCCGAGATGTATAAAGATGTGGCATTACGTTAGATTTCGAAATTTTTGACCACTAAACTCTAAATTTGAAGGTAAATTACCTAAACCAATTTTATTCAACTATCATTCAGAACGTTGGCTAGGACCGTGCCAAATCTTTTTTGAGATCCAATCTAATTCTCATACCTCGTCGTTTCATCCTTATAACAAAAAAAAAAAACGAAGAAACCTATTCTTATTTTAATTTGGGATTCTAAACTCTGTTTTGAGCTACACTGCTAGTTCAAAGTTTTTTTATTAGCAGAATAATCGCCAAATAATTTTTATAACTTCAAGTTAATAATTAATAAGCGTGTACAACTGCAATGGCTTAAATTGCTTATATTTTTTTTTATAGAGGTGGCTCGTTAATTAACTATGCAACTTAGTAATTGACAACTTAATATGTACCTGTATGTCAAACCATATAGTTTGGTGACCCTGGAGATCTAACGAGTACAAAAATAATTAATTCCATGAAGTTTTATTACTATCGGGAGAGATTTCAATTTAATTGTTGGAAAATATTCCTCCTCCCTATGTATACGTGTTGTACATCCGATTGCTACAAACATTAAGCCACAGGTGCTTGTGTGCTCGTATGTTTGAATACATTCGCAACTTTCACATGGTACGTTTTGTTTGACGGTTTTCTCTCAGTTGCGCCTTAGTTTTTAAGTAAGGCACGCTCAACTACTGTGTGTTATGAATTGAATTCGCGGTTACATGCCATGACTAATACGCGTAAGTATTTGTTAGTCTTTATTTTATTAGTTTTGATTGAATTTTGAAGTTGACAGAAACAATGAATTAGAATTTATATACGTATGTGCTTATATGGGTCATTCTTCAGCATAAAAGGTAGTAGTTTTTGGTGTTTAAAAATGAATCTAATTATTCCTGTGACTTTTTTGTTGCTTTATATTTACTTATAACTATAAGAGAACCATTTGGGAATAATCCCGCATTATATTTTTATTTCATGTTCAATCATACTGATAAGTAGCTAAGTTGACAACCCATTAACCTAGTGTACTTCTTTTACACAGATATATACGCCATTATTTATTACGAAATTTAAATTTTTAGTTCTATTAAAATGTGGGATTAGCAAATGGCAATTAAAAAGATCGCAAGTACAGTCAAACTCAAAACTCATGACTCCATAAAATGTTACTTCTTTCCATTTTATTAAAATAATATTTCTCTGTGTTTGCTTAAAATGTTTGAACCCTTGTTTCATTAAGCGCTCAAGTTTTCATAGAGCGCTGCCTCAGATATGTTTACATTTAAATTCAGGGGCGTAAAATATACCCCTGCAACTCCAGCATGGGAGGGGAGGGGGGAGCGTTCAGCCATCTGAGCTTATTTGAAGAGATAGGCAAGTACTTCCAAAAGCAATATTGTAGAGAATTACCTAACTAAGAAAAATTAATAAATAATTTCATTGCAGTGTTGCCAAATATCCCGCTAGTTACTAAACAGATGTTTTTTGTAAATGGCAACACTGTATTTTTTTATCATAACCTGAGAGATCTCAAAATTCTCAACAAAAAATGTTATACATTTTTTTTTTGTTGGAGTAGCAGTTTTAGAGCAATTAGTGAAAATAGGCTAAAATAGTTTATTAAAATCTGACATAGACCAACTTTCTTATTTGAAGAGGTAGACTAGTACACCGAAGCAATATTATAAAGAACTACCTAACTAAGAAAAAATGACAAATAACTTCTTTGTAGTGCTGCCAGATATCCCAGTAGTTAGTAGAAAGCTGTTTTTATAAATGGCAACACCGCATTCTTTAAACATAATTCTCAATAAAAAATGTTATAATTTTTTTTTTGTTGGAGTAGCAGATTTAGAACAATCAGCAAAAAGCAACTAAAATAATCGGCAGGAAATAAAATAGGCTAACATAGAAATAGCAGGCCTTGGAAATTAAACCAAAAAAAGTGTTGTTTGAAAGGAACTGTCATTATTGCTCTGTCATTGTGTCATTTGCAAGCTATTGTGCGTATTTGACTGTTTATAAAAATAACGTTTCGATTCACTTACTAAGATGAATCCAAAAGACAAAGTTGAATTAATTTTTCTTCATGTTGGTGGCTTAAGTATGTGCCATGCGTGCGCTGAATCCCACGCAACACATGCCGATGTGATGGCCCGGGCTTTACGTGTATAACGCATTAAGGGTTGCCAAATACGTACGGCACACTTGCATTTCACTACAATAGGTTTTCTCGGGCGCAAAAACGATGATCTTGTCCGCATGGTATGTACTCATCATAGCGTGAAAAGTTCCTTCTAAAATTTATGAGAACTATGGATTATTAACACGTAATGGACTGTCAATGATCTTGACATTATGAACCTTTTGCATGCATATTCGTTCAAACACTACCAATGAAGGGTGCTCATAAGAATTCACGAAGGCACTTGACAACAGATATTGTAGGCAACAATGGGCAAAATTTTGAATTTTCCATATTTTTTGTGTGTTTTTTTTTTGACTGTTTTTGGCTTGTGGAATAGGATAAATGAAGTAATTTATCCAGTTTAGATCCAATGCAGACAACATTGTTAAACCTGCTCTCAAACTTCTTTCCAGTGTTTCAAGAAGCATATTTATTAGTGAATCAGCTTTTAGCCAAAAATATTCATGCGCCGTGATTTTTGATAACCAAAAATATAACACTCTTCATTTTGCAATTCATGCACTGTTCTTACGTTATACTACTTTACTTCTTACCCCATAGTCAATAACACAAACTTTAAGACATGAATTGTTGCATGAATAGAAGTAGACGGCTATTTTTGAGGAGAAATTAAATTAACTATATTTAATACAGTTTATGTTTTCTTAGTATGAACTGTATTTATTACGTTTTGCTTAAGCTCGAAGAAGGCTGCTTTAGCATCGCTGTTTGTGAAATGAAGATATAGTTAGTATAATTTCTGCTCAGAAATAGCCGTCATTTTTTATTTACTTAACTTTTCTCAAGCATTTCTCAAAAATTAAACCACCCTCAAAGTTTAGGAGAAATAATCGGCATTAATTACTGTAATTGTTAAAAGTTTTACCTGGAATTGGTTATATAATAGACGAGGTGGTTCCAATATGGGCCATGCATTTAATATGAGCCCCAAATGAAAATCTACTAAAAATACTAGCCCCATCGAGCTGACAGCTTAAAATGCATACTGTCATTTGTCAAATGATTTTCCAGTTATCTTTCATTTCTTTTCTTACCCTGGCAAGAAATTAGAACTATCAACGTATTTGTGAATTTTTAAAAGTTTTCTTAAGGCAAGCTTCGTTACAAAAATAAATAAAATTTTTATTCAATTCGGGGTCATTTTGATCAAGTTTCATCGTGCTCATTGGAATTTGATCTTACTTAAAGTTTGTATCAAAATGAGAAAAACTTGGAAAGCCGACGATATGCTAAATGCCATCCAGGCGGTTAAAAACAAAATATTGGGTTTAAAGAAAGCTAGTAAAATTTGTGCCAAGGTCGACCTTGCAAAGATTATTGCGAAGGCACAATGAAAACAATGTGGCTCGGGCTTAAGTTCGAAGAAGGCTGCGTTAGCATCGCGGTTTGTGAAATGAAGATATAGTTAGTATAATTTCTGCTCAGAAGTAGCCGTCATTTTTTATTTACTTAACTTTTCTCAAGCATTTCTCAAAAACTAAATCACCCTCAAAGCTTAGGAGAAATAATCGGCATTAATTACTGTAATTGTTAAAAGTTTTACCTTTGGTTATATAATAGAGGAGGTGGTTCCAATATGGGCCATGCATTTAATGAGCCCCAAATGAGAACCGACTAAAAATACTAGCCCCATCTGGCCGTGACAGCTTAAAATACATACTGTCATTTCTCAAATTATTTTCCAGTTATCTTTCATTTCTTTTCTTACCCTGGCAAGAAATTAGAACTATCAACGTATTTGTGATTTTTTAAAAGTTTTCTTAAGGCAAGTTTCGTTACAAAAATAAATAAGATTTTTATTCAATTCGGTGTCATTTTGATCAAGTTTCATCGTGCTCATTGGAATTTGATCTTACTTAAAGTTTGTATCAATTTGAGAAAAACTTGGAAAGGAATTGCAAAATCATTGCAGGACGAAGTTGGTTAGATGCATTCCTATACCGCCGTTAACAATTTAAGCAATTAATACAAGAAACACGACTTTTCGCCGTATAGGATTTTCAATGTGGACGAAACAGGTCTTTCTATCGTCCAAAGTAAATTCCTCCAAGTTGTAGACAGGAAAGCGAAAAGGCAAATAGCGTCCATCACATCAGCCGAACGTGGATCACTCGTGACATTTATGGCAGCAACGAGCGCGCTGGACAATTTTTTACCGCCGATGTTGATTTTTCCACGGAAAAATAGAAATGACCAATTAATGTGCGATGCACCACCTGGATCAATATATGAAGTTCATCCTAGTGGATGGCTTCAACATAACTTATTTACCGACTGGTTCAAACATTTTATTGATTTTGTCAAACCTACACAAAAATCCCCTGTTTTGCTCATTTTTAGATGGCAATTATTCCCATACACGCAATGAAATGTGAGCAATTTAGCTAGAGACAATCACATTTCTATTATTGCCTTACCTCCTTACGCCACACATTAACTACAACCGTTAGATAAAACCTTCATGGGTAGTTTCAACGCCTATTACAGTGGGGAAGTCAGGAACTGGCTACGCAACAGTCAATGAGCTCTTACACAATTTGATCTAGCTGAATTGCTAGGAAAAGCATTTCTGAAATTACAGTCCGGAGAAATCGTTGCAAATGGTTTCAAAGTAACTGGAAATTTCCTGCTCAACAGAAATATTTTCTCTGATGTAGATTATATAACAGAACAAATTATAGCTGAAAAAACTTGTAACACAATGCCGCTAGTACTCAAGGAAAATTTAAGTAGTTCCACCCCTTACCTCAATCTTTAGCAGAACGGCCTTCGAAGGAAAATTTTGCAACACCAAAACAACAAACTGCTTTCCTAAGAAAAGCGCCTTTTCTAGTGGCGACAGATCAGCAACCAGGCTGTTCTAAGGCAGCAGATTTTTCTAAATCCCCAGTAATTGTATCTCTCTCCAATATTTCCCCATTGCCTGTTATAAGAAAGACCGCAGGTACTTACCCGCAGAAGGAAACCTTCTAAGTCTCTGGTGGTTACTTCTTCACCCTACAAAATTAACTTAGAACAGTCTCTCGACAAAACTCCTAAAACGCCAAAAACAAAAACACCGAAACGTCAAGCATTTACAAATAAGAAAAAACATCAACCAAAATAAGGAAGCGTGATAGCGCACACGACTCAGACGCTGAGGAAGAATACGAGCAATTTTTACCATCTGACGCCCATGTAGATATTCATGATATGTGGCAGGAAGTACCAGATAGTGAAGATGCTGCGTGGATGTTTTGTGAAGGTCGTTGCAGAAGATCAAGGAGGTTAACTTTAGGTGCGATGTCTAATATGTAATATGTGGGCACATGAGCAATGTTCTGGTGTAAAGAAAGACACTTATGCATGTGATTTTTGTCATTCTGTAACATTTTAATGAGAGCCCATATTTTGTACACAGAACTTGAAAAGTTATCAAGAGAAAGCAAAATTGGGGGCCCATAGGACCATCTCCTCTAACTGTATAATGTTATATATGGTATAAAACAAATATTAACTAGATACAGATTTTTGGATGTCCACTCTCTCTCTTTTACTCATTTTCCAAATGGTTTTTGAACCACTATCGATAATATTTAGTTCAAAAATAATATAAATCTAAAGTACTTTCATAATTCAATATTTTTGAGCCAAGAATATTAGTTAGGATAAAAGTAATGCTTTAGATAACATTATATATTGCTATGCTTTCTTCTAATGAAAATGTGTACGGATTCTAGTTTTCTAATAATATGAATATTTTTATCCCTATTATAAAGTTTATTTATTTTAATGAAAATGTAAGTCATCAAAATTTGTTTAATAAAATACAAAGTAGAAGCCCTCAGGTAGAAGTGAGTTCACCTATTAGTAACACACAATTATTTAGATAATTTATTCAGTATCCTACTCTTATTAATAATTTAATTTATTTTGTAATTTAATAATTACAATATGATGCTGAAATTCTCGAATATTAAATTTTCTTATTAAATAACCATATTAAATACTGACACACATTAAGTTGTTAAATGCGACAGCTATGAACATAAGAATCAAAAACAATATTTTCCTATAAAAATTCCAAATTATAAAAAATCCTGAAATTGTGGTCTTTTTGGTATGACTGATATTTAGACCGTGCTCCTCAGTCCATGCCAGTACAACTTATAGAGCGTTCTCCATTTGGTCCTGCACTACGCTGTTAAATTTACCCCGAGTTAGAATGACTAGATCTTCTGCGTACCTCAAAGTTTCATGCCCTATAATGTGCCGCTTTATTAGTAGCTTGTCAACGATCAGATTTCACAATAGAGGGGACAAAACTCCATCCTGCGGACATCCTCTTTCGACTTGTACCACCAGTGCCTCTCTCATGATGTTGTGTAAACTTATCTCTTCAAGCATCTGTTCACCTGAAGCTTCTTTCAGCGATCGCTTTATTCCTCGATGCTTTAAAAATTGATGCTGCGGAAGTATTGTTCAATGCTCCTTCAACGTCGAGGAATGTGCACAAAATCACTTCTTGGTTTGCAGAGAATGCTCAGGCTGTCTCTGTGGATTTTTACGCATATTGGTGTTAATGTATTGGTCGATCCGTTAGTATATCTTCCTGTGACGTGTCTGTCTACCTATTTTGCAAGGATCTTTAGCATACATGACATCAGACTTACTGGTGTTAAAGTCTTCATTTCTTGCCAGGTTTTGAAAAAAAAGTATCAGGCTCCAGGCCATTGGTATGCATCCCAATTGTAAACTTGAATACCTCCTGAATAACATGCTTAGATTTTGTAATAAAAGTTCCAGACACCTTTGTAGCATAAGATAAATGATATCTGATTTTGGCGACATGGTTAATTAATGACAAATTAATCACTTCACTTTGTTCCACATTCTCCCCATAGTCAAATGGGGCTTAATAATATTTGTTAAGAAAGATAGTATAGCATTATTTCCGCCAAAATAAAAGTATGTTTTTATTTTGGTTTTTATTTTTTATTATATTTATATTTTTTTATTAAATATTTTATTATAAACTGCATATCCAGTTATTTCTGATCTTGCAAAATAACAGCAATTAACTTGAATTTCATTCTAACCACGCATTTTGATGAAGAGAGTATGATCCTCAAGAATTAAAAAAAAAATGAAGATACTGTTTCTCTTTTTTGCAACTCTGTAGGTGTTTCTGGTTTCTGTAGAATTTGTTCTTGTCAAAAAAAAATTAGTTTTATAGAAGCTATATTCAAGCATTTAGTTCGCTTTATAGCTGTAAACTTCTCCTAGACCCTCATCACACACTGCAACTTAATGGACGTACGTTTCGTAGCAAAAGCATCATCATCAGCAGATACACTGAACTGTTTCAGTTGATGATGATGATGACGTTTACAGCATTACCAGTACCACAGTTTGAGGTATTTTTGTTTCGCTTTATAGGTCCATTGTTATTTCTTAGGCATTACCTTACAATGTTTTTATTTTACAATCAATTGCTGTAATTTTTATTGGGGGTAATCTCATTCCACTGATAATTTATCGAACTGGCTTGACAACTTTAAAAATTTAAGAATATATTTCTAGATTTAATTTTTAAATAGGACTTGTTGCAAATTATGAATAGATATTTACAGAACATTTCAAGCAAAAGAAATATTTCTTTATTATAATTATTTTTTATAAGAACGATTATCTTGAAGAAACCACTAACGCATCTACCTATACGCCAATTTTATAAAGCGCACTATTTGTTCTTTTTTATTTTTAGTAACAAAATCGCTTAGATTTGTAATCACGTAGCCATGAAACTATGAACAGTCACGCTACTATATTAAACCTACTTCGTAACTAATATTTATTGTCATTAAAACTGATGGATTTTTCCATATTGCTTTTCCGATAATTGACTAATAAATTCCTATTTTTCCAACATCAAACCTAACGATTAGAGACTTCAACATCACACACGTAAAAATTCTTCTTTACAGGTACCTTCTTACCAGATACCAGAGTTCCTGATCTGCTGTTAGCAACAATCGGTGATTTTGGAAGATGGCAATGCAGAACTTCTATCCTCATGGCATTGCTGAAACTACCGATTGCTTGGTTTCAGTTGGGTATAGTGTTTTTAGCTCCACCTACGGATTTTTGGTGTCGGCAACCGGAAGACTTCAAACACTTGACGAAATCGCTGGAAGGTTGGAAAGAAACTATAAAACCCCGTGATGGTAGCTTTAGTAATGACACGGTAATAAATACATGGTGAATAAATTAATATTCGAAGGGAATTTTGAAGTGTTGCTGGTTTCTAGACAAAAAATTCGTGTTACATGAGAAACGTAGAATATAAAGGTGAATTAGGAAATAAGACAGTGCCGTGCAAATGGGGTTACGAATACGATAATACTTTAATGAAATCTAGCATCATATCAGAATGGAATTTTGTTTGTGGAAATGAATTCTATGCAGATTTGGTTCAAATTTCTTTTATGACTGGAGTTCTCATAGGTATAGAAAAAACCAGTTAGTTGTTTGCGCATTGATTAGACTCCATTCTTTTCAGGTAGCTTTATATTTGGATTACTAGGGGACAAATATGGGCGCAAAAAAATTCTTATAATTTGCATAATCTGCCAATTTCTCTTTGGTATATCATCTGCCATATCACCGTGGTATAGCTTGTTTTTATCAAGCAGATTCCTTCTGGCTTTATCAAACGGTGGAATTGTAATAATATCCTTTGTTTTATGCATGGAAGTGGTTAGTGGAAGATGGAGGACTATAATACCAATCTTATACCAAATACCGTTTGGAATTGGCAATACAATAATGGCTCTTCTTGCTTACTTTATCAGAGATTGGCGTGAATTGCAGCTTGTGTTATCAAGTTTGAGCGCAGTTTTTTTGCTGTACATATGGTAAGCGTATCGAGCTGAGAAATTGAATAAATTCGATCAAAATATATTTTGAGATAGGTTCCTGCCAGAATCGCCGAGGTGGCTTGTTGCAACTGGCAGAAAGGATAAAGCAGTTAAAACCTTGGAAAAAGCTTTAAGATTCAATAAATCTCAGAAAACAAATCTAGTTGATATTTTAGATAATTATACAACTAGTAATCAAAAGCTAACACCAAAATTTACGTTAGTTTTTAAAACTCCCGCCTTAAGGAAGAGAACGTTCTTCTTATCTTTACAATGGTAAGTATTCTAACCAATCCTACGAGATATTGAATTGGATTGTTTATAGGCTACTTTCGGGAATAATTTTTCATGCCTTTATGCAATACGTGGGACAGCTAGGTAAAAATTTGTTCATCAACGTAACTCTAGGAGGACTTATTACTATTCCCGGAGCAATTTTCTGCATTTTAATTGTGGAAAGAATGGGGAGAAAGTGGACTATTGCATGTTCCCAAATATTGACTTCAATAGCTCTCGTTTTAATCCTGTTTGTACCGTTAAATAAATTTATTTGGGATTGGCCTAGAATTATATTAGCGGGAGGAGTAATCCTCACTATATCGGTAATCTTATAATATCAATTAATCATTTATTTTGTATTCTAACACTATCTTTTTTTTAGATTAGCACCAACACGTTATTTCTATTTACTGGTGAATTATATCCAACCATAATCAGGAATGCTGGAGTGGGTAGTTGCGTCGTTTTCTTTAAAGTAGGAGCGATTATAGCGCCCCTTGTACTAAGTTTGATAACCGTAGCAAGTTACTTACCTCTACTTATTATGGGCGTGTTGGCATTTTTACAAGGATTTGTCATATATCCATTGCCAGAATCAAAAGGAATGCAACTTCCAGACACTATAACTGATATTGAAATGACGTAGGTGGAATTTTTTAATACATAGTTACATATTTTTAAGATTAATTCACCAACAAGAAAAAAGGCGTTACAGGCCATCTAGGAGCAAAAGCTCATACTTTAGGCTTTTGCTGGTCGAGATTGTAGAAATTGTTTAACTTTCTCAATCTAACGTCTCAAATAATCATTGTATTTTTCAGAGCATTTAGGGAGCGAATGGAAGGCAGTCTCAATGAAACGCAAGCCGAAAAACTTTGTACTAAGAGCGAAAATAATTGATATTATATGTATATAATCACGTAGTGGTCTCATGCAATTGTATTTGTATTATAGACTGTAATCGCACAGTTTTTTTATAGATAATAAAAAGTGATTATAATTTTACCAGTGATATTTGTAATAATAGAAATATGAAATATAAAAGTATAATAATTTATTTTAAATGTTTTGTCCTTCACAACCTTAAAAAATGTATGCCTTATTTCCCGTTCTTTTTTATTATTATATATCTCATTACTTTGTAAATACATATGCACGTAAAAACAAAACACAAATTTTTCCTTGTATATAAAATATTTGTACATTAAGACTTTATTATTTCGAAGTTATTTAGTGCATGAACGAAATATATTCGACATCACATTTTACTTATTCACTATTCACATTAATTTTTAAACTTAAACATATTGAAATACTATCACACAGCAGCAACTTAAATAAATGTTCGTCTTTATTCACAGTACGTAGATATACACTACTGGCCATAAGAATTTACCCACCTGCACATTTTTAGATTATTAAAACAAACTATAGTTTAGCCATATCAGAATAAATATATAATTATTAAACTACTGACAAAAGAAATAAGCTTAAATATCGAAAATGTTCGTTTTCCAGTTCAGGTAGAGAGATTAAATGAAGGCCCATTTGTTGACAAATTTTGTAATCATCAACTTGCAATATAATAGTAGATGACGTAAGATTTAATGAGTATTTAGTTCGCATTCAACTTTCGTATTGCAAAATAGTGAACACGCGAATTTATGCAAAATTTTGAAATATTTTCTAAATTTTCAATAAAGCTAGGGAAGAAAGAATTATGTACAGAAACATATGTTCAAATAATAGTAGTTTACTACAATATCGGTAAGAGTACAGAGGAATACAACGTCTTCCTCTTCATCATTAGCATTAGAAACTCTTTAGGACTTACCATCTCTGCACATTATTATGAAAAGATAGCCCAGATTAACTATTTGAAATGCAACGAACCAATGGCCTCATACTCATGACTATGTGACTAACAAGCTGCTGGAATCGCTTATTTTCCATCGCTTTGATCAATGCATGTTTCAACACTCTTTTCCACTTCGTGGTTTACGGACAGTTCGAAAGCAGATAATTTTTTGTTGTAGTACAAGAGTTATGGCCATGGACAACACACAATGATTTTTCTGACTGAAATTTATACCATTGAAATGTCTGCTAGAGAGGTTTTGAATAAAAACATTAAAGACAAAATTTCACTGGGCACAATTGAGCACATTTTGTACCACACAACTACAACTACCTGCCGCCACGAGAATCAGTTATTTGATCTTTGGGAAGATTTACCTTTCTCTAGGAGATCTGTAAGCAATCTAACAAGATTTTGAGCTTTTTTAAGGCCCTGGATTGGATGAATTTTAAAATAACGCCCGCTTACAACAACATGCTCTAGTAGATGAGACGTCTAATTGACTCATGCAGATGTTATCTCCCGTAATCTACCCTAACGGAGGAATACCAACGTCACTAAACTTCAAGGGCGGCTTCTGTTGTTTATAATAGGGTATTGAAATACGTAATCAAAAGTTTACATTAGGGGATCATTGCAATATTCTTTCAGGCAGAATTAGTTGCAATAAATCGGGCAGTACTTTATATTAGGTACGAATGGAATAACAGATAACTTATCTGTATCAGAGGTGTTAGGGAATTTAAAACATCCGACTGATTTGTTATTAGATACTTGGGATTTGTTGCGTGAGATGAAACTTTTTTGGACTAAGGCTCACGTAGGTACAATCGATGATGAGAGAGAATTAGCGAAAAAGGCGGTGTCTAGGTGAAATAGCACGATTATTAGATAGTTAGGCGTAGTTAAAAAAGCGTTTAGGAATAAACATGATAATGATTGGCAGAGTAGGTGGGGTATTACCTTAAATGGGAGGTGAACTAGGAAATTTATTGGTAGCGTTACACGTTTTAGGGAAATGAACATATTTATGTAGAATCGGGAAGGTTAATGATTCACATTGTGAATGTGGTGGGCTAGGAATACAGCGCAGCATGTGTTATTTGAATGTCCACGCACTGATGAGTGGCGGTCGCGTACGGGAGTTAGGGCATTAGCTAGGGAGTTAAATTGGCCTCGACGCGAAACAGATATTAGAAATAATGAGTCGGTCGAAAGGTGGGAATTTGTAATTGTTTGTAATGTTGCTGAGGAACTAGATAGGTCACGGCATGATATTTAGGTAGTTAGTAGGGTAGCACGTGTTTACGAATGAATATTTTATGCTCTTTAGTGGTCGGAATTAGTGTTATACTACAAATATTTAAAATATAAATCTTTAGTTTGATTACTCTTGGTTAGAATAATTAGGATTAAGTTATTATTAAGAATTAGAATAGGTACTGCTATTGTTTTGTTTGTTTGTTTAGATCATCATCTTTCCTGTTTTAACTTCGAATGTGTGAAAAAGGGAGCAGCTACGCGAGGACGGCAAGGCTGTCGGAATTTAAGGAATTTAAACGCGAAGGCAGCTTCTTCAGCACTCAAAAGGATAATAATAATTTGCGGCTATCAGTAATACGGTCTGCGACTTTTTAGTATTTATATTATATTTAATCAGTGTCCTTGGCAAATGCTGGAAGATAACGAACGTCGTCCCATGCGCGCATTTAATAACAACTGATAGCTGACCGATTTACAATAGACTCGCGATTATGTAAACTAATCACATTTCACATATTCAGCTTCACATAAAGTAATATTCATATGGTCGCGAGGCTACTGTATTCCCCTGTAATACTGGGAAATAACAAATGCATGAGCGCAAACATACTAACAACTAATAACTAACCCATTCATTATTATTAACAATCATAGGGAAATTATTTAGTTAGAATAGGAACATTTCAATTGTTATGGAATCCATGTAGTACTTAGAATAGGTGGCCTCGTGTAGTACCTTTTAGGTGGAGCACGGGGTTGGGATGATTTGTAATAGTTTAGTTTTTCCTACATAAAGTGTAAAGGAGAATACTAAGAAAAGAAGGCTACAGAGAAATTTTGGGGAGGCATGTGATTTAATCCGAGATAAGACCAATTGGCGAAAATTTCCTATTCGAGCTAGATAATAACCCCAAATAAACAGCCAACATAGCCTTTGAATATTTAGAATAATTGAGCGCAGAGTAAAAGTTGTGATTATGAAGTCCAGAGATCAACCCGATCGGACTCCCATGGGGGAACTTGATAGACAAATTCGAAAATTTGCTGCAACATCGACAACAGTACTTCGGTTACAAGAAGCATGGAGCAAAATAGAGCCACGAACATTAGCAAAGTTTTTAGGATGAATGTTCAGACTATGCGAGACTGTAATAAAATCGAAAGGTAGTTAAATCGATGAAGCTCAAATTTAAATAAAATTAAGGTTATTTTTGTTAAATTTGGCGAAAACATATTCAGATCCTTTTTGTATACAAAACAAAGTTCTTTTAATATTTTGTTTTAGATATGGGTAAACACTTATGACCGTTAATGTACGTTAACTTTTCTGAACACCATCTGGAGCCTCTATTAATTTATCGATTTCCTGCATCTCTTTGCCTTCTTCTTGCTCTTCGGTTTTCACTGGTATTTTTAGTTCTAATCTCTTATTGAAGCTTAGTAACCACACCATAATCAACACCATCATGACAGTGGTCATACCAAAGGTCCAATTAGTGCCGAATATCGTGTAGATATAAGTCACGCACACCGGTCCTAAAACTCGTGAAAGACAGCCAGATCCAGTCATAAGTCCCATCCAAACTCCCTAGAAAGATACGGTTGCATTTAACATATGAGCAATAAAATCGTACTTTATGATATCAGATTGTAGCCAGAGAAAGTTAAACAATTAAAAAATTCTTGGACAGTCAAAAAAAGGTTAATTAACAAAATTACCTGCGGTCTGGGCCCAGGATTTTTGAAAAAATAGTCTGTATCAAAGTCACTCCAATCGGATATCCAATCGTAGTTAACACATATCCCAGAATAAACTGAAACAATGTCATCCTTCTAGTGTAAAAACACCACGCCTGGCTAGAAGGGCAACCGACTAGTTCTGTAACGTTCTTTTGATCAAAACCACTAAAATTTCCAATACCTTGATCAGTCAAATTAATGCTAAGATATTCTTGGTGAAATTTTGTTTTATTCTCCAAGATGCTCAGTCTTTCAGTTTCGTTGTAGATAAGCGGAGGTCCATCTCCCCAAGGAATGTAAACACCTCTACCCAGAACCATGAAAAGGAAACCACCCCAAATCATAATATCAACTTCGCGAAAGCGCTTCGATAATGGATTTATGGCTGCGAAGCAAACGCAAGCAATCACAGCACCCACTGACATCAAAATTCCCATGTAGGACAGAGCCTCTGCTTTCGTCCACGCAAATTGATCCATAGTCAAAGACGTTCCCAAGGTTTCCAACAGCATAAAATTAAAAACTAACACGAAGAAAGCCACGATCAACGTCCACGCAGATAAATAATCTGGTTTGGTGCCTTTCCACGTTTCTTTCTCGGTTTTCACGCCCTGTTGGTGCATGGCTTCTTTAGCAGCGATGCGCCTTTCTTTGAAAATAGACGGCAAGAAGCAACACATGTTCAAGACGGATAGGAACACATTAATCCACCCTGAGGCTGTGTACATGTTCAGTCTTAATTTATTTTTGATGAGCCAAACTCCTTCGTCGCCAAAAGGAACTACGAATGCTTGCAATGCTGGCCCAATGATAAATCCGAGGATTTGCGACAGCGATATCATAGAAACAGCTTTAGTTCGCTCATCTAGCGTCGTCGCAGCTGATAAATATGATCTACAAGCTGCGATGTTAGCTGGAATAGAAGATGATGATTGCAATTTTGTGGAATTACCTCATATGTGCTTACCTGAGCTGACACCCACAAAAAATCTTGTGGCCAACATCACATACTTCCTATAAAAAGGAAAAATTTCCAAAGATGAGTATATAGCGCTGGCAGCTGTGAAGATAGCCAGTGAAAGGACCACTGGCAACCTTATTGAACCTAGTTTATTGCTCCACCATCCCACTAACGGTGAAAATATCATTTGAGCAAAGGGATTAGCTGCTACTATGTAGCCCATGAATTCTTTGCCAGCGCTTGGATCTAGCTGAAAAATGTTGGAGTAAAATTAAATTGAAGACCGATCGTTGTAGCATAAAAATAATTTGTTGCATAGCAATACCTTGTCAAGATAGGGCCACACTCCTGTTAAAATTATACTGAACCCTAATGATATGAGGAACATTGTGAAATATATAGTGTATATAGACCGCCATCTTTCCTTGTACTCTTGTGCCGTTTCTAAATTCGAAGTGAACGGCTTCCTATTCCGCTTGAACTTATCACGTAGCCATGTTTCAGCTTTTCTGAGATGCTCCATCTTCTGTAAATATAAAGAAACTTGTAAGAATGATGTCTTTCGATAAGTTAATTTCACTAACATTTATTTTGATTTTCAGCAATTAGTTTAGAGTTGGAAATTCAAATTAAAATTTATATAAATCGAAAATTCGATAAATTACACATGTTGCACACTATAGTTAACTAGAAACAAAGATTGAAACGAGTAATATGTAATTTGAAAACAAATTATATGCTTGCATTGCCTTGGCGTTTAATATTTACAACAAGTGCAACCTTCAGATAATAGTTTTGACAGTAGACAGTTTCAACGGTGATTATTGTATTGCGTTACTAGAAAATGTAAAAATAGTATATGAACAAACGTAGAAACAAAATGTTGTTTCTCAAGAAAATTAAATTTACCATTCATTTACGATTATAAATTTGACAGTTTCACAGTAAATCATAGGGAAATAAGTTTGTTTATTTAGTCAATAACAACAAAATACATTTATACACAAATATATGAAGAGCCGTTTACCTTTTATAATAAAATAATAATAAAAGTTGAAAATTATTATTAACTTATTACAGACCTTGCAAATATTTTAATTGTACGTACCTACCGTACGCGAAAAATAAAAAATAACTACTACAGCGTATAATAATGAAACAGACATAATGATGGAAATGTATGATATGATAGATAGCACAGATAGTCAAGTATATCCTAATTTTGCATATAGCTCTGTACTGTAAACTGATCTTGAATGATCTATGTATATCGAGTAGGAACTTTATATATTATATTCTTATGAGATAAAAAAAATAACTTCTGATAAGAAACACCAAAATACAAGCCGATAACGCTATTTTAGGGACTATTTCCTAGTCTGTAGTTAAGGCACTAAACGTGTATAATTCTATGCTTACATAGTAATTTAAATACAATGCCTCTGCTATATCTAGCATGTTAATGTGCCTTCGTTAAATATATCTAAAGTCTGTCTATAATATTATAAACTTGCTCATGTAAATGTGTGATATGTGGAAAGATAAGATACGAGAAAAAAGTATAAAAGATCAAACAATTATTAGGAACAAAAGTAATAAACAATTATATCACAGTCATGCTAGGGAAATTAATGTACGTAGTAAAGTTTTGCTCGCATTTCAAAATTTCTTGGCATATCCTCAGATAAAATTAGTGGCTTCAATTCCGTCCAGAACGTGTCCCTATTGGCTCTCAAATAGCCATATAACATGTAGGTGTTGCCAAATTTTGAAACACGAAATTCGTACCAAGAATGTAGGAAACACTTTTTTTCCGTTTTTGCTCATACTAGCACTCGTTGACAAAATATCCAGAACTTTTAGAGTTAAGTTAGAGTAAAATCTACTCTGAACTACAAAATAAACTAAACAGCTCAAATGGCAGATTGGTCAGAAGTAAATTTAATTTTATAGCGATGAGTTTCCAGATTGCTATGCATACAACTCTTTTTATTATATACGATGACAGAGTAATAATTCTTGACTTTTCGTGGCCGTTTATATAGTTAGCAGTTTACGTAATCTTAAAATTTTTGTTAATCGTTAGGTTTTTACTTCAGTGTTTTAAAGAACAAATAATAGCAAATGTATTCTATGAAATTGTCCAAAATATCCCCAAAATCTTTTGTAACCTAACCAAAGATATAGAATAATCGACTGCAAACCAGTCGACATCCCACTTTTGAAAATGTAGTTTCGGTGTTTCAAAAAATTAATGTGAATATAGGTATATTAAACTTTTTTTGATAACTCTATTCCTAACTTATTTTTGGGCGTTTTATCTTTCATTTCCGGAAAGATATTGATAAACATGCGAGCAGTGCAAAATACAAAAAAATTCAATTAGTGAAATAATAACATAGTATGGTAAAATGGTGCGACTTTTTAACTTCGCTTAACAATTTGTAGACGCTAGGCTTCAACGGAACATGTATGTCAAAATATCAAACGTCACCGAGCTGATCTGATCGCTAAAATTTATCAACGATTATTTTGAAATTGGTCAAAAACATTACAAGATGGGCGACCAGGTAATATCCTGAACGCGGTGGAACTAAGGTAGTTTGCAAAAGAGGCACAAAATATGTTACTAGAATAATTGATTCTTCCAAATCAAATACATCGATTATGGTTGCTTAGAAAAATCGTTGCCCTATATTGTTTACAGAGCACAACATTTATACCCTACATGAACGGAAAATGAAAAATGCTATTTATCGTAGCCGTTCCAAAAGTGGCTGGTCCAAAAAAGCTACATATGTATAAAGACTGATTCTAGAGAGAGGCGCTACCGCATTTTTTAAGATGTGAGGGTAAAAAGAAATAATTTAGTACAATTTGCCCAGTCACCTATCAGTACGAGTAATACAGCTATGTGAAGAAAACAATATCGGCTTTATCTTGCTGCCACCAAGCGCAACCCATCTACTGCAACCATCAGATGTTGCTTCCTTAATTCAGTTCAAGAAAACATGGCGAAAAATAGATAGTGTTTTGAAGAAACTTCCAAAACCTACCAATGATCAGTTACAGCAACAAGAAAATGGTGCTGCAATTGATCGACGTTTATTAACTTTTTGGAAAAAATCAAGGACATCGGAAAACGGTACAGACTTACGAAACAAGGCAAGAAAATCAAGGTCGACTCGTGATTTAAACTTTCCTTCAACATTGATAGAACATGGTCACTCTGAAAACGTGCCAGATGATTTTAGTTCTGAGATGGAGGAAAACAACGAATCTGATCTTAGCTTACTTTGTTTTAGCAAAGTCAAAAACTTCTAAAAAACAAGAGGTGCTTTATTGGCAAAGCCTGACCTTTTCTTGATAATTTTTTTTTTAAGAAAAAAGAAAGATCTGCTGAAGTTGACAATTATTTTTATTATCCCAACGTTAAAGACTAATCCTTAATCAAACGGAGTGAAATTGTAGTAAAATTAAAATCACCGAACGACCTCGGAAAAAAAACCGATGGTTATATCAAAATCTACCGCCAAAATGTGTCATAGAATAGTCTCCATGATTTTCCTGTTAGATACTAAAGAATTATTATTATTACTATTTCGATTACTATTACACCAAGACTTATGATATATACTTATTTTATTTGATAAATGCATATATGTAAATAAATTATTAATTATTAATTAAGGGAATTACTTTTTTACCGTGAAATACTATACAGAAAAGTACGTCTTTTTTGAACTGATGGGTTTTATTAAATTTCCAAGTAAAAAAACGATTATCTTCAATGTATTTTAACGCTGCGTTAGAATTTACCCCACACAATGGGGTAAATTCAGACAATCGTATCCGATTAAAAAATATATTTGCTATTTTTTTAGATTAATAATGAGGCCGCATATTACATGACTACACTGAAGTCTAACAATGATATATTCCGATTATAGTAATTTTTTTTATTTCAAGCATTCACACAACTTTAAAACCCCAAAAAAAGCGTTCGAATTCACTTCTTTTTAGGCTGTCTAACTCATAATTTGTCTTTTATATATTTATCATAGTGCTTATTGCAATATCAGCAAATAATGCACACACATATCACCACAATAAATATATACTTTAGGATCACATGAATGCAATTGTAACTATCAACATGTAATTACAATGTATTTGTATACATACATTTGTATACATATATCGGTAGCACATAACATAGCAATTGTATTTATATTTTTTTATAACAATAAGTACACATCCTGTTATGTCGAATATTTGTATTAACACACGTAAAACAGCAAATTAATTATTATCTTAAGAAGGAAGGAAATTTTGCTCTGGTATACATTTGTCCTATACAAAAAAATATTAGTGCTCAAAACATTAGTCTTTCAATAAATCAGTGTCTACAACACACGATTAATTTAAATTGAACTTAAATTAATAAATATAAATAAAATAATAAAGAAGAAAACAATCACCTCGAACGGAACAAGTCGCGGACTCATAGTTTTTTGGTTTTCGTAGTTAAGATCACCGTTTAGTAAAAAGGCATTTTAATAAAATTGAGAGTAAAACATAATAACGACATCACGCTAATATGAACCCTATGTGTTAACCTTTACTCTAAGAAATTACCTCTCTAGCAGCTACTCATTATTACCTTTACGCATTTACTATAATGATAAAAAATAAAACAGTACTGTTAAATAAAATAAAGCCAAATGTATTCCATATATAAATACAGATTTTTTTATTCAAATTTTCATCCAAGATATCTATCAGTCTTTATTTGTTCCTTAATCTACTAAACCATTTTGTTATGCCTGTTATTCTCAGAGCTCTAAAATGCATAAGTACTTAAATGATAGTCGCCAATAATTACCGACAATTTAAATATCGTTACCCTTACTAATCTATTGTGTTTGATTCATAACAGGTAGTACTACATATCGTGTATTTTTGCTGTAAACAGCGCAACCATAATAAACAAACACACCTTTTTTCCACAATTTTTTTTCCGAAGTTAATCCCATCCACCACTTAGTTGGAAAATAAAATATTTGTATTTTAGTAGAGTTAAGGTGGTTGTGGTGATCGGATGTGTAATTTCGGTCATTCCTTACTCAGACGGCAATATAAAGTGCGGTAAGAGGTCATACCTGTAACAAGGTGAGAATTAAACAAAATATTATGATTGTAGTCTTATTTGTAACTTGCGGAGAAGTTAAATATATAGATAAAATATAAGTGATAAATGTTGTACTTTTATGACGCTTGCGTTGTGAATACTAAACCACATTAAAGGTGTTGCACATATGTTACCGAAACGAATTTAACATTATTGTAGCTAATGCAGCTGATTAAGCCTCACCTTGCGCAGTAAAAACAATGACAAATGTATAAAGTTTATACGACTAAATTTAATTAGAAATTACTACAATTGATATCGACACAGTTCATACTTTTCAGTACATAATGCATTGTGCACATATCTGATTTGAGTAATATATTTCGTGGTATATTTTTTTGGAATTGTTCTTTCTGTGTATGTATATATCTTTTAGAAACAGTGATCATCAAAACGATGACTTGGGGTTAAACCCCAATGCTTGGGATGGCGCTGCAAAAGCATTTTTGGTGTGATCAATTCTTCTATTTAACACAAAAATAGCTCTTTTAAAAATAACAAATAATACTTGTTCCTTTTAATCTTAAAAGTTTGTTCACAATCTGCTGCGTTGACTGTAGTATTATTTAACTAGGGTTGCCATACGTTCGTATTTTCTATGGACAGTCCGTATTTTGTAAGCCTTGTCCGTAAATTATAAACTGTCCGTAGTTTGTACGTATTTCTGCAAGGCGTCCGTATTTTTTTTTCTAGTTTTCAATTTGTCGTACTCAAGTCGTACTTTTGTCATTTTATAGTTATTTTAGCATTCAAACTTTCGTATGATGTGCGTTAACATTGCATTTCCAGTAGCATCACGTCTGAAGTAGCGGTGGGCGATTCGAATCTTTTTAGCGATTCGAATCCTAATGACTATTATAATTAAAGATTCCTATAATGTGATTCGTAGTCTGAAGAGATATATATCTATATTTTTATATAATAATATTAATAATTAAACAATATGTCTCAAGTGAATATTGAAGAACATTTCACGGAAATATTAATTGATATGGTGCACTGTCGGTATTTTTGCTTTTGAAAATATGGCAACCCTATATTAAACTGACAAACATTTGCTCAATTTAATACCTGTCGTTTTTTAAGTATAGGTGCTACGTCAACAGCAAGTCATTGCCGCTAAAACGGCACCCTTTCTGGCAAGAATGTTGCTTCCTTACTACCACGAAAGGCATAGGCACTCCCTTATCTGGCACATATTCAGATCGGAGATTGATTAGCCATTCCCAATACATTTAAAGTGCTTTTATAGCTCCAGATCAGCTTAACAGCCCATTATATATGATCTCGTTGTTCATCAAACCAAAAAGACAAAAAGTACGTCAAAATCGGGTTCCTTTAGATTGTATATAAATTTTGGTTTGTAGAATTCAAATTTATTTTTATTAACGTCAGCTCTCTCTGCAAAATCTCTACCACTTGTTCTTTTTGTGTTTTACAACATCCAAACAGACAATTAGTTCCTACATCTTCAGCATTTTTAGAAGGTTTCTGTGGTTTCTTGAAATTATTATTTACCGATATTTTATTTGATTTGCGATTATTCTTCTATTGAAGATATCTACCACTTGTCGGTGGCTCGTTATTTGGCCACATATCGAACAGTTTCAATTTTCTTTTCAAGAGATGACATTTTTAGATTCTTAAACATATTACGAGGTAATATTAGCTGAATTTTAAAGTCTAACAGCAAATTGACATGTCAACGTAAATAATATCAAACGTACACTGAAAAGCAAAAACACATTCTAATCTCATTCTTGCACTATTTACGAGAATAGATAAAAGTGATTTCTAATAATATTTCCCCATAATTCCATTTACATATGCAATTACTTTATAAACAACCGTAACAACTGCGCTTTTAAGTTAACTGTACACATTAAATGAAGTATCCATCAACTTTAATTTTGTTTCGTGTATCTATTTTTGGTTCATATAAAAAATATCGTAAAACAAATTTTAGTGCTTAACAAAAAACAGTTAGAGGAATGGCTTTGGTACAAATAATTAAATTTATATTGGTTTGTATTAATAATAGTAACTCAAAACTTAATCAGTATAAAAAAAAATTAAGAAAAAGCGAGTTTGCTCTAGAGTGCTGAAAATTGACAGATTGCTAAAGTAACAAGCAACTTTTTTCCTACATTTTCCAAAAAAAAAGAAAAAGCGCGATATTTTAGTTTTTCCTGAAACAATGTCAAAAATAATAGATAATAACGTAATTGTTCGTATACATGTCTTCTGACGTCATTTTTAAAAGAGGTGGCAAAATCAAAATTTATCTATAACGAATAATAAAAAAAAGTCCCATATGATGCGGACTTTATGTATGACACTACATGTATTTCTGGTATTAAAAAAAAACAATGGCTTTTGTAGAAATCAAAAGTAAAATCACAATGAAATAAAAAAAAATAATTAGGATGCCTAGTTATTCGTGATTATTTCTATATTTTGCTGCGCTTATGATAAACACATTTATGTATTTGTATACAAATAGATGCATAATGAGCATATATCAATTGCCCGGTCATTAACTTCTAGAATGACGAAATTTGGTTGCGTTTGGATTCCTATTTTTAAATCAATTTTACTGCATTTGTATTTTTACTTCTATGCATTGGTGCAGTCCGTGTAATCAATTGAAGAACTGCGTTGCTCTCAGACTTTTCAATTGTTAAAAATACCAAGTATTTGTTGAAAAAAATCCTTTTTTTTCCTTGATTTTTTTTTTCAAAAAAATTGCCTTCTTTCTACAATCATTTAGTTAGAATCTATAATTCAATATCGTGGCTCAAACAGCGCCAAGCAATAATTTCTGTTTGGATGAAAACAAAGCTAATCTATTGTTTAATAGAAAATAATACTATTGTTGTTACACATAAATGTAAAATGAGTCATAAATGTTTGCGTGTGATTAGAAATCTAATAAGTATTTTTTTTACAGAACTGCCACTGAAATTATCCACATATGCATTTTATTAAAAAAAAACTTCGATTTGTTTTTATTTAAGAGGTATGCTGATATCTTGAACACATATTTACCTTTCTACTTTTTTGTCGAAACACAACTTGTAGCACTAGTTTGAAAACATGTTTTTAATTTAAATCAAGCAGCACTAGGTAGATATAAAATATATCCAGCATTTAAATCTTTTATTAATAGATCAAAAATTTCGTTGTGCAATTGCATAAACTTTCACCGCAACATTGTTACCACTGTGTTCCAATATACGAGTTCCAGGTTGCACTATCCCACACCTAGTAAAATGCGATCGTGCATTAAAAATAGTTTCGAAAAAAGAAAAGAAACAGCACTCAGTCATACAGGAAGACACTTTGAACCGACGATTAGCTAGACGGCCTCGCATTGGTGTTTCACCCACTAGCCTGCTGCAATAATAACAATAACAAAGGAAGCTGATATTTAACATAGCCGTCCCGCTTTCGAATAGAGACAGGTATATTGAGAAGTTCCGTAAAAAAGTTTGAATGGGATGCAGCGCGCGCCATCTGTCGGTGAATGGAAGGAAGCTTTGTATTCCGTGCCGATGTGATCGATGTTAGGAAACAGCGCATTTTCCGTCGAAATGTATACTGTAATGCTTGTTGCCTAAGGTTGTTGTAGATGTACCCATGTCAGATATAAAAATATGGAAACCACGCTTGTAGTGTGAACTGACGCACTGTAATAACCCTCTAATTGCCAAAAAAGTTCTACCGAACTATATAATGAACTAAGCACTAAAGTTCGTATTTAACTAAAAGATATGAATAATCTTAGCCATATTGGCGTATTGTCTGCAAAATATATGGAATTACAAAAGAGACGTGACATAAGTTATGTGTATCATTGCAAAGTCTATAACTAGTAAAACCTATAACTGCTAAGGTGTTAATATATGTAATAAAATATACTTATATAAATGGGTTGTCGAGAACAGTTGTACTTATTCCAAAGACGTGCCTTAGATATATATCTATTATCATATTGGCAACTATATATCGCTCTTGATGAAATATATTATAATGCGCAAAATAAAGATACCTCCTTATAGAACTTGTGGTGTTAATGTGTCTATGCATTCTAGACTCATTCAACAAATTATTAGAAAAGTAAGTACAAAGCACAATTGACGGTAATATAGTAGTCTTGAACGCTAAATACCTGATTAAACATAAAAAAAAAATATTATAATGAACAAATTGCAACATCGTTTAAAAAAAAAAACCGTATCCTTCTCGTAAAACTACCTTTGATGTTTCTGCATTAGTATGCGCGTCTTTAGACAATTATTCAACGTTCACAGTAGGTAATATGGCTGCTAATTTTGATTTATCACGTCAACATCTTTCTCAAATTAATTGCAAACCTAAGCTCTACTAATCTTCGATTGCTTATGCAACCAAAACTACACGTACACTGGCCGACTTATTTAATGTCGTCGTCTACAGCACAGTGACTATCAAAACTACTTACCATTTGCACAAGTGCGCGTTCGGTTGGCGTCGGCTGTTCCAGGTAAATGATTTATTGGGGTATACAGTCGTAAAACGCTTCGTAATTATGCATACCAGGTAGAAAAAATGGATTATTCAATATAAATGTAAACGTTGTATATAGCGGTTTGAACGTGTTTTGAATTGAAATATCTCTTTCATAACTTGGACCCAATTGACTCTTAAAACTCATATAGAAATAAATAAAGTGTGGTATTCATGGTAAATCTTGTGTATTAATTGTTTTAAAAACGTAGGATATAGCAAACATCAGAGGAAGACTTTATACAACTATATCTTCAACAAATATTAGCTATTGTAAGCATTTATTAATTACTATTTTCTTAAATGGAGACTTCATTAATATTTAGTTATTAGCATTTGCTATTGCAGGATCCACCTAGGTGTAAGTAACGCTCTGTTCATAAAAAAAATAAAACTATGTTTAGTCTGGTTATATTATTTATTTAAGTAAACATGCTAATTCCAAATATAAACAATATAAATTAATTACGTAACTGTCATTAAATATATAAACATATACAAACTAAAAATGGTAATATAAAACGTAACCAAAAAAGAAACGCATTCTGCAAAAATAAATATACACTCTAAAAACAAACAAATTTTGAAAAATATATAAACAAAACAATATATCCATAAATTAATAAAAGAATAATTCTAAATGAAAGGGTTTACACCCTAATTGTAATAAACAACAATTTTAATAAAGTACATTAATTATCACATCACTGAAAATCAAACTTTTCTTTGAAATTTTAATACACAAATTATAAATTCATTACTTTGATGAGAATTGCCTGAATTTGCATTTGCCATTTACCTACAATTACAAAACTCCGCCGTTTACGATAATTACCACTAGTCCTTTATGTAATCCTACGACCCCTAGTATTTTTGAATGACGAGTTCATATATCTACATGATAGTGTTTAGTTGAGCAATAAATTTTTAAAAACATTTTTTTTTCATATTTATGTTTTAAAATGCATATAAATATATAAAAAAATTACATAAATCTGCAAAAAAAAATCATATAGACTCATGTTGTTGTCTTTACTAAAATAAGAATATTTGAATGAATCCATTCTGAATTTTATAAAATTTTTAAATTATACTCATGTTTAATTATACTTGTTCTAATTTTATTAATATTTTTTTGTTGCAAGTATTTCCCTCAAATTCTGAAATTAGGAACATTAGGAATATGTAGTTTTGTTAATCATTTAAATTCATTCCTTAATTTCCACTTAAATATTAAAAAAAAAAAAAAAACAGATTCGTTGCTCTGCCACATTAGTATGTCAGCTCATTATTCAGTAAAATTTTACTGGTTGGATTACAATGAGGATTCATACTAATTATGGTAAGCGGCTGAGTTTTATAATTGCCCCAGATTGAAATGCATATAATTAATGAGTTTATAATTTGGATATTGAAATTTCAAAAGAAAGCCTTTATTCTTAGTAATGTATAATAGTTTATGTAGTATTATTAAATTTCTGTTTAATATAATGTGCTCTATAAATAGCATCATTTAACAAAAAGTCTAACAAAGGATATGTGTATTTTCTAGGAACACGAATTTAACCATGTTCTTACCTGTGGGTAATATAATAATAAATATTTTATTGAAACTAAGGTAATGAACTTATGAAGTATTACTCTTTTGGTTTCTAATACATTTCCTATTTTAAAAATAAATTATATACAAATAAACTAAATAAAATTTAATAGAAATAACTCAGTAATTAATATAAGTTGATTTGTTATTTATACATTCACTTGATTATTTTAAACACAAAATAACAGCTTTAGTTCTAAAAGTCACTCGATCTTCAAGCTGTAAAACAGATAATTTCCAATTCAAACTGGTTCAAACCACCAATATTAAGGTTTCCTTTCGATATCAAATAATTCTTAGATCTACCTAATTGCATATTGCGAAGCGTTTTACAACTGTATACCCTAATAAATCATTTACCTGGAACAGCCGACGCCAGCCGAACGCGCACCTATGCAAATGGTGAGTAGTTTTGATTGTCACTACGCTGTAGACGACGACATTAAATAAGTCTGCCAGTGTACCTCTATACCTAGCGATATGTAATTCAGAATTGTTCCCCAATCATTTTTAATTAACATTTAAGTGTAACCTATTTTCGTTTGCATAAATAATCGAGAATTTATTGGGCATACAACAATAGTTATAAAAGTTTCAAAATATAGGAAACATCGAGAATTATTTCTTGCTGCTATATTTAGGAGAATGCAGTTTTGCGAAAATGTAACAGAAGGTCACAATATTTCAGTTGTACGATACTGGTGAAAACAAAATGAACATCGAAGTATACACTCGAGAATATACACTTAGAATCGACAAATATTAAATGTATGGGCTGGATTATTAACACGTAGTAGGACCTTCTTTATTGACGACGTCTTAATTTCCCTAAAGAGCTATTACAAAATAACGTTCTCCCAACCATCCAGACGTTTCCTGACACCTAACAATATTTATGTTTATATTAGAGATATTAGGAATAACTAGGCGGGCCAGCGGTGGATATTATTTTAGTAATGCTGCTAAGGAATTAAATAGGGTAGCACGTATCACAAATTATAAATGCATATTTCACGCGTTTAATGGTCTGAATTGGTTTCAAATTATTAGCATAGCACGTTGCTGTTTTTTTATTTACTTTAAGTTCATTACGTTGACTTCTTGGGGGTTGGGAGTACCTACCAGGCGCACCCCGGGTCGGTGGATAGGAGAAAGGCCATCTAGTCAGGGTTCGCTTAAGACGAGATGGTTAGTGACGGTTATAAGTTCGTCCTCTCTGCTTAAAACCGGAGCATGGTGAATGAAGACCGTTGCCGTGAACCACTCCCCCTTGCCCGAGCTGTCGTGTCGTGGTTGAGGGCTTGCACATGGCTCTAGAGAACGATGGCCAGTTGTTGCTTTCGGCTACCGAAAGCCCAACTGTTAAACCAGGTCCGAAAGGGGTGGGAGGTCTTACGTTAACTGCACGGACCGAGAGGAGACAAGCTCAACAAAAACCTAAATCTTAAGGTAGCGGACTAGGCTGATGGGATGCGTGGCTGGATAGAAGACCAGTCGTCTACTAGTTCAACCTTGGGCAACTTTGGCGCACCCCATTGTATTTACTTTACCTCTGCATCCAGGGCTCTGTGGAGGTGGACTTTTTCTTGCCTAGCTACTCGTGGGATCAACCATGCAGGAATGAATAACCTCCATAGAAGCATTTCCACTTCCAAAGTGAGAATACCTCACAAGGAAGGAACAAAGGGAGGAGCAAAACGGCTGGAGAGATTTGGGGAACAGGATGAAACACTTATCCATCTCCTCTCAAATTGCATAGCACTGTGCAACTCAAGGATGTTGCACCTGAAAGCAGGAGGAAGACTTACCTAACCTGGAGCCTTCTGATATCGTACATTTTTGAAAGGAATAAGATTGGAAGGCCAGCTGTAAAACAGCAAGAATAGAGGACACAATAGATCTTTTGGCATATTTTTCTGTTGCTGGAAAAGACAACTCCACGATGTGCGAAGAACCGAGGAGCTACCTGGAGACGACACAGCTATCGGAACTGAAACGAGGTGGGGCTACTTCTTCCAAAACTAGAGGTATAATAACAATATGTAAATAAATGTAAAAGTACTCACTATCCAATCTAATTTATTAATTTTCTTTTCACAACAGATTTCGATTACATTATAGATCATGGTGTAAAATGTCAGTATGGCTAGTTAAAATATAAAACGATACGTTATTATAGTATACAAACATGCGTTGTAAGCTATATATAATGAAACTGTACCAAATGAAAACTAAAAAATAAGACGATAACAAACACATTAAAATATTGTTGACAGAAAGAAAATAAACAACAAACCCAGGGAATGCATTGGGAAAATGTGCGTTTGCAAGAAAATGAATAAATTTAATTGGATAGTGAACATTTTTGCATTTATTTACATTTACATCACAAATCCTTGTTGATTTTATACATTGTAATTGTAATAGTTTATTGACTATTAGTAACAAGGCCCGAGGCTGATTGCCGGTCTTGCTCCCAGAGTAAGATTACTAAAGTAGTTCTATGGGCGCAATTATAATAACAACTGGATAGCTAACCGATTTATTATATTTTTGTTGTTATTATTGATAATCATTGAGAACTTATTAGTTAGAACAAGAACATTTCAATTCTTATGGAATCCATATAGTATATTACTATAGTCCTTATAGTAATAGATAACTTCGTGTAGTACCTTTAGGTGGAACACGTGGTTTAGGATGAATTGTAAGTGTTTAGCTTTTCATAAATAAAGTGACACCGATCTAGAAAAAGTCCGCTTCCAGCAGAATGGATGCCTAGCCCACAATTATCTTCACGAGCAAGTTCCTGACCGATGGTTTGGTATCCATTCTGATAGATATCTTTTGGCTGCCACGTTCTCCAGATCTATATCTTTTATTATTTGTTTTTTTTTTATTGACGCCACTTAAAAAGGGCAATTTTTGGGTATGAAGGCAGACGTCCTACTGATTTGCAACAGCTATAAAATTAAATAGTTAAAACAGTATAAGGACTGCAATGCTGAAAAATGAAAAAAGGAAGAATTGAGTTTTATCATCGATTAGGTTATTGTTGACAGATCTTCCGGTAAGCGGTCTACTACATAAGTATACTGGACCTAGTTAAAGAGCTTAACCTGTTTAAATGCGTACTTAATGTCTTAGTACCTTTATCTTATTTAATAAATAATCTTTTCAGAAGCATATTTCCCTCAACACTAAAACTTGCAAAGTGTAATTCCAGTTTTATAAAAAGGGCACCCAAACTGTCTCGATAATTACCCTATCAGTATTTCACCTACCTTTTTTAAACTATACGAATCGTTGATAAATGGAATGTTACTAGCTTATTTTAATTAATAATTGCTCTAACAAATTATAAATTAATTTCCCACTTTAGCCGTTTAAATGCTCAAGGTGGTGGCTCTTGTATCTTTGCTGATAAAAAGTTAACTATTAATAGCTTGGATGTAAGTTGCTTTGCATATAGTGGCACTGCTCCCATAAATAGTCGAGGTTGGATGACTCAGGAAATTTCTGGATCTAGTACTGAACTCAAAGATTTGTTTATTCTTCAAAAATGATATCCTAATTAATTAACACCTGTTTATAAAGTACGCAAGATCCAACATAAAACATTGTTAAGTGACACCAAAAAGCAATACTGTGATAGTTCAATCTGCTCATCAGATAACAAAATGAGACAAACGTGGGGAATCGTCAGATCCTTTACCTCTAGCGGATCCTCACATCGAACATATCCTTAGTGGATGATGAAGTAAAAATAGAAAGTTCTCATGTTATAGTTGAGGCTTTTAATACTTATTTCCATACAGCTCCAATCGATATAATTAATTCAGTCCCTGATGTTACAATTGATAGCAGGATAACTACAAAATGATCACACAATGTACCTTACTGAAAATGAAGTACCCTCGTAATATATAAAATCAAAAACAAGCACACCAGTGGACCAGATGATATATCTGCAGGTATTTTAAAAGATTTTTTTGTTTTATTATTAAAGCCATTAACTTACCTTGTTAATTTATCCTTCACATTGGGAATATTTCCAGACCGCTTTAAACTTTCTACAGTTGTTCTATACATAAAAAGGGAATAGTAATAGCGTCACAAATACAGACTATTGTTGAGCTCCAGTATTGCGAAAAATATTTGTATATTGGATGTTAGTCGTCTGGAGCATTTTCTGCAGAAGTATAATTATTCTAAATCAGAATCAACATGGCTTAGAAAAAATAAATCAACCCTCACAGCATTAATATCTTTCTACAACAATATTCCGAACCAAGTTGACAACAAAAATTATCCTATTTCAATATCCTGCGACCTCAGCAAGGAAATTTTGAGTATGTTGAGCATAAAACACTACTACAAAAACTGTTTCAGTATGGTATTAGAGGCAGCGTGGCAAATTGGTTTATGTCTTACTTATCCGGATGTCTACAATTTGTGATAATAAAACACAAAACTAACTCGAATATTAAGACTTACAAAACCAGTTGCTTACCTTTGTTTCACAGAGTTCCACAAGGTTCCGTACTAGGGCCTTTACTTTTAGTATGTGCATTAATGACATATTCCATTTTGTCTTTGATATACTTATATATATGTACGTAGATGATACCATTACATTCATTGCACGAGACAACTTACGAGATGGAGAAGCTGCCAGTAACACTGCGATTAACGTATTATACCAATGGTTTTGTGGCAAAAAACTGTGTCTTAATAAAGATGAAACAGTATCCCAGGAAACCATTCGTGATGCAGATGTACTGGCTACATCGATTTTATATATTAATAATAATAATAATAATAATATTTCTTTATTTTATTGATGTACAGTGGATGTAAAATAGAGATGTAAATGGGATAATCTATTATTTATATGCCTGCGATATACCTGATACAGAACACAAACTATATAACAATTCTATGTATCTGATATATAACATATTATATATTAACATGGTGAGGATGTAAGACTGATATATGAATATGATAGCTATTATTTATATGCCTGTTATGTAGCTGATATAAAACATCAGGCAACATAAACTATGTAACAATTTTGCGTATGGTACATATTTTTTTATCGAAATGTGGCGTCACTAGAGATTTCGTACACCCCAAAGCCCGCTCTGCACCTTCTTCAAATTCTTGTCTATGTCGTCTAGAATATGTGCAACAACATGTATCAGCTTGTGTGCATCGAATATATCTAGTGATAACTTCCAAGGGTATTGCCAAAATTTCAATTTTCTGCTGTTCATTGAAGGTAAAGTGATAACACAGTTAATTTTGTAGGTTAAGCTGTTTTTTGTTCTTGTAAAAGTTTTAACTCATTATATCAGTTGCTAGGTTAGGTTAGTCACTTTTTGCGGTCAAATTTTATTGGTATTTGCTAGGTATATGTAAATATACTACATATTCTTACTTTTTAGATCATAAATTCCAGTACTTCATTGGTTAATACAATGGTCTTTTAATTTTCAGAGACTGTTAAGGTTTTGTAACACATACTACAAACGGTTGCTGAAGTCAAATTAGAAGTTTAAAACGAACTCCCTATAAAATATGATGGCTATTGTGAAGAAGAATTTGAATTATTAAGAAGAAAAATGCTACATACTACTATTTAGAACACCGATTGACCAGTAAATCACAAACCCTACCAAGTATTCCTCAGTCCTAGCCATCAACAACTATGGATATTGTATCTGATTACATATTCGCAAGACATCTCATAATGTGATCCTTCGCTCCTCGGCATCAATAATCGGCCAATGCCGTCAGTGGGGCATTTTTTTTATCCTTCGAACATGTCTCCATTTATCCAAATATATTTTTAATTATCGTTATTCGAATATCATATAATTAATAACCAAAATGGAATTTGAATGTGTAGCTGCAGAATAGCTCAGGTTTCTGACAACGATGAACGAGAAACGGTGTACAAAAATTATGTATGTATGTATTTTAACTTATATCATTAAAAACTAGTTTCATATAACTTGTGTCATTTTCTATACATTTTTTTTTGTTTGGTTTTAGGTTGAAACTGTGTTCTGCAACTGCTTCTGGCCGACGTATCTTCTCGCTCGTATGAGATATCTTTGAAGCTGCTCACTTATGTTGCGATTGAATCACAGTTTCAGCTGTTACGCAACATTAGTAGTAATACCTAAAGATGTCTCATTCAAGTGAGGACGAAATGTCGATCACAGGTACTTCCAGGACACGGTTTCAACCCGGAAACCGAGTCATCGTGTCGATGTGACGTTGATATCGCCAGCGTATACCTATTCAATATCGCCGGCATATACCTATTCAATATCGCCGGCATATGCCTATTCAATATCGCCGGCATATACCTATTCAATATCACCGGCACATACCTATTCAATATCGCCGGCATATACCTATTCAATATCGCCGGCATATACCTATTCAATATCGCCGACATATACCTATTCAATATCGCCAGTATATTCTCAGAATGTGTACTTGTTGCAGACATGTCTCAACATGTAAGGCGCATGCATGATACTGAGCGTACATCACCAGGTTGCGATAGTACATATTTACATCGCAGCGATGTACCTGATACATAACTTGGTTTCTTGGGAATGTACCCTACTGAAAATGAAGTAGCCTCAGTAATATATAAAATCAAAAACAAGCACACCAGTGGACCAGATGATATATCTGCAAGTATTTTAAAAGGTTTTCAGTTTTATTATTAAAGCCATTAACTTACCTTGTTAATTTATCTTTCACGTTGGGAATATTTCCAGATCACTTTAAACTTTCCACAGTTGTTCCTGTGCATGAAAAGGGAAATAGACCGTTACAAACTACAGACCTATATGTTGAGCTCCAGTATTGCGAAAGTATTTGAGCAGTACTGTATGCTAGTTCGTCTGGAGCATTTTCTGCAAAAGTACAATATTCTCAATGAGAATTAGCATGGCTTTAGAAAAAGTAAATCAACCTCTACAGCATTAATATCTTTCTATAACAATATTCTGAACCAAGTTGACAACAAAAATTATACTATTTCAATTTTCTGCGACTTTAGCAAGACATTTGAATGTGTTGAGCATACAATACTACTATAAAAACTGTTTCAGTATGGTATTAGAGGTAACAAACTGGTTTACGTCTTACTTATCCGGACGTCTACAATTTGTGATAATAAAACACAAAACTAACTCGAATTTAAGACCTACAAATCCAGTTGCTTACCTGTATTTCGCGGAGTTCCACAAGGTTCCGTGCTAGGCCCTTTACTTTTTAGTATGTACACTAATGACATATTCCATTTTATCTTTGATATACTTAGATATATGTACGCAGGTGACACCACTATATTCATTGCACGAGATACCTTACGAGATGCAGAAGCTGCCAGTAACCCTGCGATCAACCTATTATACCAATGGTTTTGTGGCAACAAACTCTGTCATAATAAAGATAAAACAGTATGTATGCTATTACACACTCGATAACAGCTAAAAAACACACAATATTGCATACACATTAACGGCAATCCGATACTTCACCAAAATAATACAAAATTCCTGGTGTGCACTTGCAAGATCATTTATTGTAGGAAAACCATTGCAGTGCAATAGCAAAGTTAATGCATACGAAAGCGTATATTTTTAGAGCTCTGAGGAATAGTTTATCAATTCATACTCTCAAGACTGTTTAGAGATTCAATCCAAACTGGCATACGGAATACTTCTCTGGGGTTCGTCATCATCCGTCAATGCGGTGTTTCTAGCACAGAAGCAAATTATAAGAACCCTGGGCAGGTTAAAACGAACATAATCTTGCAGAAACACATTTAGTGCGCTAGGTAGTTAATCTTTCCGTCACTCTTTATGTATGAGGTAATCTGCTACACTCTCCGACTTTCTGATAAATATGTTACCAACAGAGACATACACAGTCACAATACGCGACATCTGAATGATTTTTACCTACGGAGATGCGAATTGCAACTCACCGAGCGGGGAGTAAAATTGTTAGGCAGAAGGTTGTGTAATAAGTTGCCAAAGGAAACAGAAAACCAGCATCTCAAGCTTTTAACATAATCTCAAGAAATATTTGATTCAAAAGACTTTTTATAGCGTGCAGGCATTTTTATGTTGATTTTGTTTTCAATTTCGCCTTTCTTTTCACACTTTCATTTTAGTTTCTTTTTGCTGTATTTGGTGGTGGTCCAGTCGGTGCATTCTGTTAATTTTGTTCTATTAGTTTAATTTGTATTAGATTAGTTACTTATTTATTCATTATTTCTTTTTTTCTTCTTCTGACTGCTTTTATAATCATTTCTAATTTTATAAATCAATAAAATTACTTACTTAATTACTTAAATTAGCTTTCTTGGGGTGTAAACTATTTAAAATTTAAAAGTTTTTAATTCAAAGTTAAAAGACATCTACTTGCACTGTTCTGTTATTCAATTTGAATGGTTCTGAACCGTATTTTCTTGATGTACGTCTTTATATTTTCTTGTACCTTTGTAAATTATTTTGTATGGGTTTTGTCATAGTTTAAAATAAAGAATATTATTATTATGTAAAACAATTCACTAGATACGGAATAATACCACTCTTGAGCTGCGCTGTTAAGGGAAAAAAGAAAGGACTTGATTCATATCCAGTGACCAAATCACAATTATTAAAGTGACCTGGTATTCCGTTGTAACGGGATAAGAGGATTTTTTCAACAAGACCGGATTATTAGAATAGCCATTATCTGCTCGGTGAAATTTACACACATGTCTAATGGTTCCGTATCTTCAGATGTTGATATCTTTAAGCAAATACACACGTGAAAAGATTTATTTTCTAAGTTTACACTGGACAGTAAATTATCATTGTCGATCTACTACATACTTTAGTTAAATACTTATAAAAATAGTTTCTATTGTTAGTAATTTAATCTATAAATAAATTAGAAGGGCGCAACCATTTTACAACCTATGAATAATACATAATACTGAACACATTCGTCCATGACGCATGCTCTCGCAGAAGCAAAAATGAATCATATCCAGCACAATTAACTTTTGCTCATAAATATGTAAAAAAAAACGTGCTAAAAGTCTACTTGCAGTGTTACTATAGATGAATTGATGGTTCATTCAGTGTATTATTTTTCGTTCCGATTTTGGATGCTTATTTTGTTCTCCCCATAGGCAAGATAAAATAAAGCGTGCCAATTGGTGGGCTATGGATTCAAGCCCAACTTACCTTATTTCAGAATCATACGGTTTAAAGCGTACTTCGACGTTCGACTACATAAAAATGTTCGTAAATGTTTACCTAGGGCAAATACAACGCCTTTTGATCATAATAAAAATTCTTTTTTATGTGTATATTAGGATGAAACAAAATATCCAGTAAAAGTTCACGTTGTATTGTAGATGTATTTAGTAAATTAATCCACCCCAATTGTAACCATTTAATTTTAAATGCAAATAGGTTCTATTTATGCAGTCAATATTCTTTTGTATTTTGCTGAAACTTTCACGTTCTTTTCGACCACATTATCTGATTTTGGGTTCAGAGGTGTATAATGCGTATATATGTTGAAGTTTTTGAAAAACGAGTGTAATTATGATTTACAATTACCAAAAAACGAGACAGGGCAGGAATACATTTTTACAACAATGTTCTTTTTATTTACAACATCTGAAATATCAGCGACAGTCGAGCCAGTTCGTGTTATTTTTTATTCTTTTCTATTGCTTTATGTTACATCAATTGGATTATTAAATTTAATATTTATTACTAGATGAACTAAACGAAAAGCTAACGGAATACTTTTACGAGGATCTAATATGAAAAATACAATAGCTTTGTTTGTTTGTGTGCTTGGAGCAGTATTTAAGTTTAGTTTAAGTTTTAAGTTTTTAGTTGGATTTAAAGATGGTACAAACAAACCCGCTCGATTGCAATATAACCTTAATTTTATTATTTACTATTGTCAGATTGTCACAGCTATTATGAACAGGAGAAGTAAAAATAATTTTTCAAATTAATGAATCTAGACTACAATAAAAATGCATCATATACTAGTATTTATGTACCTACCAAATGAAGTTTTTGAAATATAATGATCGTTCTTTACATCAATCATATTGGTATCGTTATATTATCTATTTCGTGCATATTTGATGCAGTTATAAATCAGATTCCATTACAAACGAGATTTTACAACACGGTGTTAGTGCGAGTAGGTTATGTTGCACAAATTGCTCGTAATTGCTCGGACGTCAGACCGCGAGCAGGAAGAGCAACCTCTTTGTGATCTGGATTTGCTTGCTCTAAACAAACAAATGCACAAATCATGTTCTAAAATACAAACAAACGCGTAAAATTCCTCGGATCTGCTTAGATCAGACAAACAAACAAACCTAATAACTAGAGAAAGGACATTGCTGTACGCGGCGGACGTTGCGCATACGAAAGACAATAAACGGTTGTCCGATTATTCCTATAAATGCTATGATGGAATTTGCCTGGTACAATTTACAGTACTTAGTGTATAGAAATTATATGCACTCGTAAATCACGTGCAATACTTCAATGTAGATCGATGACGCACATATTGCTTAACTTGTTTACTTGAAGCGTCAAGCAGAGAAAAAAAAAATCTTTTCCTTTCTCTGTAATGATAGTATGTTAGTTTCTATTATAATTTACTTAATGTTTTTAGAATTCTTAACCACAACCATTATATTATCTAAAATTTCCTTTTGTTAATACAGTTCTCTTACACCTCAATACAGAATTGCATATTGCAGATAATCTTTCTACATCGCAATTTGTAACTGGATTGAAATTAAAATAAAGAACGAAATCATAATAATTCGACTGAAGTTTTAAATTGATATTTTTTCACAAAATTGTTTCACTTTTCGGCACATATATGTCCGTGCTCTAGTAATAACAAAAATCTTGGTGTGGTAAAATTGAAATAAAATTTCTATTTCTTTGAAATATTTTAGAAACTAACTAACTCAAATAGCTTACATGCCCTTGTAAAGTAAATAAAATAACTCTACAGTATGTAAACGTAGGACTAGTGTTACTACTTTTAAAACTCAATATGGTTTTACTTACATTATAGCAAAATTTAGAATATCTAAGCTTCTTTTTTTATAAATATAACCAAAAAAATATCCGAAAAGCAGTTGTTATGTCATGTTACATGGAGTTATAAAAATTTACATCAGTAATTATATTTATTTATTAGTTTAATAAAAATACCTGTTTTGGACTTAGAGGTACTTAGTGTATGATTCTATAGTAAGTATAACTCCAATTTAAAGAATTTAAAGGCGGAATATTAAGGAGAGAGTAAGCACTAGAGTATTAAAAACCTCTTTTAAATACCGCAGAGATAGATGTTTCTTGTTTGAAAACTATAAATTTTTTATCAAAAAAATATAATATATAATCCTTCCTCTTCTACCATTCAGAAAAATATAAATAAAAAACAAATGCCAAGGTCAAATATACTAATCAACGAGTAAAAGCTTACTTTATATTTAGTATTTTTCTTTCGTAGTCTCCAACGATATTTCATCCTAAAAGGACATTCATTGTTTGCATTTAAATTCTGCAACCAAATATATACGGTGCGAAAATTTTCCATAAGAATGAACTATCAATTCACCATTGTTATTACGTATAAATAAAAAATTTTCCTAGTTATTATATTCGATAAAAAATACTTAGTGACATTCTCTGATGCGCAGTGTTTTAAGAAAAATTACGAATAAAATGTCAGGACGGACGATTGATTGCCTCGAACCAATAATATAGGCGGCATATCTTTAGTTAGTAGCTCCAACCATGCGAGGTAGAGCGGCGCTGATACTATATTCTTCCTAGGCATAGGTAAAGACATGACAACTAGATTTGCATCAGCGGAATTCTGCAAAAGAAGTTCACGCAGTCTCATATGCCTGTTCGTTTTATCTTTAACAGCCAGCAATTCAGATTCAGTTATGATTTCTGTAACGACATTAAAAAAAATGCATTACAGGGCTATAGACTAATATTTGGAATCTTACCGTTTTCCGGTTTCCTAAAGTCAGCTATTAGAGAGTCAAAGAACTGTTGAGTGTTGTCAGATGGTTTGCTGGTAATATCAGGTACAATTTCTAAGTCAGAATAATCTATTCTAAATTTGGCTAATAAACTAGCCATGTTTCTGTGCTCGAATTCCAATTCATTGCTTTTATTCGCTAAAGTGAAAACACGCAACTTGCAGTGGCTCCAATTTTTTCTGGTACTTAGTATGTACGGCAACAAAAGAGTTAAACCTAGAATAGAATATATGAAATGCTGTCACGAAAGCTGCAGGATTCAGTTCTCACCTCCATCATCATATAGCCACCAAACGTCAATAGTTCCATGTTTCTTTTGTTTCTTCTGGAATGGGAACATTTCATCGTACAATTCTTTAGGTATGTCATCACTTAATTCACGAATTTCGTCTGGAAGTGACGTTTTCTTTTTTGGTGCATCCTCATTGGCGTTAGGGCTTGTGTTTACCGTGCTCTCTTTTGTTCTCGATTTTGGGGTATGAGGTTCGTAAATATCGCTTGAGCTGCTAGCTAGAATCAAAAGAACAGACTATATTTTTCAAATTCAACAAAATTATAAAAATAAGAACCTTGTGACATTTGACTATAAGAAGCATTCCTTGGTATAGACGTATTTTGCTGTTCCTCCTCACTTCTCTGATTGAAATCTAAGCCTGTCTGCCTTCTTAGTACACCAACGCTCAAATGCAAATCTAAAGCGGTGCTAAAGACAAAAATGGTAAGCTCTGATAGTGAATTTTGTTTTATGACTTACTGTAAGACATCGAAATACATATTCAGATCTTCTAAAGTGCATTTCTGCCAATCAGCTTTGTGTCCCATTAGTAATATATTTGGGCGTAACTTTCCAATACCACAAGCTTTCATTAAAGATTTTGCCCCTTCTTCGAAAGTCGCGCCATCGACTTGAACGTAAAACGCTTTTATTTTATGCACTTTCAACCAGCTGTTCGCTTTGTATTGCAGGACATTGCGTACACGTTGAGGTAAAAGGCTCTGTTAATTAAATTTATTCAGATGTAACAACTGAGTTGATCATTGCACTTTACTTACGTTGTTAATATGACCGCATACCAGCATCGAAATATTCTTTGTTAAAAGATGACCAAATTCAACTAGAGCTGGTCTGGCGCTCGGCTTGCCCGACAATACCAGAATTTGTGGTCTGTAATTTTTAACGTGGTCTTCAACCGAATTCAGTTGATGGACAGATTGAAGGGCTGTCTTATAAATTTGTGCTTGGGTTGTAGATCCCCAATTAACATCTATGGAAATAATAACCTATAAAATGTAATTATTGAAGAAGATTGGTGTATGTACCTGGTTTTCTAATTGAAACTATTAAATAAAGAGCCAACACGACAGCAAATGTAAGCAAAGCAGTCTCCCAAGATATTAAGAACATTACCATAACGCAGAGTATGGCACCAACTAAACTGAGCCACATATTATAGTACTGAAATTATAAAACGCAGTTATAGAAACCATCTGGATTGGTATTATTACAATGCTTACTTTGAAAGTAGGTCTCCATCCTACAGGTTTAGCTAAAGAAGCATGGAATGTAGAAAAATTGATTAAGGTGTAGGCTGCCAGGAAAAAGTTTGATATCAAAGGAGCAATGGCATTTAGTTCACCTGAAATGTTATATTAGTAGGTGGTATATCAACTGCACATTACAAAACAAAAAAAAACAATTTACACCAAATCACAAGATAGTGACTACACTACGTCAAAGTATGCGGTACTCAGTACTCACCTATTAAAATGAAACCAACCGCTATTACAAAGGTGAGAATATATCCGCGCACTGGTTCATTGTTTTGGCCGTAACCTTTAGCAAACCAATCTATGTAAGGATATAATTTATCGCGACATAAGGCTTGAAACACTTTTGGAGCTGACACCAACGAAGCCAATGCTGATGATAGTGTTGCAGCAAAGCAGCCAGCATAAATTAATGGACTAAATGAAGAAATTAAGGATATCACCTAAAAATTGGAAAATAATTTCAAAACCTATATGAGTTACCTTCGAATTCGTGTTTACCTGAAAACTATTATGGGATCCATATAAATACTCTACAGGTCCGGAAGCTGTAGTATTCGCCACGGTGTCAGCAATCGCAGTTAGTAGTTCTGTAGAATTTTCTGTAGTTTCATTGAAGAAAATAGTTGTATTTACAATTGTGTTATCTGGGATAATTCCTGTTGCGTCTCTCATCATGGTGAATCCAACAATAAATGCCAAGAGGAGGTATGAAAGTCGTAGTTATCATGATGGCCAATATTGTTCCTTTAGGAATTGCCTTTTGAGGGTCCTAACAAATTAAATCTTAAGAGCGTGCATGAAATCGCTTGCATAATTTTACCTTCAAATCGCCTGAAATATTAGCTCCTGCTAGTATACCGGTGGCAGCTGGAAAGAAAACGGCAAATACTGAGAAGAAGTTATGTTTCACTCCCTCTGAGTATCTGTAATCAGGGAATAAATTCTCTTTTAGGAGGGTGACTAAAAAGAAATTGCCCGTTATAAAAGTATTGCTCTTCTCTGCAGGATATTGTTCCTATAATTTACCATTATAACCGAGAAAACCTTGTGCCCTTTCTAATTGACTTTTGGGCCCCATAAAACTGCCAATCACAACATCTGCGATGGCGACCAAAAGTATAACTAATAAGACGTTTTGTGTCTAAAAATAATTAAACCCAATGTTTAACGATTAACACGAATTGAAATATAAACCTACCTTTGCTTCCCATTCCATGCCAAAAATGACGATAAATGTAAGGATGAGAATAGTAATGGCACCAATTATTCTTACATCCTGCACATCATTATCTATGATCGAGAGCCCATGTTCTGCCAGAAGATCATTCATAGACTCACAAAATCCTACTATATACATAGCGCATGCTACAGCGTTCGCCAAAGCAAATATGATACCTATAGATGCGCCGAATTCTGGTCCTAAACTCCTTGATATCATATAGTATGTACCACCTGAAATAACTGTTAAGTATCAAAAATTTACATCATCTTTGAGTTACTTACCTCCTTTTATAACTCCATTTGTACTGATTGCGGACATAGATAGAGCTGTTATAGACGTCACAGCTGTTGTAGTTAAAATAAGTAACATTGCCTGTCCTAGAACACAAAAAATCAATAAGGTCTGAGGTTTACAAGTCAGCAGCAATTGCTTACCAACTCCAGCTTGTGCCACCACCCATGATAGTCGCAGAAATAGCATAACACCCCATATGTTCAGAAGGCATCTTACCAGAACACCTTGAATCCAACCAAATTTCAAAATACCCTCCGCAGTCACGTTGCCGTTTGAGGCGTGAGTTGGTGTTGGGGCCTGCAATAATGTGAAATGAGCAATCACCATAGAATAAATATCTAGCACAACGCCAAACTTCCATTATAATATACTTCAAGTTCTAATTTGTCAATGATTTGGAATGAAAGTATAGTAAAAGAATTTTTGTTTCTTAAACCTGAATTGGCAGTGTATGTCATGTATGTGACGCTCTTGATGAGATTATTGCTGTTTTTCTTTAAAACTTTTAAGCCGCAAAACGTCATAATTTTGATCTTTATTTATCTAATATCTCTCCTAGCAAAATATCTACCCTCAATTTTGCAAGCAATCAAAAATTGATTTAAATATATGTATATAGTGAATAATTGCAAAATTAGATAAAAAAATTTAATTTTTCGGTTTGAAAGGTTTTGGACGACAAAATAGTAAGGAAAAATTGGTTCGGAATTTTAGGTACGAAAGAGCAATTAAAAAATGTGGGAAGCTTTTAAACTGCTAAAAATTTAATAACGAAAACAGCTAAAATAAATAAGGAATTTCTAATCAAGAATATCACTTTTCGCTTCACTATGGCATTCCTTCAATCTTCCTGTGGTTCTTCAAACATTAATAGTAGTGATCAATAATTTTAGTCAGCACTACAACAACAAAGTGAACTGCTCTGCTGTATTGACGACAAGAAACGTATTCTGTCGTAGTGAAGAGACCAATAAGAAATTAGCACTTTGTATACTTCTTCAATTTCCAATCTGCGATGCTGTGTGAGAACTGCAGGAGGAACGCGTTACACTGTATAACATTAGGATATATAGCATTTATTATATGAGCCTATTGTAGAGCCCGTGTTATTTTAAAGTTCATTAACAAATCCAGGCTCTTAATAAGGCGCGCAATCTTGTTGAATGAAACTGTTTTCTAAGGTTAACCGCCCCAAACATCAATTGTTGATTCTCGTGGCAGCAGCACAGTGGCAGAAAATGTGCTCAATTGTTCTCTCGTCCTCAGATACAGTCAGCATTCAATGTTATCAGAGAGCCAGATTCTGTGTAGGTGCTTCCCGAATCTGCAGTGAACTATAAAGACAGAAACAGTTGCTTCGACACTTCTGCGGTTAAGCTTAAGTAGTTCTTTGGTGCTGATATGGTTTAGTGAAGTGCTGTCCTTTGCCATGTACCAAAGCAGAGGCATTATACCAATATCGGATCAATTTATGTTTTGCCCAGACATTGATTTGCTTCCCAGTCGTGGTTGGTGATGTGCCAATGGTGAAGTCTGTTTTTTTTTTCACAGGAGCATATGCTTCCTCGTTTCCCCAAAATGAATGCCCAGATACCCTAATTACGGATAGATTATTTAGAATGTTTGTACAGCTGAAAAATTGTTGTGTTGTCCAAGGTTATAATATTTTCTCTTGCACTGCGACAAAAAAGGTCAGAGCAGGATGTGGGTGTAAATCAAGAGTTGTCTGCCTGCATCAGTTTTTTCCTTGCCTCTCTATTCTTCTCTCTTGGAAAGAAGGTAATGAAGTATGCATCGATCATTGGTCGAGTATGTATCATGTTTGATAGTATTTCCAGCGTGCCGTCAAAAATAACCAATTCCCACAGCTTGTTGGCCACAAAAACAGATTCATTCTATGTATGGCAAAGCGAAGTATAGTTAATTTGGCCTCCCTTTTTACCATAAACGTACAGGTGCCTTTTTCAAACTACAACTGGTGTGGAAAAATCTTTTCATTATGTGTACTGTATTTATGAAATACAATCATTTATACAAGTCATTCAGCCCCGCGTGTTTTTTATTTTGTGAGCCCCTCTATCAAATGAAATATTTTAACATACTATATTATTTGCTACATACGTTACATAAAAATGGGAAAATTATATCTGAGATTCCTAACAATTCTCCGGATTTAGTGCTGATTAGCATTGTCCGCGTATATGTACCTCTATGCACTAAAATTGAGCGAAATTTTTGCTTTGAAACTTGCAACATAAGATACGCGCACACATGATTCATGTAAGTAAGCTTCGGCTTTCTCAACCATTGGAAAACTGTTTCGTGTAGATTTTTGGTTAGGAGGTCACGATTTCGCACGGATACAGACTTTTTATAACCTTCATTGTGTTTTCTGGTGCATACATATTATGACTGTATTGTTATTTTGTTTTCATTACGTTCAGGTGTTTACACCAACATTCATAGCATAACTCAGGAGAAGAAAGATATGAATGAGGACACTCCGTACATAGTTTCCTTTCAAGGTTAGCCACATTCTTCAAGAAGGCAGCTTCAAAATAATTTGGATTTTACCTATATATTTTACAAAAAGCGATTGTACCCGATAATTGGATCAAAACTGGTATACAACAAATCATTTATCAATGGATTACACCATTTTTTTAATGAAATCGATAAGAAGATTTTTGCTTAAACAAAAATATCTTTAGCTGTTTTTGAGAAATGTGTTCCTAAAATAGAAAGCATAATTTAACCTAACATTTCTCCATATGTATTTAATGACATCAAAAATTTGTCATTTTTATTATTTGATTATTTTGATTTCTCTAAGGTCTTAGACCAGAATCAGCACTCTTTGATCATTAATAAACTGAATAGGTTTGGTCTATCTAAGAATATCATTGATCTTTCATATTCCTATCTTGTTGAGAGATATAACTATGTGTTAAGTCTTATAAATATATGAGTGTGAGTGGTGTGCCGCAGGGTTCGATTTTAGGCCCACTCCTGTTTCATGTTCATTAATAATGTTGTCAATTGCTTTCCATCTGAGTGCTTATTGTATGCAGATAACTTGAAATTACAGTCTGTTCAAAATCTCTGAGATTGTGTGTTGTTGCAGAATGATGTAGAAAATTTATACAACTGGTCTCTATTAAACCATCTTAAGCTGAGTATTGGTAAATACAAAACAATGACCTTCACGAGAAGTACAGTTATCATGCAATTTAATTATTAAATTAATAATTTCAGTCTTGACAGATAATAATGTGATAAATTCAAGGATTTGGGTGTTACTTTTTTGGGTTAGAATCAGATTAGGATTTCATTTAGTATATGAATATTGCGCTTTGTAAGGTTTCTGTAATGTTTATTCTTTTTTTGTAAGTTACTTACGTACCTTTTAAATTAAGTTTGTACATTTGTTTATCCACTGTTGGACAATAAACTTTATTGTTATAATATAATAGCATAAACAGGTTTGGCATAACAAAACTTCAGCGCAGCCATCCACGCCATTCTCAAATGACCTGTCTCTCAATTACGACGGTGTATGATTGGTTGTCTATCGTTCAGACATTTTAAAACATCACAGAAAATAACTTATAAATCTGTGTCCTGGCAGATTAGACAATCGAGTACACTTCTGGTTGAACATTTTCACTTAAAAACTTTAGAATCTTCTACTTTATGCAGAACTGCAGTCAAATTTAACAGTTATTACATAAGTCTTCATTTGTTCTCATAATGTGAAGCAACATTACCAAGGCGATTGTCAATTTTCGTGAAATTCCCCTTTTTGTCAAATTACCTAGTTGAAAATATCAAGGACATAAAAACTGCATTTGAATAATACGGATGGCAGCTGAGATTTTCAATTTTGGATCTATAAATATATGTCATTCAAACGAGAATAGAATAAAAACAAACTGTAGGCGGTTAAGTTATTGGCTAGTATTTGGCGTGATGCCGTACTATAAATGACTAGTTAATTAATCATCCTTTCGTCAGGCGTACTAGTATGGCATGTAGCTAAGTTATATGCATAACCAAAAATCAAAAGTGTAATCAAACTATCGATCTTATTTCTAAGTAATCTTGAATATATTCTTATATTTTATTTGTAACTGGGACAGTCTCTTTAATTAAATTGATTGGATCACCAAAAAACGTAATTATATAAAACAAGTTTATGAATTAATAGTTTAGTAATTTGAAATTGCTTAATTTATCATTTCTATCCGGAGTTTTAATTACGTTTCCCACTTTCCGTCGTAATTTTGCCAATTAACCTTTGTATTGCGTCTTTATATTTGCAGACCCTAATTATTAACGCAGAAAAAGCGATACGTGCATTTAACCTTTGACACTAAATTTAATTCGTGATTCATAATGAACTGCCGGCTCTCTGTATTAAATGTTACTAATTACATTTAAAAATGCGCTGATCCTACTTTTAATTATTGCAGGTGTATTACCCTAATCAAGAAAAATATTTTCTTGGAAACTTTTGCATCTAAACTAAAATGAAGTGAGTATATACGTATTAGAAGTATAATAGATACGTTGTTATAACACTTAAGATGAGGTCAATAACATTGAAGATCGTGAGCAGTATCTGACGCTGGACAAAAAGAAAATACAAGCTTAAAGACTGCCATGATGACATGCAGTTCGTTTTATTGCGTATGTATAAAGCTCCATGGTCTAAATATAGATGACATTGATACACTTAAGGAGTTGTATCCTGCCGGTATACCTTGAGACAAATATGTGCATTTATGTATGTCACTTGAACTTCGCGATAGGTGATTCTCATTGTATGCAGCATAGATATGAACAGCACTTGGGGAAATATTTCCGTTTCAAAATCTACCAATTTAACTTCTTTGAAAATTAAAGAAATTATACATTTCTGAAGAAAAGTGAAGAACAAATAAGTGAAATAGATTTACTAAAAATAGGGTAGAATAGGCATACGTATTGGTTTGCAATTTACGAAAGAACTTGCTGCATAAATGCTTTTGAAACTTTTATTTTTATTTTATAGGTGAATATATGAATAGATAGAATTATGCTTCCTGCTTGTCACAAAAAGTGTAGGGAATCATAATAATAGAACTTGGGTTACTTCTGAACCATAAAAACAAAAAATAATTTGCAATGACTAAGAGACGTAAGTAATAAGTATCTTTCCCTTGGGTATGAATTCCCCAAGTATTAGAAATATTACAGAGACGTGACTACAACGACGCAAAAATACAACAATAATAAAACTAAAGCAGTATAGTCAATCATTAAGAATTGTAAGGGGAATTTTAATTATGACGCTAAACTTGCTAATGCATACATATGCATTCCGGTAACAAGAAAATGTGTAATGCTTTCGCTTCCCATTAATTGTTCTCAATAACCTCATAGCTTATATACAACGTAATTTCTATTAATTTTGATGCAGTCAACAACAACATGAATCCCATCGTTCTTTCTTTAAATGCCTGTTGTTAAAAGCGATATTTCTGAAGCAATTTGCAATAGCTCTCTACAGATGGATGCAATAATGATGCTCTCATGCTGGGAAAACCTGGGGACTAAAGCCGAGGGTGATCCATTGGCTATATACTGCCGTGATAAGACCAGCGATAACCTAGGGGGCAATAGTCTAGTGGAAAAGAACAGAAGTGTCCTTCGCAGTGAAGCTGCTAACCGCTGTCTAGAGACAGGCATTGCTGGAAATCACTGGTGCAATCAACAGCACAAGACCGCTTCTTTGGAGATCATTGTGGCCTCCCTCCGCTGGAGCTTTATGTGAAAGCGGAGGCTATGAACGCGATCCTTAGACAGAAAATCAACAACTTGTGGCATCCTAACATTCTACAAGTACGATACTGAATGGATTGCTGCAAATGCCAACGGACAGTATAGCACCCGAGATTATCTTCACTGGAAAGGTGAGAATCTCCAACCGAACATAGACCAGGGACGTAGTGATATCACTACTTTTTATCACTGGTTCATGGACGGATCCAAACTTAACCATGGCACAGGAGCCGGTATTCATGGACCGAGCCGTAATCAAAGGATATCTATAAGCCTGGGGAAGCATGCGAAGGTATTCCAGGTAAAGCTATTCGCCTTTGCAGCCTGAGCAAAAATGATTGCAAAGGGGGGTTACATGAGGAGGAAAATAAATATAATGACAGACAGCCAGTCTGCTATGAAGGCAGTCTCGAACCCTGTAAAGGTAATGTAATAGCTAACGAGCTAGTCTAGGAGGGGTCTAGAAGACACTTTATAGGTCCAGAGCCCGTATGTGGGATTACTAAAGACTCCGCAAAAAGGGAGATTTGGACTTTATTAGATAAAGAAAGTACAAAGAAATGGAGGTTGACTGAAGGTCAACTCCATACTAAAGCACTAATAGGGGATGGGGTGCTAGGTTCTCTGATAACCTACTCAGACGCAGCAAGAAAGAAACTAACAACATTACTGGCCTGGTAATTGGACACTGTCCCCTGAAAAAGCATCATACAACACAGGTCGAGTAAGCCAACCGTGGTGCAGAAGATGCGAACTACAGGAGGAAACGAGTTTACATGTAATCTGCACATGTGAGGAATTGAAGGTGCTCAGGTTAAAATATTTCGGGAAGGATCTATTGGACCTTCGAAGGTTCTCAATTTTCCACTGGGCAAGATACTGGGCTTTATAGAGAACACCAAGCTAATCGAGTGGAAGTAAGGGATTTAATATGGACGGTACAATGAGCACCTAGCTCAAGTGCCTGGACCCTAACTTAATGAATGAATGAAGCTCTCAACTTATTTATAGTAGAAAAAATCGAGTAGCTATTTACTAGCATTTTTACCTTGCTTGTACGACTGCTTTTTTCAAAGGTGTTCTTCTGTCCTGCTTAAAAATAGTATGTGCACTATCCATCTTTAGGAAGGTAAACATTAATAATCTTGACGACTCTCCTCCAATAAAGTGTCTAAGTTTGCGAAAATTATTGAAATTATAATAATTAATTATATAAATTTGCTAAACTATTTGGACAAATTTAAGCTTTTATCAAGATATAAAAATATGGTTTTCTTAAAAAAGACTGTAATATTTATTTTTCGATCGACAGCAATTTGTCATGTGTTGCGATATTAATTGAGTTGTCGAAGGCAATTGATTGCCTTAATCGTTTGATAGTCAGCAAAATGCATGCTGAGTACTGGTGTTCCTGATACATCCGTTCTGGGATCTACGCCATATCTAATTTTCATTTGTGTAGAGAGTTGTAGTTGGGGATGCACTAGCTCCATATGCTATGGATATCACTGTACTGTTGACTGCTAATATTCTGCATGACCTTTCAACCGGATAGATATTACCTTTGCACGTATTCTTCAGTGGATGGATATTATAAACTTGGTACTTAATTGTAATAAAATAAAAACAAATCATTTCTTTGATAGGAATAAGTGCAATGGGAACGGTAATTTTAAATTCAAAATAGGAGATATTGAGATAACAGTGGTGAAGAATCCAAAATGAATTCATAGTCTGAGCTTTCATAAGAATTTTTTGCTCCAGAGATTATCTGTTGGTTATTTTACGGAAACTCAGACTGTAAAAAGGAACTCTTTTTGAATTCTTCACGGCTGTTACCTCAATATCTCCTATTTTGGATCTAAAGTGCATAGCCCCTTTCAAGGTAGATTTTGGTGAATATTTACTCTTTTATCAAAGGTATTGCGAGTATTAATTGGCGAACAGGTTAGTTGATCCAGTCTTGTGGATTCTTTGCGTGGTGAGTTCTCACTAACTTACTACGCGCTCTATAATTTAAAACATACCTGCAGTTATGAAGTATTTTATTATTTTATTACGCTCAGATGATCTACAGCACCATTCGTTGGAGTAATATTGTCATTCATTATACAAAAGGGATCTATGAGATTACTGGCAAATCCTGAAGTTCATATAAAAATGCTTTTAAGACTCATGGCACACAAACCTTTAGGTATAGTATATGAAGTTCTATGCTTTGTTTGTAAGCGTCGTTGTGATTTCTCCGATAATGCATGCCACAATTACGGAACTAGAAATGTAGATTAAAGCACGCATACTTTTCGAAAAGTATTTAAAATGTACGAAATGTAAATTGCATAAGTTACCTAATCATATAAAGCTAATAAATAGCTTTAAGTTTAAAAAAAATATTAAAAAGATATCTTCTAGACATAAACTGTTTCTAAACAATCATCTTAATCTAGGATTGTAATTGCATTGTATGCTTTTCCAGTCTTTCAGATTTTTTTATGTTAATGAATAATGAAATACGAACTGTAGCATTAGTCTTGAATATAAAATGTAAAAGTTAATAACAACACGCTTAACATTTGAATTGTAAACAAAATCTGCTAATAAATAATTAAATAACTAAGAACATAACGAAGAATATTTGAATATTAAAAACAAACAATCACAAAATATTCAAAGAATGTTTTCCGGATGTGTAGACTCAATCCTCATAACTGCAGTTTTTTCTGCGCGATTGCTTCAAAAATTTTATTTTATTATCCAATATAGGTACAATGAGATCTGATTTAAGGCAAAGAAAAAGAATTGTATTTACATCTATGTATTATGGTGCTTCCAGTTAATTTCAATTGCGTAAATTGTAGAAACTAAAGTCTTGGAAGTTCACTGAGACTGAGCTTTAGCGAAAATGGAAAGATTCAAGTTACGTATCCCTTTGAATAAATCTCGCACTCTATAATTATTCATATTGTCCTTTTTAGTGAAATTATGTTTGATAATAAATAAATGAAAAACAATTGTTTGGTTTTGTGGTTCTTTTATACTCTCTCTTTTTTTAATTATCTTTTAGACAGCATGTTTCGACATATTTGTACCATCTTGAGGTCTAAAAAGTCGTAGGAAAACCAAATAAAAACGATTAAGATTATTAATTATGAAGAATGTATTTATTTAGAAATAAGAGATTAAGATTTGGGATTTTAGACCTGCAGATGGCATAAATATGCCAAAATGTATTGTCTAAAAGATAATTCAAAATGAGAAGTGAGAAAAAAGTGAAAAGAGACTAAAAGCTAATTGTTTTATTAATCATGTTTTCCCATGAGGCAGACATAAGATTAGTGTCCAAAAGTGTGTCATTTATGCTTTCAACAACATCATTTTCATTTTAGGATAATGCGCTTCTAAGGAGTCGATGCGTGGCAAACCAAAAGACCTAATTCCCTAACTTTTATATTATCCTTTTGTGCGGTGGAAAACTTGATACGCTATAGAGCAACGTGGAGAAGCAACTAGGAATAACAACTATATGCGAAGCGACTCATGTTACAAACACATTTTTCAAACACAAGGACGTCCACAAGTACACAAGAAAAATAAAAAACAAACAAGCACGATCGATAATAGTCTTCCTAATAATCAGTGATCCTTATAAATATGAGATAAAAGATATATTATCCCCTACCTCATACTAGTGAGAAGACAATTCAGCTTCGAAAAATAACGAATGTATTGCAGTGTTCAAATTAAAAATATAACACAAACAATTAAAGATATAGCATAAACAAAATCAAAACCGCTTTAAAATACAAAATATGTAGAAATAGCCTTTACTCGAATTGTACAATAATTGGACTTTGAAGATTACTGAACGATGCTGATTTGAATCATACAGATATAGAATACTTTATTTAAACGTAAAATTAAAGAGAAAATAACTGCTAGTGTATTAAAAAATGCACTATATAGCCACAATTTGATAACGCTGCGGATAAGGAGCACATTACATATTTAATTTAGCAAGTACATCTATTGATGATATGATTATAGAAAATTTTTCCAACAAATTTAGATTTTAAGGACAATTTAAGTCTTTCTAAGAACAACACGGACTATACACATAATTCCAATAAAACTCAATTGAAAATTTGACACATTAACTGACAGCGAAGACACAGAACGCGCAATAGGCGAAGGTCAAACTGCTAATTAGTTTTTTATTGGCCCAAAACAGAATCTCTATTTTTTTTATTTGGCGGAACAGTTGTGACGTTGACTAGTAAACCCCTTCCATATTACAAAAATAATGTGAATGAACAAAGGACCATTGTATTAGGTAGTTTGTAGTTAAGTGGGGTTAATTTCCATTTTGTATTCAATCCGCATTCATTGATCAATAAACCATTAATAACAATTTTAGCTCTTATAACCGGATTCATACGTATAAGCCACGTATATACGGATGAATATGAAATTGTTTGTGTGAGATTGGCTGTTGCATCTAGCTGGTTTAAAAGCGAAGTTGTCGTAATCCGGTCTCACTGTATATAAAATTTACTTTTAGCCAACGTACTGATAAACCTTTCTACAATAAAATGCAAGTGGTTACCATAGTATCTGCATAATGATGACCTATTAAGGTAATATCAGGGGTTCCATAAGGTAGTCGATTGGCCCCGATATTGTTTTTATTGTTCATAAATTTATTTATAATTTTCATTTTAATTACCAGTCATAAACCTGTAAATAGGAAATAAGTAATAAGTATTTTAGAGAACACAGAAGTTGTTTTCACTTATCTCCTAAATAAAACTGATAGTAATGCATACCATTTTCTTTACATACTATTTCGCATCAAGCACGTTTAATATTTAAAAAAGCCAGATTTTCTTCAATATGTAATAAGATGGTATAGCAAAGGAATCCGTATTGTTGATTGCTATACTAATCTTTGTGCGGTATACCTAAGCATTCGCTTATCATTTGAATGTTATATATTACCACAGCACTACTGTAGTTACGCTTTACGCTTCACGTTTTTTAAACGTGAGCTATATTTCATCATATATACGGCTTATAAATAAACCATAGATTCATATTCTGCAAGGAAATACAGAGGCACTTTTTGAAGCGCAATATTAGACAAAATACGATGGGAATTATTCCGCATGCATTTGCACCGATTTTAAAAGATTTATTAATGTCTAGATTAGTAAGTAACGGCACCTTTCGGTTAGCTTATAGTGTTTGATATCCTTCGACTCTTATCAACATAAACAAGAACGTCGCAGTTGCACGCGATTACTAAACTAACCTCTATGAACTTTAGTATCATCCAAATCACATACAGAAGGGTATGAGTTATAATCAGGGACGAAAGAACCTAGTTTTGAAGACGCGCATAAGTAGACAAATCAGATAGAGTAGTACCACCATACGTCACGATTGGAAACAACCGTTCTATCTGGTCTACTTATGTGCGCGTGATGATAATTAGCACCCCCAAAGGTAGCCTATATAATAATAATAAACCTATTTATTGCCTTTTTATACACACATCAAAATAATCTATGGGACGAGCCTTTATTTGCCTTAGTTTACGAGTCATACATGTATAACAAATGATTTGTAATGTCATTTGAAACGTCAATAGAGTTTTGTGCTTGTAGTATTCCGATAGTTTAAGTGACAATAAGGTCTTTTTTCAGTTTCCTTAGCATTAGTGAGGATGGAAAGTGTAATATAATCCTAGGAGTCGGGACGGTAGTTAGCGTTGTTATGGGAATGGTTACGCCAACGTCAAAAAGGGTTGTTGTTATGATATATGTAGAATGATTGTTAATAAAGTCTTACAAAGTCAGAGTGGGATAAGACATAAAATAAAGCGTGGAGATGGGAAGCGAAAAAGGAAACTGCGACTAGTAGCAGTAGCAACATGACTCTGCCACGTCAGTCATCAGAAAGACATTTAAAAACACGAGTTAAAAAAATTAAAGCGCACAATTCGTTGCTTAGTAGAAATCTACGATATCTGCTCAAGGATCAGAGATGATTTCTAATGCCGGATTTGACTCATCAAAGGACAAAGTTACGGTTGAAGTTGTACAAGCGAGTGGATAATTTGGCAACACGGTACCATGGAACGATGATACACGCGTGCGACTTATGCGCGAGAACTTGAAGGGAATGTTCGGCAGTGGTATGAGAAGTAAAATATGATGCCAAAGCAAGAATTAAAATCACAATGACAGCAAAATTTCAAGCTTTCAAATTGCGTGTTTAAAATTTAAAAATACCTGATGAATATTAAGTTGATGCAGTAATTGGCGGCATCACGGACAAAACATTGCAAGTAATGGTGCGGTTAAGCACGTCTGACTTTAAATTAGTAAATTTCATTTCAAAAACGAGGTAGAATATCTTGGAAGAATTATAAGTTCAGAAGGAGTAAGACCGGCTGTAAAAAAACAAAAGCTGTACTTGACATTCAGCCTCCAAAGAATGTCAAGCACGTACGACAATTCTTGGGGCTGGTAGGATATTTCCAATGTTGAATGGAAGTGGGGTATACGACAGCAGGAAGCATTTAAAGAAATTAAAGAAGGAAAATTGTACAGAAAATTGGAGAATGGATATAAGGCGTGGGTGGCACCTAAAGCAGCACGAATGCAAATTTGCTGTTTGTGTCATGATGAGGCGGGTCATTTAAGTTCAGAAAAGATGACTAAGCGTATACAGTGGAATTATTGGTTTGCAAAGATAAGGCAATTTGTAACGAAATATGTGAAAGCTTGTTTGAATTGTGCTTATTATAAGAAGTCAGGTAATTCGAACCAATGTAAATTGAATCCTAGAGAGAGAAAGAGAGGAGAGAGAGAGGTAAGAGAGAGGAGAGAGAGAGGTGAGAGAGAGGAGAGAAAGTCAGGGAAAGGGAGAGAGAAAGAGAGAGAAAGAGAGAGAAGGAGGGAGATTTATGGATCTCTGATGAATGTTGAAAGGGATCGATGGATCTCTGGTGAATGTTGTGAGATCTCTGATGGAAGTTGAGGGAGATCAACGGATCTCTGACGAACTTTGAGAGAGAGAGATCGACGGATCTCTGATGAGTGTTGTGAGATCAACGGATCTCTGGCGAAAGTTGATAGAGATCAACGGATCTCTGATCAATGTTGAGAGAGATCGACGGATCTCTGGTGAGTGTTGTGAGATCAACGGATCTCTGGTGAAAGTTGATAGAGATCAACGGATCTCTGATCAAGTTGAGAGAGATCGACGGATCTCTAACGAAAGTTGAGAGAGATCAACGGATCTCTGGCGAAAGTTGATAGAGATCAACGGATCTCTGATCAATGTTGAGAGAGATCGACGGATCTCTGATTAAGGTTATGAGAGAGATCAACGGAACTCCTGAAGAATGTTGAGGAAGAGAGATTACGATAAGGTCAACGATGTAACGTAAACAAAGTGAAATACATGTTATTTATATAATTTTGTTTTAGATCTTTAGAAGTCTGAGGACAGACTTTTGGTCAGGATGGCCGAATGTAATATAATCCTAGGAGTCGGGACGGTAGTTAGCGTTGTTATGGGAATGGTTACGCCAACGTCAAAAAGGGTTGTTGTTATGTTTATCAGTGTAGTAATGTGATTGTTAAATAAAAGTTCTTACAAAAGGTATCATTTAGACCGCAACACGCAATTAAATGCTATTGAAAGTGGTTTAACTCAAGGGGTCGTTGCAGCAGCTCTCAACACGTCAAAAAGCGTCATCAATCGTTTATGGTTGAGATAGCAACCAAACCAATGATGTGTGGGTATGTTATACAAGATGTACAAGAGTAACTCGATTAATTCAGAACAGATACTTGAGACTGCATATGTTCATTAAGAAACCGTAACATTACGCATAAAATTAGTGATTTGACCTTACGACACTCATATTAATAAGCGATTAAATAGTGAAGAATAGACTCCATGCAGATGATCTTAATGTCCGCCGTCCTCTGAGAGTTCCCGCTTTGTTGAGAGATAATCACGGAAGAAAATTGGAATGGGCACAGCAATTAAATTGGGCTCAACAAAACTGGGCGTGTGTTTTGTTTATCTAACGAATCTCGCCGGATACAAGAAGAGCAGAGTATGGAGACTTTCCCGGAATGCAAAACCGTTAGGTACATCGTAAAGTGTTTACAGTTTCTAAGGAGGCAGTGTAATAGTTTGGGGTGGAATATCTCTTAGTAGAAGAACTGACATGGTTCTCTTGGATCGGTATTTAAACACCGTTGGTTGATTATGAGTATGCCAAACAGGAGCAGGAAGGTAGTCAACTCTCATGGAGGTCCCACAGGGTACTGACATTGCACTCATTGTCACAGTCTTAATTTTCAAAATTAAAATAGACATTTCTCACTAAGTATTCTCAACTGTTTCTAAAACAAACAAAGAAACATACATATAACAAACAATTATTCACCTATGTGGAGAAGAAATGCACGTGCTTGCTTGTCCTCTGGATTATTTTGATGTGTCTATATATATATTTCATATTAATTAACTTAAATTATAATTAAAATACAAATTTTTTTTGTAATAGTATTTTGCTAACAGTAGTTAAAAATATATTTGGTGCAAGATAAATAGTGTATCTTTCCTAGATGTCCCTAACTAATTTGATAATAAGGGGTCTGTTTTTTTCTTTTCATCCGTATATTCATACAACATAAGTATAATAAGGTGTTATTTAAGAAAATATAAAAATATACAATCTTTAAAAATGTTTTGTTAGTCATGTTACTATATTTGTATAATGTTTCTTAACGGTATTAATCTAAACGCAGATGGATAGATCTATACGAGAAAACCTGCTAATAATTTGCTATTTTTTTCCCAGTCAGCAAGTTTCTGGAGTAAAGCTTAAAATAAACGTGAAACTTTGGCGTAAGTGCTTTGGAACAATTCCAAAACAAAGTGGCAAAAACCTGACACTAAGTTTCCGGTTTAACGAGCTGTCCATCACAAAGTGCTCCCCTCCACTACGTAGTGATGTTTTCTATTAGAAAATAAGTCACATTGAAAACGTGGCCCTTATATTTTAAATTAATAAAAGTTTTCCTAAATATTAGGCATGCTTTATGAATACGACCATTTTAAAGACAATCAATTTGTAAAATAAGATGGAATTAGTACTTATAAATCGAAATTCATAAAATTTAACTTGCTCGTGCTATAAAAAAAATATTTTAAATGCTAGAAACTACTTTTATATATTCATAAGAGCATATAATGTTTTTGCTCTCTTTCAAACTGCATAAACAAAAATTACTTTATTAGATTTTTAGTTTTATAATTAAAAAATATATATATATATCTTCTCATATTGGTAAGAAGATAAAATGAGTGGTTGATCACTAGTGGTTAATCTATGAATTAGTTTGTGCGTTATCAATAGAACCATTGACAGCACATTATACCTGCGCATTTGAAAAAATTAACAGATCCGATAACACAAAAAATAAAGAACAATGCTGATACTCAAAAATTATATTATGCTCCAATCGCCAATTGCCAACTCATTCATTGCTCTAAAATTCATTCTCTTCTAGTGCTCCAAAATTTCTTTCCATGAAAGAAATCCAAGTTTTCATGCTCACTCAAAGCTCTGATATCATGTTAGTAATGTATTAAGACTCAAGAACCACTTCACCTTTGTCCTTATCCTTTTTAGCACTCCTTCATTTATCCGTTTATTATATCTTGGGCTTCAGCAGCTTCTTCGGCATTTCAATTCTATTATTTTCCTGTATTCTTAAACCTTTTGTAGAGCTCATCAAAGGCAATTACTGATCCGTTAACCCCCACAAATAAAGAATTCGTACTAATATTTACTTGAGTCACAATCATCAAATGAATTTGCATTAGCACACAATTTTCGTGAGGCAATTTTTCTCAAAACATAATTCCAAGTAAGGATTTATTATTGTATGTTAGAACCAGAAGGCCAGATCGCACTTTCCTTTTACTTTAAAAAACCAACTGGAAAACAATGGATTAGATTAGATCAGATAAAGATCTATTTCATCTATTGTGATCCCGTTTATCCGAGAAGCTCTTTAACTGTACTTTGTTAATACGACCTACATCTTTGAAAACTATTTCTTTACGTAGCTCTGTAGTTTTCTGAGCCCAGCAGAAACCTTGTCATTGATAGATAATGAAACGGAACAGAGCATGAACTGGAGTTTTTTCTTCCTCTTGGGCAGAACCTGCCACCAGCCTTCTCTGCTACGTCTATGTTATACATATACCTATTTCGTCTGCAGTGACCAGTCAGTGAAACCACTATCATTTTGATAGACTTCCTGTCGCTACTCACTAGGTCTTTAGTAAATTCAGGCCTTGCCTGCTCTAAGAACTTATCATTGTCCTAATGATTTTTGCCACCACTCCTTGGATTTATTATGTATCCATTCGTTGATAGACTTTGTAACTTGCGAATTGTCAATGCCGTAGGAAAAAAAACTGACGAATAACCTTGACGATCGATGCCTGCCCAAGTCGTCCGCCGTCTCATTTCTCTTCACACCTGTGTGATTGGGTTCCTAGACCAGAGTTAATTTTTTTTAGGTTTTCACCTCATTTGGTTCGCTTCCACAGGATAACACCAGCTTAGACTCAACACTTCTGTAACTGATCGGTTTAAATGTTGACCGGCTCTCAAAGAAAGTAGCAACGCTTTTGCCTATATCGGTTAATTTGAATTGCAGTAACCTCTGCCTGAAACATAGTCGTGTCCCTGCTGAACCTAACCGAAAACCCCAAAAAATTAGACAGTACTGAAGGCGCTATTCAACTTAGCCGTAATAGAATGATTTTAGAGAACAAAAGTTAACGCAACCACCCAAAACTCTAACGCCAGTAAGTGCGGAAGAAAGTTTTTTTTCGATACTTTCGCAGTGGTCTTTATATTTTAAGCGTGTATCGACCGCCAAACCCATAAAAATGTGGTTAGATAATTCCGGTATGGATTTTCCGTTTATTCGAACGTATGTACTCAGGTGGTCGTTGGTAATAGTACGGAAACGCATCAGAGTGGTTTTTTCGCAGTTCAAGTTTAAATAATTTGTCGTCGCAGTATTTTACCATGTCGAAAACAACCTCGCTCAAAGTACTCGAACACCCTGAAATGATCGAATCGGCGACGACACAACTGCTATCCTCGGCGAATTGGGATAGAATATCCGGTCGAACTGCAGAAGATCGTTCACATAAATTAGAAACACGGCCCTAACACCGATCACTGAGGAACACCAGAAGTATTACATTCATTCTAAATATCCAATGAACGTTATTTATTGTAAACTGAAACCAAGTTTCAGTTTACAATAAATACATTAGACACATTTTGCATATGTTGAATCAATTGTATTGTTCCCATTTTGTGGAAAGTTTTTCTTATATTTAATTTATATTTATAATTGTTGGTGTCCACTTAATTTATTATTCATGTTTGGTGTTTTTTAACTTAATGATGACAATTTTACCTTTTTTGACGTTGATCTGAAGATGGTTTTTTTAAACCGAAACTAGTAATCATATAGCAAATATTAAATGAACAAAAGAACGAGTTTTTTTACTCTTTTCTAACCTTAACATTAATTACTTTGGAATAAAATGACTTAACGGTGTTGGGTGCATCACCCCTCAAACAAACAGTTGTTCTGCGATCTGACAGGTATTGCTTAAAAAGATCGTATACCACACCTCGAATACCGATACCCGATAACTTGTGAAGCAGAACAGAATGAGAAATAATTGACAATGCTGTCAGAACGCCAAAGTCGTCAAAATGACAAGTGTCGCTTCTTGTGTTATCTCTTCGTCGTATCTTATCCAACTGTTGCTAAACTCTAGTTGCTTTTTCGCGTTGTTTTGAAATGGATTGTACGAAGTTTCCTTTAAGATACACCTTACAATGTGTGTTATATTCGAATCTTTTTCTCTTTAAATATGCAAATATATTGTGACAATATTGGTTACTTATAGTTAAAATTACCATGTTCATTGCGCAATAAAAAAGCAGGAAGTGGAAGAATCGACAATAAGTTTGATTTAGTCGAATAAACTTAACGTATTCTATACACCGACTTCCTTTAGCCTTTGCGGCTGATCGTCGTCCGTTCCTGCTTATCTGATAGTAAGGTTCGATGCAGCTTTTAACGTTGAAAAATAATTGTTATAGTTAAACAACAAAAGATTAGGCTGCACGTACCAAAAATAAAATTGAACTCAGTTGTAAGTGAAAAGTATAATTTCATTTACTAATCTATCGCCTTCCATTCTCTCAGATTACTTGAATTTAAATCCGTCAAAAAGGATGGAAAATAGAGGAGTATAAGGAGATATAGGTAATGCAACAGAAAAAATATCAAACACAACAAATATCAAAAAACATGGAAATAAATTTTGCTTATTATAGACAAAGTCTAGCCAAAAATAAAAAATATAAATTCTTGTAAAATTTTTGGAATGATCTCTAATGAATTCTTATTAACACAATTTTAAAAAATGTTACACTAGGCTTAGAATGAAAAATGTGACCACTTGCTAAGGAAAAAATTATCGCGACTAGTTGAAACGGTTTAATTGACAAATGTCGGTAGAATTATCATGAATGAATGTTTCTACAAACAATTGGAGTACACATTTATTGTTGTTGAGCACGAGCATTTATATACCAGATATTCTCAGTTCATATTAACTTTCCTTCTTTAACGGCATGCTCTAACACTTTATTCCAATTTAATTAGAACATATAATTGATATAACTGATTGATTCTGCTGTTATTCTAGATAATGGTGCAATAAACCTTGACGTGCAATTGGAAAATATACCTTGTTGGGAAGTGTGGCGTTATGAAGTTCATCTAAGGTCGGGCGGTTAGCAGCTTGCAATGACATAATATTCCTGTAATTGTCTAACCTTGGAAGAGCCTCTCGAGTGAAATGCCTGGAATGAAATTATTAAATAAGTATTCAGTCCCGTTATTTCCAACAAACATATTAATATTTTTATCACTGCGTTACTGTTATTCGTTTCTATAAATAATATAATAATTAAAAGTTAATGAAATAAAATAGCGATGGTTTGTGAATTGAAAGCCAGGACAAAAATATAAAGTTGAGAATGATTATGGTAATGGAAATTTTAAACAACGGTTAAAAATACTGGTGGTAATAAAATTTACTCATTTTTCTATTGAATGTAAATTAGTTTGGACTCATAAAATCAAGGTTAAAACAGTTTGACAGTTAAAAATAAAAGTTAATTACATATTACTAGGTATCTACAAGGTAGATAAGGTTTTGACTATTACTAGCTTGGTAAGTATAAGTTAAGTACCTATAAAGTTTATGATCATTAAACATATAAAACGTTCAAAAAACAGTAATACGTATTTTTTATACAAAACCGCACTTAGTCTGCATTACCAATGCATTCTTATAGTGGCTGTAAGTAGTGTTGCGATAAACGTGGTTTCATTCGCCTGTATAGCTATGAGTAAATATTGCAGTGCAAAGCCACATAACGAATAAAACAAAGGCTCAAGGTTGCTTTCACGATATGAATGGATATAATTCATGAAAGGCAGGAGCAAGCAGCTCCGTTCGCGGCTTTGCTTTTATAATAGGCTAGAATTTAGTTTTTGGGCAAATACCTTATTGATAAAATAAATAGTAAATTGTTTACATACAAACAGGTTGCTACACGTTTATTCTCGTGAAAGCAATGTGAAAGATTTACTTCATTGACAAGCCCTTCATTCACGCAATGAGTGAAGTAGACTGCTTGTAGTCGCATCATGAAGCGAACGATCTGCCGTGAATGATGATGAAAGTTTCGTTCCCAACACTGGCTGTAAGTGATTACAGTTAAACATATTGCTATTTATTTCGTAAACATCCGTCCTTTCACACTGAAAGCAGACCAATATTCTTTTTGCTCATTATCAAGTTATGCGTTGGCGTGCTATTTAACAAGTAACCGAGGCTCGGCTGCAATATTGCTATTTAAGGGCAACTTTAAAAATGTATATCTTGGTTCCCTCAATTGCTGGAAGTTTCTCGTTTAGAGATAATTACATTTTTTTAATGATCTTTCTATGTTTAAAAAAAGTGATAACTAAATTTTATTTTTTTTTTCAAGAAATTGCGAAAAATACATTTTCCTCCTTTTTTGTTTTTGGAAATGTTATAGGAAAAAAATGTTTATTTCGTTCTTCTTAGCAATTTTCTACTTTTCAATACGCTAGTCCATTTTTTAACCTCTTTACTGAATCAGTTTTAAAACATTCTGATTAAATGCAAATCTCTATAAGTTTAATTCTAATTGTTAATGCAACTATTTCTTTTTGTTGTTGAGTGTTGCTGTTGAATGTTATGATTTTTAATTATCCTAGCACCAGTTACTTAAGCAAAGATTGGCAATTGATTTAAAAGCCAAATGTACGTGCATTTAATTTTAAACTGATTCAACGTCAAACGTTTTAAATCGATTTATACCATTCTATTATAGAAGTTTAGCCGTTCTAGGTTGGTAAATATTTCGATGGCTATTAACGTAGATCAAATTCTGTGAAATATCTGTAATTATCACCTTTTTGGGCAGCGCCGGATTGAGGGGAGTGGGGCAAAATGGTGCAATTGCGGCACGTTTATGGAGAAGTAAAATATGATTGACAAAGAATGAAAAAAATACAGGGCAGTATGGAATTAACTTATCCCCCCTGATAAATTTTCTAGATCGGGCTCTGCTTTTGGGCGCGAGTGCTGTGTATGTTTGCTTAAATGAGACATGCATTATTTATTTAGGAAACTATTTTCGAAAAGTAAGGTTAGTGATTATACTTCTAAACAGAAATCTCATTGTTAGCTAGTTTTTTTAACTAAATTGATTTATACAAAAACAAAAATATTGTTTTTTTAAATTTTCAAGATTCGAATCCTTAAGTCAAAATGAAGAACATACTTTTTTGGCTTTCTTCTATATATCTTTGAAGTCAATTGGTATTCGATCACTTTCCAAAGTATTGTTCCTTATAAAAAATAGGTACTCCTGCATGATGTCTATAGCTGTATAATTTTAACTATATCTTTAGTATAAACAAAAAAAATGTACACCTTTACGCAACTGTAATGTTGACAATCTCTATACACACCAAAGGATGAGAAAAAGACTTTCTTTTGCAATTAAAAAAAAAAAAAAACGTGATATCAGGATCCCAAACTGCAAACTTTAAAAGGAATCTAAACATTATAATAATGTTGTATAATATAGCCAGGATAATTTGTCCAAAAAGGAAGGACAAACTTCTGTTTTGGCAGAATCACGAGTAGACATTATATAACATCACGGTTATTATAACCAGCTGACAAGTACTTTTACGCAGGTAAAGGTAATGTAATCTACAAGTCGCGTAAGCAATAACATCAGTTATTATCGTGACTAATCATGCTGAAAATCCTTATTGTGTGCACGCTATTGATTAAAACATTTACTTTATAATTGCTTATAAATGGGCGCACGTGCTATTAATAACAAATTATTCGATATGTGATAAAAAACATAATACGTGACTCTTAAATAAGTTATTTAACAAATTACTGACTAAAAAGCGTTAACTATTGCATTTTCCTGTGTGTATCATTTTGTTTCTTTTTTTACAATCATGTATGTGTATTTTTACATATGACACAATTTTGGGTATTTATATTTAAATGGTTTCATTTTGGTTCTTGATTTAGAACGGAAATATGATTGTCTTCAACATAAGCATGCACTACATCCACTGCATACGTAATTTCTACAAGCCCCGCTTCATTTATTCGCGAAACCATATTCTAGGTCAGACTTCGTACGCAGTCGGTTGTATCACCGGCTTAAATTCTAAATATAACGTAAAAGTTCAACAAACTGCATGGCATTCACTTTTTACGATGTACCTACCTGTGGACCTGCATAGTTTCCTCGGTGTATACTCTCTTGGATTGGTCGAGAATAAATTAAGTACTGCAGCTAGTACATATAAATAATGTAAGAAGACGCAAAGGCACATTGTTATGTATGCACTTGGTAAAATACATTGCTATGTGTGCAATTAAAGAACCGTTCTTGGTAGTGGGAAAAAATGCAACTCAAAGGTGTAAGTAGAAAGACAACATGTGACATGGCGTCCGCAATCTGCTGTTCGGAAAAAGCAATCTTACACCATCACAGTTTATAGCTTGTTTTTGATTTAGAATATTTCTACCTTAACGATTTTGGTTTCTGGAATTAGACAAATACTAAAATTGAATCTGTTTCCTGATGGCAAAAAAAAAATTAATTAGTAAGCTGTGATTAACAGCACGTTTACAAAATGAAAAGATATCCTCTTTTTTAATTACCCTGAAGATCCATCCAATATAGTTTATAGCTTTTCAATTATACGTTCGTAAAATTGGGTGGAACCTTACAGCAACACGATATATATGTATACAATAATGCATGCGAGAAATAATAAAAACTACTAGTGGCAAATGTTTCTGCGGAAGCGTTTAGTTATTTTAGTACAACGACATAATATTTGTATTAGATTTTCTATAAAAATTTTGCCCTTCAAGCAACTTTCACACATGAAAATAATTGTGGCGCTGCTTGATTTTATTTGTTTTTGTAGCACTTGCAGATCTAAGACTCCTTTAATGTATGTATGCCTGGAAGCATCACGAATTGTTTTGTTTAATTATATTGTAGAAGTGTGCATTACGTAATGAATATTGATATATACAGCATGTTCAAGGATTTTGGTGGAGTATTGTTAACCTTGTTATGATTAAGCTTACAATTTCGGCTAAATTAATAAATGTTTATTTCAAACGAAAACACAATAAATGCTACCCCTGTAAAATTTAAGGAGTGGGGGAAGGGTTGGTGCAGCTAAGTAGATCAATATATGGTTATTACTGACACAACAGAAATGCCCGAACTGCAAATGAAGAAGGTGCCAAACCTATAAAACGCCCAGGTTTCGAATTACAAATTGCTGTTTATATTGTGTGAAAACGACCATGTGTAAAGGAAGCAATAGAATGTACTGGCGTGGTAGTAAGATGTTTATTTCTGATATTAATTTTATGTACAGGTGCACCATCCAAAACTGGATCTTTGATTACAGCTCTATTTTTGATTTTAGGAAAAACTGTTTTATACAAAAGTTTTACAGAATTCAATACTGCATAGCCTAAAAATATTTGTACCTGTATACGCTGCTCCAAAAGTAGGAAAACGCATACTTACATTTTTAAATTTTACGAAGAAAATAACATCATTTTATATAAACTTCTGTATGTCTATCTATATTAACAACGGTGTTATTTACGATTTTGTAAAAAAAGACCCTATTGCAACCTTTCGGTTAAGGCGGTGTAGTTTGTTAATGCATTTGTTTTAGATATTCATATTTTAAATATCATACATGTATACTTCGCTTGATACAACAGTGAAATTAAAATCGATATCGTTATATACAGGGTCCACTATGTCCTTGATCATCTGCTTTAGCTTAGCCCAAGGCAACTTAGTTAAAGCGAATTTTTAGTTTAGGCCAAGTATACAGGTTCCCGGGCAAATATGACACTAGGCCTCTGAAAATCACAACAAACGAAGCAATTCTATAAACATGTCAAAATCATTTAGATTCAGATTGTATATCTTTTTGTTTAAAGGCCGATTAATTTTGTTTTATTATCCTAATTATCATTTATTTTTTTACCTTCAACTCGCATGTAATAAAATTCCAAATATAATAGTTCGCTGTGGAGGCGTTAGCCGCGCCTACAAAATGTGCGCGATCAAGTTAATAAACTTTCGTGGCCGTGTATTACATGCTATTTTTTCAAGCGTTTAATTAGGACATTCCTTTGAGATCTTGTGATCATTTTTTGATTAAGTTCAAATGACATATACACAAATTAGACACACTTATACCTTCTCTAAATTAAGAGGAATGGCGGAAGTAGACCGGTTTACACTACAAAATTTCAATAACGCCATATACTTTCAAACAAAAAGAATAGAAAACAGCGACAATTTTAATTTTACAGTCAATCCTTTAACATACGTTTTTCACCGATGTGATTATCGATAGGACCATTGTATTCATACCAAAGCAGTGTTAGTGTGTTTGGCCAGGATTCTTAAACTTTCCTGGCAATCTTAAGCTAGTTTCCAGGTTATTTGATCATAATAAACGTTGAAACTTCTGCCCAAACATTGCATTGCGTCTGAATAACTCCTTACTAGAGTGTCCTGAGTCTATTTCGGATTTTCGGAAGAACTTAACGAGTACTTCATAAGTGAACCTGAAAATTTGCATCCAGTCTTACATCTAACAAGCAAGGCATATTTTCCCGTAGTGCGATTTCCAATTCTATGTGTGCTTTTCCATTTTCTGAGACTGAAGCTTTTAACTTGTACTCTAGATTGAAAAATACGCATGGTACTAATCCGTATGGTATGCCATCAGCTTTACTTCGTGTTGTTACTCCTGCTTTGGCCCAAAGCATTGAGATCGTCGGGGATTATTCCAAAAATGATAACCTACACATGACATTGCGAATTATCGACCATAGCTCTTGGCTTATATTTTTCTGAAATATTGAGTCATCTCAATAGAAATAACATAATTTTGGATAGGCAGCATGGCTTCAGGCGGAATCACTCAATAATTACGGCCGTTTATTCATTTGTAAATCAAATCGTAGATTGTTTGGATTCCGGTCAATGCTGGTACCTTCTGTAATTCTACGCGGGCATTCGACTGTGTTGATCACCAAGTTCTCATAGACAAGCTTCATTATTATGGTGTGACAGGTGTGACTGTCGATTAGTTTTGGTCAAGTTTGTCTAATCGTGTTCAGAGTATCTTTTCAGTCGCGAAAGGCTATCAAATACTTCCATTCCTTTACTTTACCAACATACCTTGGTTTCCACAGGGATCGGTTCTGGGTCTGGTATTATTCCTTCCTTCTCTTATTAATAACATACTCGAATTTATTAACTTTTCTTTGTTTCTATACGCGGACGATACTAGTGCTGTAGTTTCTGTGATTGAGCCAGCACAGGTCCGTGACCGTGCGAACACCTTCCTGATGGAGCTCGGTCAGTGGTTTAGTTGTAATGGACTCAGTATTAGTGCTTCAAAGACATTCTTCATGTTTTTTTTTTTTTCGTAACCCCCTAGTTCAGAGCTGATTATAATGTGGATATTCGTTTGAATGGTGAGTTGCTGTCAAAGTTCTATTAATTTGCTAAGAGTTTAGTTGGATGAGTCGCTTGTCTGGTATTCGCATTGCCATAAGCTTATAAAAAAACCTAAACTCCTGGTATTTGCTAACTAGGAACCTCAAAAGTGCGGTTGGAAGAGGTTGTTGAGTAACATTTTATTATAGCCAAGTGTTTTTCAAAATAACTTATGGAATTATCTTTTGAGGCTTGACTTGTCCATTATGCCTGTATGCATTTAATGGACGAGGTAAATCAAATAGAATCAAATCGAAATGTCAATCCTTAGCGTAGTGGCGTTAGACCATCCGACAGGATTTTGGTCAGCTGATCCTTCGGTAGTTTTTTTAACGCTCCACACTTGCATACTTCTCTTTCTAGTATTTCTGTTTGGTATACAGTGGAATATTGTCGAGTTGAACATATCATGTATTCTTTATGATTCAGTGTTTCTTCATAAATGCCACTTCCAGAACCGATCCTCTTTGATACATCTGCTTGCCAGTTTTGGTTTTTCTGTTTTGCTCTTCACTCACTTTAGTCCAAGATAACCTTGTTTGACAAAGAAGAGTTTTGGAGTCATCAAGTCACCGCCCATTTCTATGATGTAGCTTCTGATTGCGGTTGTTATTCTGGCATGGCACCATTTGTGCCTCCCCTTTAATATAAATAGCCAAGGAGATCCTCTTGTAGAGTAGCATGTATTTTTTGCAAAAACATTGATTATTCAATGATGGAAACGAATTTTTGGTATTATAACAGTATAACAGAAATATTTCTTTAAAAACCTTATCTATTTGATTCCGTCAAAAACTATTATTTGTTTTTGAGGTAAAGTATATCGGTTTTGACGAAAGAAACTGCCGTATTTTAATTTTTTTTTACCAACGTATGGGTGCCTCTGCGTCATCAATTTACGTAATTCTGGAGCTTTCTCCATTTTTCTGCTTAATTATCGTAATTGCGGGTACGTGAGTCGTTATTCGTTGATATGCACATAATTCGTTTAGATAATCCGCGTTTTTTTAATAAATGTTGTACATCATTCTTGCAACATATTTACGTATATGCATGTAATATATAATGTTATCTATTAATATACTATGGAATAAACCAAGTTAAAATAAATTCAGATTTTTTTCAACATTCTGAAGGGCAAACACGGTAGAATGAGGAAAATTTATACATCTTTTTTTTTCGTACAATTCCATGGAAGAACTAACCGTGATCATGCAAGAAAAATAGTTTGAATAGATCGCTCAAATCCGCTTAACAGTACAAAGCTTATGAGAGACACGAATACGTACAGTCAAATTCAAAATTCGTGTCTTCCTAAAATATTATTTCTTGCTATTTTATGAATATAATGTTTCTCTGTGTTAAAATGTGGTCCTTGTTTCATTAAGCACTCAAGTTTTCAGAGTGTGCTGCCTCAGATATGTTTATATTTAAATTAGATATTCGCTCACGAAGAAATTTTAGGGAAACGTGAATTTTGTATTTCAGTGTACAATCGTCGATATCATTATTTAGCACTCGAACGAATGGCTCGATGCTTTGATGGTGCTAAATATTAATGTCGGTCACTGTACATACATATATAGATTATTCACACTGCCAACTGATTCTGGACGATCTATAAATTTTTTAATATATGTAGCATTATCGAAACGCTTATTTAATATTTAAAATTCATCTCTCTACAGTATTCAATTGCTTATAATGAATTTACTGCAAGACAGTCAATAACCGCATAACCTCTTGACACTTTAATTTTGTATACTCAACTCAAACGTGTTGTAATACCGCACATGCTATATCAACCGCGTGATTTATGTTATTTTCTTTTATATTTAACTTAAAATTATCGATATGATAACGTCAAATTTCAGTATCAATCGAAATTACGTATAAATTCGCATAGTTAATTTATACTATATAATGCATTGGGCTATTTTTATATTCATTCGAAAACTTACCTAAAACTTTTACCATATTTCGTGTCTGAATCGTATTTAAGTGTGTCCTATCCGTTACTGTAAAAACATTATTTTCGTCGTCATCTGAGTTGTCGCTGGCATTTGATACGTTGACTGAGACAGAACCGGCCCTTTCAGGGCTATTTCTCACCCTATTCACTTGGAATCGTGTGTGTTTACCGGTCAACGGATCTAATTCCATTGCGTCGTCGGAGTTTTTAACGGACCCATTTGCCAAATCCATGTTATCTGAAATCAGAAAATAGAAAAAAAGATAAGAATGTTTTGTAAATAAGCACTTCCGTGTACCTAACATGTGATAATCAAAAGCTGCATAGTAATCAAACAATTTATTGTAAATAATACCAATAACGTTACCTATGTTTCATTATAGAGCGTGATAAAAAAGTAGTAATCTGCTCATAGCTTATGAAATATCAGTTGCATGGAAAAGCGACCCCTAGTAATTTATCCTATTGATATAATGATCTTACTTTCAATGTTCAACGAATTTTAAAAAAAATATTTTTTTAATGGTAATTCATTTGTTACATTCTGAAGAAGGGTTACGTCTTATAAGCAACAGCGCATTTTTTTAACACCATTTATTCACAAAACTTATTAGGAAGCGCGAATTTATGTTACACTACCAGAAATACAGTCTAGATTGAATCTCAACAAAGTAAACAGTCTTGAGAGTATAAATTGATAAACTATTCCTCAGAGCTCTAAAAACGTACAATAGTTTATTTAAGAAAATTTTACTTGATACCATACATCCAAAGAAATATTGATTTTTGCTGTTAAGCTACTTTATTTAATAAAAGATATTATTTTAGAGAAATAGTTTAACTGCTTCAAAGAAAGTAGTAACATTAATACATACTAGTTACTATATCTAATCCAAATAAAGCTTCTTTATGTGAAATGATTTTTTTCAAAAATATGTATTTGCAAAAAGAAAAGAATCTTTCTTCTCAATGTATATTCTCTTGTTTTGTAGACCAGCAACATATTTTAATAATTAAATTAGTTTAATCGTATCTTTAATCTAGAGTTATTAGGCATTATCGAAAGGACGAAAAGCTTAATTTTTTGCTATAACTCAAAAACAAAGGAATTAACTATTTTTTGTTTTCTCCATCGAGATGACTTACGCTGGCAAGTAATTTGAACGACAGGGTGCCCGAAAAAAAACGGGATCTTTAACCAAAAGTAGGAAAACCCTCATATTTAGTCTATTATCTTAAATCGAGCATACTCAATATTATTCCATCTTTAAATTCTACGCATACACAATTGTGCACCAAGATCTGTATATACAGGACATCCTCGTTCCTGCAAGGAAGTATTTCTTAAAAGATATATGGGAGACTAAATGACAACATTTTCATCGAAATAGAATGACTCAATATGCGTTAATTCATCCAACAATATTTCATGACCGTTGGCATCATGGGCGAACCATATTCCGGTACTGTTATTCTACCATCGTTAGTTTTTTGAAATTTGGACACGGGATATTTTCTGCACATTTATATAAATTGGGGCTTGCGGATTCATCGGTCTGTGAGTGTGGATATGAAGTGGCCGATTTAGATCATATAATTCTGAGTTGTCCTAGATATCAACAATATAGGACTCAGTTTATTCGTGATTTGTCAAATCTGTCAGTAACGTTTCCTACAAGTGTGGTTGGTCTTTTAGCCGAGAACAGCTTCAAGGTGTACGAAGTTTTGCTTAAATATCATTAGAAGCGCTGGGATTAGAGTTTAACACTAGTGTATACGGCGTTTTGGTACCTTCGTTACCTCTTTTACTGTAATTTCTGTCCTATGTTTGTGATAGGGCCTTAAACTTTTCTTTTGAACTGCTAATAGATTATATTAAGTGGCTAATGGACAAAGATCCCGAAAAGCCAAAATTAAACAAAAAAAAATTCTACGCATGAATATAACACGATTTTGTATCGACTACTCTATGTACCATACGTCTATCTTTAATAACGTTATTATCTACCCTTTGTCAAAAATTGCCCTGATGCAAACCTTCAGCTAGATAGGCTTAGTTTATATTTGGATTCCGTTTAGATATTAATGCCTTAAATATTATACAGACGTACACGCTAAAATCGATATTATTACATACAGGTGTCCATTACAATGTTGAAAGATTTAATTATTTTAAACCAATCTCTTTGCAAGGCCGTTTCAATTCATGCTGACCGTTTTTGATGGCTTATGTAGGGTTTTGTGGATTCCAAATATGTAAATTCTATGAACATTTTCTTTGTAAAATAATCAAAGAGCCATTTGACTGAGACAGACTATATGCACAATCGGTGGGAGCTGCATAAATAAATAATAAATGATCCGTGCTTATATAGACCTGGCTATAAGTAGTAAATTACTTCAACATATCGCCTTCATTATTAACCACAATATACTGAAAATAGACTCTAGTACAACAGTAATGCAAAACAGTTAAATGCCAGTAGGGTTATGCTCACATGCGTCAATCTTACAACTACATACGTTGCCTGTACACGTTAACGAGAGATGATAAAAGTGAAGCAACTATTCCGCATACTGCGTTAAATTAATCATATTCATGTGAGAGATTAAAAGCAATAAATAAACGGAAAATTGTGATGTTAATAGAAAAATTAACCACGTTTCTAGGAAAAATGTAAATAATTATATTCGCATGAGATTTTCCTTGTTTGTTAACGTCAATAGCACATATGTCTTTCATATACTTGTGCAAAGGTCACGCAGCGTGTTGATATTATACCATCATACGTCCGTATCCGTATGTGTATAAGTAAATTTCTATTTCCATCTTCTTAGACAATGTATGTTTCAATCATCCATTAGCTCTACAGCAAAGAGAAGCAATCATCAAGATAAAAGGAAATCATTAAGGAGCGATATTTTAGAAGCCCTATAAAAATAGTGTCTAATCAGAGAATGTTAGGAACCATACTCGCCTAACTACCAAAATAAAAATTTATATATGCTTGTTCTATAGTTGCTATCATTCTGTCGGTATTTTTCTTTATATAATAATAACGCTCTAATAATGTTGAGTTAAAATGAAACGGATATTTTTGGAGTGAGGAACTTTGTCTTTTTTTAAATGAAGATATAGTGTTCAGAATTCTCTGCTCAAAATTGCCAATTCATTTTTAACTGAATCTCTTTTCTTCGCATAAAACATCATACACCAAAGCGACTCCCTACATGCTGTTCGATTTGACTTACCATAACTTTTATGACGTTGAGCTTGATTTTTCTCAGGAACTCAGATGTATAAAAATTCGCAATATGTATTCAATTTAAAACGACTACCTACTACAAACCAGTAGGAACAGCCATTTTATTTGTAACACAAATCGAGCTATAGCTTTTAGCGATATTACCTGAAGTATGGGGGAAAATGATATACCTGCAAAATTTGTAAGGCCGACGGTTATGACAATGGAGGGTTCCCAAGCAAGAGTAGTAACAACGGAAGGAGTAGCGGAAGAAATAGAAGTCGAAAATGGTGTAAGACAAGGAGATAGTTTATCAACGTTGTTATTCAACATAGTATTGGGAGAGGCAATCAGAGCGACAAACATCAATAAAACAATTATAATTATACAAGCTTCCACACAAATAATAGCGTACGCAGATCGACATAGTGCTAATGGCAACGGACCGCAAAAATTTAGATTGCGCACTGCTATGTCTGGCCAGCAAAACAAAAAAGAGAGGACTGGAAATAAATCAAAATACATACAATACACTTACAGAGAGAAAACAAACATAGATAATTTCAAAATAGGAGGTGACATCTTCCAAAAGGTGGATAACTTTAAATACTTAAGTGTGATAGTGAGCAACACGAACAACAAAGCCTGGAACCACAAGAGCGAACACAGACCGGAAATTGAGCATACTAGACCTGGAAAAACTCTTAAAAAATTGAAATACTAGCAAAAACACTAAGCTAAAGATATACAGGGTGCCCATGACGTGACTGCCAGAATTTAAGGATGCGTTGCTGAAGCAATTTCGAGACAAAAATGTCAAATGAACATATGCCCAAAACTCTTTCGTAACTGAGGTACAAGCACTTGAAGTTTTAGATAACCCTATGGACACTAAAGCAAGTATTAGGTACCTCCGTCTATTCGTTGTATTAAACTCAGGGTGCTGTGATTCATTATTTATTATTAATTGTGACAGCAAACGTCAATGAAGTTAATTGAGCGTTCGTTGATGTTACATTTGTTAAAGAAAACTATGACCATGTTATTTTTTTGAATGAAGAATACGCAGACATTCATTTTGTTTATGGACTGTGTAGTGGAAACGGACGGATGGCTGTTGATGATGAATATCGTCAGCGATTTCCCACTCGTAGAGTGCCTTGTAGAACCGTTTTTAGCAATGTCCATCGCTGTTTAAGAGAAACAGGCAAGCGTCCTGGTGCTACTTCGGAACGTTCCGTGCAACAACAAATTGGTCAAGAAGAAGCAATACTTAATATGATTGACGGTGAACCTTCTACTAGTGTCCGAATAATAACCAACAGACTTAATGTAGGCCGCATGAGAATATGGAGAACTTTACACAATTTCGGTTTTTACCCGTATACCATATCATACCTGTACAAGCTCTAAAACCTGACGACTACGTATCAATAGTTGAATTTAGTTAGTGAGGAATCGAAGGCTTTGTCGGAAAATATTGTTTAGTGATGAGGCTTCTTCACACGAAACGGCATCAATAACAGCTGAAATTCACATTGTTAAGGACTTGAAAATCCACGGAAAACTGAAGAATCCCATTTTCGAGATAGATTTTTGGTGAATGTTTGGTGTGGAATTTTTTATGACTGTGTCATCGGTCCATTTATAATCGAAGAACGTCTCACGGCCGCCCATTATTTATGTTTTCGGAAAATGACCTTCCCACATACTGGATGATTTTCAATAAAGCAACTTCTTTTTAAATGAATTTTTTTTTTTTTTTTTTTTTTGTCTATAGGGTTATTTAGAACTTTAAGTGCTTGCACGTCAGTTACGAAAGAGTTTTGGGCATTTGTTCATTTGACATTTTTGTCTTGAAATTGCTTCACCAACACATTCTTAAACTCTGGCATAAAGCAGTTATTAGGCCTGTAGCTACCTATGCAGCAGAAACTATGTGTCTCAATAGTAGAGACGAGGCAAACTTGAAAATTTTTATGATACAGTAGGAGAACAGGGTCAAGAAGAATACATCCAGTGTGGAATATTGAAATAAATAAAAAGGAGAAAATATAATTAAACTTATGAAAGTATAAAGATTAAGATGGTTTGGTCACATCGAACGACGAGAAGAAAACACATTAATCAGGAAAATAAAGAATTGGAGACCGGGGGAGGATAGACATAGAGGACCACCACGACTAAGGTGTAGGACGATATACGAACGCTACACAAAAAAACCAATTTGTTTGGGACAACAAAATATTTTCAAACAAATTTTGTCATGAAAATTTAGTTAATCCAACAAAATATTTCGTTATTGTAAATAAATCAAGAGTTAAATGAAAAAATAATTTGATTAAATTAGCTCAAATATTTGTTTGCCCATATTTAACTCAATATTTAGTTAACTTAAACAAAATTTGGTATTATCAAATAAATCGGTTTTTTAGTGTAGGACTGGAAGATGGAAGAAATATAATAACAGACAGAAACGAATGGAACACTGTAGCTAAAAAACTAGAAGGCCCGGTCATATAACCATGAAATAGAGATAGAAACAGCGGAGTCATTCACCGCATGAAAATAAATTGAAGAGCTCTAAGAGCGGCCCTATTCCGAAAGAATGTCTTGGCCAATACATACATACCTGAAGTATGCAACGCAAATGTTTTATTATCTATAAGCAGAAACTTTCTTAAATTTATATGCTGTGGTTTCCGAGTTGAAACTGCATCCTGGAATGCTTCTGGCCCACATTCTGAAATGTTCTGAAGATGTCCCATGCATACGATTTAGGTTGATACGTCGGCCAAAAGCAGTTACAAGAAGCGGTTTCAACCGGGAACCCAAGTAGCGTATGATATTGATAAAAGTATGTCTGAATGTCCATAATTAGCTAATTCTAATTAGGTATTAAGAATAAATGATAGCACTTCCCAATTTTTTATTTGTTTACTATGAGATAAATGATTCCAGCTACGAGTTCCGACAATAGGCGTCTTCATCAGGCTGTTTGTATGTATTATTATTGTATAATAGTCAATGTTAAAAAAAGGTATCAGAAATATTTAAAATGAATTTGCTTTTGCTGACCTGACATTGTGAAAAATACATTCTGAATGCTCGCCCGCGGTCGACAGTCAAGCGATGACTTTTTTAATGTTTTAACATTGACTATTATGAGATGGAACAGCTTGATGAAGAGGCACCTATTATCGCAACTAGTAGCTGGATTCATTTAATCGCATAGCAAACAAGTAAAAAATTAGGAAGTACTATCATTTATTCTTAATACCTTATTGATAAAGGCTTCGGAAGTCTGTGGGTAAGCTTATTCAATCTAATAGATTTGCTAGGGTACCTTACTAATAATGCAATAGATTTAAAATGCAACAAGGCTTATATGCAAACCTCTTAAAAGAGATGTTCTGGCCTATAGCAGTAAATAATTGTTTCCCCCAAAACAGCTTCATAAAATTGAGTTTTCTAAACGATCCAGTAATTTTAGAATTTACTTCTGAAAAACAAACAACCTAACACATATACTCAACAATATTTTCATCAACTCCTAACATAACTCGTGTATCAACGTGACAGTATATGTCAAGTTATGTTAATACACACGCAAACACGTATTATGCGCCAATATGAACTTTAGGTCGCATTATATAGAACCGCAAATATTTTGGAATAAAATACGATGTATATGCATCTGGAATAATGCAGTTTTGTAGGATGCAAGCACTTCTGAAACCAGTTCAATACTTTTAAAATTTGCTTGGGAAAAAACCTACGAAGAAAGAAGCTCACAATTTCTAATTATAAGTCCCTCAACGGAGGTTTTATCATATTATTTCAAGCCATTTTTTGACATTGGAAGGCTATCAGGAGAACATTGTCAATTACAATGAATATCTAAAATATTTTTCATATTTAAAAAAAATACTATTTTATTGCCAAATCCTTTATAATGGTTTTAGTGAAATCAGAAAGAAATTTTCTTCTAATACCTTATTACCAACTTTAAATTATAGTAAAACGTTGTTTACATAACTTCTAGCATTACTTTCATGAACTTAAATTAAATCATTTGAAGGTAGTAAAAACTGGATTGGAGAAGCAGATCAAAGGCCAGCCTAAATCGGTGCGTATCAAACGAGTCAGTTGGTAAACAAGTATTCATTCATTGATTATTTACAAATCGTCTACCAAGCGTTGTAATTTTGGTAGATTTATATTTAATGATTAATTTTATTCGTCGTAAGTTCGCTTAAATCTTTTTCTTTTTCTTCTTTGATTTTATTCTTTAAATTTCATATACCACTATGTAAAATTATTTTCAGTTTTCTGTTTTGTTAATCACTCTGAAGTAATTGGTAAATATGTTTGAGAGTGTAAAAAGCTAAAATACAGAAAGTTCAAGGTTTATGTAATCATTCTTCATTTTTATGTCGTCGAAAGCACAAAAGAAGACTTAATTTACAGTGACTGTTAGTAATAGTTTTTAATTAGGCATATGTGAAAGTAAATACCAGTAGTTAGTAACATGTAATTTTATTATAGTTGACTACTTTGGATAATAATCGGATTACCGCCAATTCATTCCGTTAAAGTAAACAATGAGGGATTATACAAATATTTTCTTTAAAAATAGGGTGTAATTGAGGATGAAGTTAGTTATTTGTGATCTTTCACAGAGAACAAATACCTGAGTAGCCCTTATTGCGGGGAATTTTGAACTTTCATATCCTGTGAGAAGGATAAATATCACCCACATGTAGTGTTAAAAAATTAATAATTGAAATATATTAACTTTAATCTTACAATTATCAATGCAATTAGCGGAAATGAAACGACTTTCCTGCATGATGAGCCCATGTGATGCAATTTTCAAAAGACTCCGTCAAAAGACTCAGTCTATTGCCATAAAATGCCTGTATCATCTTCATGGCAGCTTTTGACAACATTTGTAACCTCTTCAATAGTATCCTGTTCTGTTATAGTTGGCATATCTTTATGTTCTTCTAATCCCATTGCAATATTTTGTTATTACCCATTGGATTGATCAACTCTTTACCATATTTTGTATTTCATATCCTTATCTGTTACACTTAAATTTCTATATAACTGTCTAATTTCGGCAAGCACGAGATTGTTTTCTTCTTGTATAAATATATATTTTTTTCTTAAGTATATATATGACATGATGAGCTAACAAACGTTTTTATTTGTATCCCTTTTGCTTTTATGCCGGCTATTTGTGGATTTTGCGATATTAGATTTCATAGCCACAAATCACACACCAAAATTAATTTAAATGTTACTAATTACTAATATTTACTTTTACATATACCTAATTAAATAATATTGCCAACAGCCTGTTTAAATTAAACCTTCTTTTGTACCTCCATTATTAGCCTAATATTTAATTTAAAAATTTCATTCATTTCATTTCTCTTTGTTAGATCTATAATTACTCACATGATCAATTTTTGTTGCATGTGAATTAAAAATGCTTAGTTTGCCTCACTCAAGTAATTCCTGAAAATACACGCCCTATATTTCTCTCTCTGTCTCTCTAAATAGATAATCCTTCTGTCAACAAATTCCCGTAATACATTTCTTATCACACCTAGAAGTATTTCCTGGATCACTTTTGAAATGGTCGTCTTTAAATAAATAATCAACACCTTGAAGCCGGACTTAGGGTATATATTATCCATTTTGATGTTGATTTCCACTAAACGTTCGGTCTTCCACACCGCCCGTTTCATTTACATTGGAACGGTATCTAAGCGGAAAATATTGTTACGAAACGGTGTAGAACAGAAGCAGAACGTATAGCGAGAATCAATCTTTAAACAATCCTATCAGAAATAGACGAATAAGAACAAATTTTAAGAATCAGTCGACAAAAAATATGACAATATCTGTGTAAGTACAATCTGTAGCTTAAATGAATTATATTTATTAGATAATACGTAAGAGAACTTTAGGGTAGATGGATGAGATTACCTCTTATCAGTTTTCAGTTGTAATCTACTTGTTGTTTTCGATATTGCCTAAAATCAAGGCAATTCATTATTACTCAAAATCTTATATATGCAAAAAAAAAAATAATAAGATAAGACAGAGTGCACAAATTACAGAAGAATTGCATTGCTAGACTCCACATATAAAGTGATGGTCACTTAGTTGAAGACCAGATTAAAAGAACAGGCGGCGAAATGACTGGGAGAATATCAGTGTGGCTTTAGGAAGAACTTTAAGTTTAACAAATTTTAATTTAAAAAAATTAACTTAGTTTTTTTTTTACATAGGCATATGTTAAGTATTGTGTAAATTTCCCTTATTTTTCGGCCTAAGGATGGCTGGTTCAGCCACCTGATACATGTTGCCAGTATTCTATCATTACTAAAAAGAGTTTGTGAGACTTGGACCTGATTTTCATTCATCACCTTTTTTGTAATCATGTACTCACACAGAGTCAACCTGGAAGAGTTAATACAACTTATATTGTCTGGCTGATTTAATAATAGTATAGAAGTATTGTTTTGACTTTTCTAATATAGCTTCAAGCTACGGATTCTGCGCGTAATCATACCTCATATAAGTTGTCTGTGAAGTCAACAAATGAAAAATGAAAAAATATATTTTACAATTTAAAGGTGTATTGTTTTCTTGTGGAATGAAAAATGTCCGCTATAGTTTATAAAATACATTTTTATCGTATTATATAAAAAATAACTATTGTTCCAAAAACTAATAATGAAAATATCTTCTATAAGGTAATAACTTAAGCAGACATTCTATATAGATACATATAATTATATACAGCCAAGTCTACGTGTGCATTGTTGGTAAACCTACAGTTTGTTAGGCATTGAAGCAATTATACACTAGTAGAGCCTGTTTCTAACATATTAAATGTCACTTGGGATTTAACCTTGCTGAAAATATGCATTTATCAGACAAATGCAAGCGTTCTTTTCATATCTCTTATTATTAATGCAGATATTGTACGCTTTATCGCAGTGATATTGTTACAATTTTCGCTGTTATAGGATATATAAGTCTCAGGTTTAATATATGAATACCTTCTGTCATATTATCACCTTTAGGTCTTATCTAAAGTAACGATAACATATAGCATAGGCTGAGCTGTGGAAGATGAAGAATAAACCTATGTTAATACTATCACATATATTCACCTTATACCGTGCTCATATCGCTGTTAGTACATATTTATTAAATATTTTAAACAATTTATCAAAACATAATCTTATAATATTTCGTCAACCCAATAATATTCTGCAAAAATGGGTACGTAAGCGAAAAACTTGTTATACAAGCACGTACATACAATTCCGTTGATTCGTTAATAAGTTCACATATCACATATGATGCTTCTTTGAAGTATTTCCTTCCATTCAATTCAACTAAAAATTAGTCATGGTTTTCCCACAGGTACATCACACATACAAACATCATAATTACGTAAAAATGCATAAGCATACATATGTTCTTATCTTGAATTGTAAACGCAAGCAAAAGCAAATATTAAAAGTAATATAATTCTTCAAGTCAATAGAATATATTTCCAGCCTTCTTAAATGGTCTACCTTCCTTCAAAATAGTTCAGCTGATGTTTATGTGATGCACGTTTCCCAAAAAATGTCGCGTAGAAATCCTACAAACTCACTTTCTCTTATATATTAAAGAAAATATTCAACAGAAGAAAGAATGATTCACACTAACAATTAATGGAAGTTGACAGAAACAGTGAACTCATCTCTACATTTTATTGTTGTAATTACCGTTAATAAATTAGCATATTCTGACGCCACATAAAGTGAATTGAGATACGTTATATTTCCTGGTAATGCTAGAAAAAGTAATGCATGATATATTTGGAGAACCTCTTCAGTGTACGAAAAGGAAAGCCGGATTTACAGTTTGCTGCCTGTAATTCTAATTATGTAATTATCCATTATTCTCAATGAGATTGAGGTGGATAATTTCAATTCGTAGAAGTGGTCATACTTGCTTGCTAGAATTGGAGAGCCTGCATTTTCTTAGTAGACAAAAATAGACAGTTTATTAGCTAATTCAAGACTCAGATTTACTTCTTTTGCTAATTCGATGTTGCATCGTTGTGTTACATATCACATGCTTACTCTGTCAGAAACGAAAACTGATACCATTGACTGTATTATAGGCATTAAATTCAATAATTTAAGCATCTTGATCTCTCTCTAAACATTTCCAACAAATATTGTAAAAGGCTTTAGAAATTAGCTTCAACTTGTGTTGTCTGTGTTTGCTTTAAAGATTTGCTTATTTACGTACTTCAAATATCATAGTTAATACTGGAAAATACATTTAACAAATATACATCAAAACATTTTTATCATAAACAAAACATATATGTAAATGTAAGCAGCTTATTTTGATAATTCCAGAGCATGGCTTTTAATTCAGAAAGCAGTGACAGTCATTGAGTAGCTACGTGAACAGGACCAATGCTTATCAACCGGTTATCGATATTAGGTATTAGGTCTTGTGTTAATATAATTGCCTACTTTTGGAATAGGGCTATAAAGTTTGTATCCACAATAAAGCTATTTCTGACATCACGCAGGTTGACCCAAATTAAAAGCATACAACTCGTTATCTTCGTTAGCTTAATGTTCCAGAAAATTAAACCAAACTACTAAAATATTTGAAATAACTTTCTCTCAATGTTTTCAGACAATATTCTAGCATGTTATTAATTTGACCGTATTTTTTGTTAAATTAATTAACACTTAGGGTTTTCAATGTTATCAAAGAGAGAAACAAATGAAGTAAATTTAAGGAACGTTTCCGACATTAATGGTGCTTTCTATCCGACCATAGATTCCAATCCTAAGACCATAGAAATGGATGGGCAAAACATAGATTGGAGAACGGAGGATAAATATCAAGGCCTTTTTTATTCAGGAGCCATCTGACATGGTGTCTCCGAAAACACTGCAGCTTCTTGGCTTTATGTATTTGGTCTCACATTTCCCTTAAATTACACCAACCATTCCAGTATCCTAGTACTCTGCACTAATCTGTACAGGTCTCTCGCAGGTTGATCGAAGTAATCATGTGGGATCATTTTTGGCTTGCCAAAAATTGCCTGTCCTTTTACATCCAGAGCCTCACATTCACACAGAATGTGGTTCTTTGATAAATATCTTTCCATGAATTTGGCGGGTTATTTTATCAATCAAATATCTAGGTGTTACGTTAGGCAACAAACTTCTCTGGAATAAACACGAACTTAAAGTATTCAGTGGAAAACTTTGCAGGAAAAACTAGGGATGCAATCCAAAAATACTGCTTTGGATGTCTACAGCGATGAACCCATCATTACTTGTAAATCAGTAAGCTTGGAACAAAAGAACTAATCTCGTCACCGCGATAATTAACTTCTCTAAAGTGCAAAGAAAAATCTCTTAAAAACAGTGTTGTATACGTAAATGAAATAACTGTGTGAGAAAAACTATGTTTTAAAACAGAGATTTAAAAGCTCCGCGCTTTTTTCGCTGTTCCGTTGTTTTAAAAACTTTAAAACGATATAATCCCGGTTAGTGTTTATTTTTTTTTTCAAAGAAACCGGCGAAAAGAAAGATCCTACAACATTAAATACGTTTTCTCAATAATATTTTAAGTATTTACATATTATATTTTGTGTATTGTTTATTTTACAAAATTTTTAATATGTTTTCTAACTTCATTCTTGACGAAAGTTTTTCATTCCAAAAATTTGTTGCTATTTAATATTTATACACAACTGAAAAAGACAAAAATACATGTCAACACGTTTTATTTAATTTGAATTTTTATTTATTTTAAAGTGGCTATATTGTCCAAAAATTAACCTCAAATATTCAAGATTGGCTAAATAATTAACCACTTTAACCCATGAAAAAATAAATAACCAATGCTGCAAATTGACTGCCAAAAAAAATTCTGCTCAACATGGACATATAACCTTTAACCTGTTGTAGTTCCATAAAAGCAGTGTCTTTCTTTGTATTATTTCCATCTTTATCTAAAAAGGAGTTTATTCTAATTTAACATTTTTTTCGGTAATTCAACGCAGGAAGATATTCCCGATACTTTTTTAACGATTTTTATAATTTTTAGAAATATTTGAAGCAGCGTCGTTAGATTTTTTCTTCTAATGATGTAGATGATTACCGCACATTTTTAGAGCTGGTCATTACTTTATAAAGTGAAGAGCGTCTTTCAGAAAAGCATAATTTTTGACAATGAGGGACCCATCATTGTGGCAGATGGATGACAAAAGCTATTATTAAAAGAGAACACTCCGAAAGAAGTCTGATCAGGCCTTGCATGGTTTTCGTCAACCAATTCCATTGCAGCTCCATTCAATGAATGACACTACCCTTTTGAAGAAATTGAAGTCGCGACGAAATGAATAAAATTATGAAAAACACGATAGTCAAACACTGGAAGAAGCGGCAATCAAAAAATTTCTAAGACACTTATATAGTTTCTTAGTGATGAAAGTTTAGTGCTTTCTTTATTTGGTGATCGTATTTCGGAAGTTATAAGAGTGGAAATGGTCAACTATTCTTATTGAAGACCAAGAAGGAGGAAGACCATGAAGAATACACGAAGAAAGTTAATTTAAAATTGAAAGAAGTACCTCTTTTCTCGCAGAAAAATCATCTACTCCAATTATTTAGAAAAAAATCGCGAAAGCCGCTGAGACGAGATTTCCAGTAAACAGGGCTTTTTTAAAAGTATCACCAAATGAATGGGGGCGATAATGCTAGCTACAGAGTAGCTAAAAGTAAAACAAAAGCTTAGGAGTGATTAACAACGTCGTGGAAAGGGTGGTCAAACTGATAGAGGAGTACAACCCCTTATTTACAAACAAAAAAGTCTAAAAACAATATAACACAATAATATTGTCCATCATGCGGAAGGCAACTTTCTGGGAATGACATCAGACCATTAATTAGACTTTTTGGTAGAGATTTTGAAAATTTCGTAAATCACGGAACGAGTAATCAATCTAACTGCAGAGACAGGTTCAGAGAATTGATCTGTTTACAGACGAATCAAAGATCGAAAACGGGCTGGAGCTGGAATCTGCAGCGAGGTAAAAAATAAAATGATCACCTTTCCACTAGGAAAATATGCCACGGTTTTTCAAGCAGAGGCATACGCAATATTGTATTATGCAACTGAAATCAGTCAGAGGCCTTATTAAAATAAGCGGACCTATATTGCAGCAGACACTCAGGCGATACTGAGAGCACTAGTGAACCTCAAGACACAATGAAGACTGGTTCGGGAATGTATTCGAGAACTGAATAACCTTACAGACCGCAACAAAATCACTTGGCCTGGATATTCAGCAATCGAAGAAAACGAAAAAGCCGATGAGGTAACAAGAACAGGACCATCTGCTTCATATATAGGCTCAGAACGTATTCTAAGAGTGTCTAATAATACAGCACCAAAGCAGGTAAGAAGCTGAGTCAAAGAGAATGAAAAGGACGCTGTAATAATGTAATAATACAACCAAGCAAACTTATGGGAAGAACTTCATTAAGGGACCATAAAAAGAAGGCTGAAAAACTACTGCAACTCGGTAAGGATCATATTCGTATCATAACAGGTCTCCTAATAGGACACTGCACATTGGAAGGATAGCTACAAAAAATTGGAATTAATAGTGGAGATGCTTACCAAAAACAATATATTTTGCAAGGACCTACGGCAAAGACCGAATTCAACGTCCTACTTTTTCGCAATTCTGCAATTTGCAGCTAGTTGTTGCTTTGTTGCTGTTATACATTATGGTATACAATATTTTAATTTATTTCTTGTCTCTTTATTGCTTTGTGAAGACGTTTATTATATATATTAAATAATCGTGACAGTTACTTTACTTATTAGATGGAAAAAACAACAAGAAATCCAAGTAAATCTATTATTAGATCTTTGGTGCCTGTGCAGCACTGCTTAATAATTAACGATTGATGTAAGTTTTTTCTGGATAAGTTGTGTCCCCAAAGGAACAATTTAGGCGGGTCCTAGATATGATATAGAAAAACATCTAAAAAAGGAAAAAAAAATCAAAAATATGGACCACCTTAATGTACAACATATATTATTTTTAGATTTAATTGCATGTAACGGTTGGTGAATTATTTAATATTTGGTGCGTGGGTCATATATATATACATATACAGCATTTACGATATTATTACTTTAACTGTCATAACTATCATGAATTGTTTCAGCTTGAAATATTTAAATTTATTTCGCTTTAATAGGATGATTGCACTTCTTCAATAGTCTGATATTGCGAAAAGTGCCACTTACATGCTTTACCAATTGAATTTCCGAAAATAAAAAAAAAATTATCAACACTTAGAATAGCAGTTTCAACATTACTTCTATTAATATGTGCAATACAAAATAAGTAAATAAAATAATAGAATAAAATGTTGTGACTTTTTCCACTAACATTCAAAATATACTATAGCCTTTACCTTAGTAACGTTCAGTGGAATCCAAAAAGAGAAAAAATGACTAATACTGTCCTAAGTTTTGATTTAACTTTAACATAATCCTATTTAGCACAAAATCTTACTCGGCACTTGAAAGTACACAATAGTCCACGTGTTTCATTCAAATCGCGATCGTATAATATACATTATGAGTGCCGCGATTTTAACTTAACCGACGACAGTCGACCAACAACTGTGGTGGCTAGTGGCACGGCTTGATATATCTAGACATTTACAATTAGCTTGCCTGCAAACCATTTGGCTGATGCCATTTTCATTCCGCCAATACTTCTTTTGTACGACTCCACCCCGCCTGATCGGTGTGTGTGTTATGCTGTGTACGTGTATCGTGATGCTACTGCACCCGAATGCAAGTTTTATAAGGGTGGTAGGGAGCAAACGAACCCGGGGGTTTGTCTGAAACTTGCGCTAGGACTGTACATATGAATCACGGTTGATCCGGCTCAATACGTTTTGTTACCTCCCGTGTGGAGGTGAATGCCGCTTCCGCCAGCTGGTTTATTGTTGTGGAAATGTACCATCTGTTAAAACTATGACCTAAGGAACATTCCAACGAAAGACTTATTTTAACAATGATGATGTAAACATTGTCTGCCTTGAAAACACAAAACCGTTATACGTTTTGAAAATACGAAAGGGTATTGTCCACTGTTAGCACGATTTGCGAAAAAATAGTGTTTTAGAATTTAAAAAGATTTCAAATAGTATCAGTATTTTATTGTTTCAGGCGTAATGTATATTTCAAAAATGCCTATATTGTATTTCTGGCAGCAAAATTGCGGTAGCACAATTAGTTACCAAAGCACTTGATAATTCAGCTTGTCTTCCATATTTCATTCCTATAGATTTACTCTTAATGTAGTTTTGTTATATTTTTCTTCCTTCTTAGTACCCATATAGCAAAATAATATTCGTAGATTAATCTAAAAATGTTACTAAGAATTTTAGAATATTCGGAATAAATTTTGAAATATTCGTAGAAAGTAAAAAAGTCCGCCCAATATCATCAAATAAATGGGAAAAATATTCGGATAATATGTTTGAACATTCATAAAAATATACCTACAAGGGATACTGCTGAGAACGTTCTCAGAATATCCTTAATAATGTTTAAAGAATATTCTTAAAAATAATGGAATACGTACTTATTTTAGAAATAATTTACGTATGGGTGCATATACAAGTAACGCATCATTTATTACATAATAATATAAACAAATAACAATTCACATAGAAACTAATTTATGTACAATAAGAAAAGTAGGAGAATTCCATAGCAGTTCTAATTTATATAGGGTTATGGTTAATTTTAAAATGTTTCCACACGCACTAACGTCAAAAATAGGTTTATTGTTGCTTAAAAATATAATTACACTCATGTAAAATAATACAGTTAGAATGCAAATTCAGCCAAAATATCGACACTGTACACTCGCACATCGACATTTTATCACTACCACTGCACTACTTACGGTGCATAGTCTGCAGAATCTACATTAAAAAATGTTGATGATCTTAAAGTGTTAGGTTAGGTGAGTGACATTATTACATTTATTGGTATCAACACTGCAATTACTATAAATTACACTAGGCAACAAATACGACAAAAAAGAGTTTGCAACTGATGTTATAATGTCTGTACGGGGAAGATCAAAGCATCCTGATTGCGAATTCAACAACCAAAATTTTCCACCACGCGTAGAATCTGAGTTATAGAATGTATCAGTTATTTTTATTTTATACCTATGCTTTTATATATTTTTGAAGTTTTGAAGTTGAAACCAAAAAGAAAATCGATATATTTTAAGGATAACAGAATTTATTTGCAAAAATTTGCATTAAAATACATTTATAGTAAGTCTTTTGCAACGAACTATATAAAACACTGGAACGCGCTTTCGGGTACGCTTAGTAACCGAAAAATAGGCTGGTTTTCGCCATCTTTGAATGTGGCAAATTGACTGCATTTTCATATTTATTGTGTTCCATAATTGTAATTGTATTATCAAAAGGAGTAAGCCGGAAACACATTGTTCTGACGTGTGGTGTTGTGATGTGTTGCAATGCGTTATGTTGTGACGTGGCGTAAACATATTTTTCTGATGCATTGTGTCAATTATGTTAAAAATAGCCGCATGGTTTAAAATTTTGTAGTGTATTTCTGTTTTGTTGCACCATGATTTCACAAGACACGGTTATCAAACATTAATCTGATAGATTAACCAGATATATAAACCTTTTTTACAAGTAGTGGTCATTAAAACGATGACTCTTCCACTACGGTAACTTGAATCTTTGCGATCAGCCACCAATATGCGGGGCAACTTGTGGCGTTGCAAAGTCAGTGTGTCGCATAAATCTTATGTTTTTAATATATTTGCCATCCCATTTCGAAGATATCCTTTACACTCCATTACTTAACCAAGCGGGACCATAAACGTCGACTAAATATTTTGTTTTTATTTATTTTAATTAATTTGGAAAAGAGTACCGATCGCACTGCGTTAAGGTATAAAATTGCATATATGGGTAATGCGGTCTATTTAATAAAAACTATTTTATATGACCTCAATATTTCGTCATTTATTAATGAGATCTTCAGGAGAAATTCTACAATATTATAAAAGGATATGAAGCAATAATAATGAAAATATTAATACTTACAATTTGAATATAGTAATATAATTAAAAGTTTTTCTAATTAAGAATTGTTAAAAAGTCAGAAAAACATTTTTGTCAATAAGGTAATGTTACTTATGCAGCATTTCTAGAAATAACCGCTTTTTGTAATTATTTTCAACGTCAAAGAATTTTAGTGGTATCATAATTAAAATTGTGGTCTAAATTTTGAAAATGTAGCGACAAAGCACATGAACGTTTACCTATACGACTATTTTTCAACATTTGGGAAGTTTCACCAATGTAACAACCTTGATAATCACAACAAGAAATATTAAATACCACATCACTTTGGCCCAAAATTGGTATCTTGTCTTTAGTTTTCGTAAAGATCGTTTTATGGTTGTTACATCGTACTTTGCAATTTTGATGTTTTTAAAATCTTTAAAATGTTTAATTATAGTATTGGTTAAACCTAACAAACTACCTTTCGTAGAATGTCCAATCCAAATTGGACCAACCTTATTTTAATTAATATAGAAAACTATAGAAGGTTCGGACCAAGTTACAATACCAGAATTATGAATAAACATTTTATATTAGTTAATATCAACTATAATAAACGTAAAAATATTCGGCTGAAATATAATTCATTGTATGCCAATAATTGGTGGTTAATATAAACTGTATTCTGTACATCTTGTAGTACAGGTATTCCATCATTTATTATACGACACACAATGTGACCTAGATTTTCCACCAATATGTCTGCTAGACAACCAGACGATAAAACATCTCCAATTTATCTATTTGGATTTAGATGTAATTCCTAAATTCTATTACATTCTGTTGATTTAAAGTATACGGCAATTATAGCCAAGTGTTTATTACTTATTTACTATTAATATCTTCCTTTATGGTTAGATATTGTACCCAACTTTCACATCGAAGGGTTGAGAGAATAGCAAACAGGCTATACACAATTCGCAACATATTAATTCACCAAACTACGTGGGATTAAAGGAAACCTTTTCACACGGAAACGTTAACGACACTGTTTCTAAAATTACTTCCGTGTCATCAATGAGAATGGACGCAGTATATCGCAAGAAGCACATATGCTATACTTAGAAACTGAAATTGTGGCAACCAGTAACATGGAGCAGAATATACTATGTATGTATGTGACAGGAAATTTCAAGGTTAGGCCTGAAAATAGACGTAAAGAATAGCAAATTTCGATTTATCTAAATACGCTCAAATAGTTTTAAGCATTGAGGTTTTGGGCAATAAGTTAATTTTCTTAACATCGTAGTTGCTTTTTTAGCACCGACATTGCAGTTTTAACCGAATTGTTTTCTCCTAATAAATAAATAAGTATTTTTGTTTATTTATACATATTTCTATAAGAAAGGAAAATGGAACCATTGAAACACATTTCATACACTACAAATTAGCATATGATTTATTAAAAAAAAACTAAGTGATTTTTCGTATATACCTATATATCGTTGATATATATTTAAACTGCAGTGGATTCTAATTTAGGTTGATACTTCAATGCATTTAGTGTTTGCCGTCAATTTTAGTTTCATTAATGTTATCTTAGGTTTGGGTATTACTGCTGATGTTTTATGAAGCAAATATTTATATTTTACAGCAACAAAACATTACATTTTCGAAGATGGTTGAAAAAATAGAATTAAAGTTATAAGGGCTATTCTTCAAAAATAATCATTTTTTAGACATCAAAATAGATAGTTTCTTTTAATGTTTTTAATTTTACTGGAAACAACCTCGTAAAGAATAGCAAATTTCGATTTATCTCAAACGCTCAAATAGTTTTAAGCATTTAGGTTTTAGGCAATAAATTAATTTTGCTGACACCAGTTAAGGCGGCCCGTAATACCAAAACAGCAGCACACAAAAAAATTTAATGCACCTACACAAATTTAGACGTTTCAAATTGAAAATACATTAAGTTCTTATCGGGAATACTTATCTATTTCCTTTGAAATTGCATATATTGAGTCTTTAAACTGCACGTACATACATGAGTCACTTGTTTACATTTCCCCACCTAACTAACGTAAAATTATTCAGGTGTTTTTGTGATTTTATATAAACGAAAAATAACGCGATACAGACCACATGAGTTATTTAAGGGTGGGCAAAAAGTGGTGGGGACAATGCATTTTTCATTTCCTCAGTTTCTTGAAAAATGAGAACATTTAATTATGTTTTAAGTTATGAAATAGATCTGTATTTCACACTAATCATAACAAAGAAATAGTAAAAGGATCTGTAATCGAATAACGGCGAAGAAGAAAAAATCGGTTGAAGAGTGTCATTATGATCGTTACATTTTGTATATTATGTATGTGTAAGAAAAATTGAAAAATATTCACTCATTTGGGAGAAACTGAGGAAATCGCATTTTGTAAAACAGTGGGCCATCCTATAAAATTTATGATTTTATGCCCATCATAGAAGTGTAGCACTTTATTCGAAGATGGCGCCACAGAATTTTAAGAAAAATAATTTTATTAATGTAGATTTAATCCATTGCTGATAGCCTACGTTAACTGCATTTTCATTAATAACAATAATACCGAAAATTTCTGTAAATAAAATGAAAAAAACTGAAAGATAAATTGTTACATTCCAGTTATGTATTCCCTGCGTTAGTCCAAATTATTTCCTTATAAAAATCACTCACAATTGAAAGATAATTCGTTATAAAAGTATTTATTTTTCCTCATAGCTACAATTGTACTGTACAAATAAAAATAAAACTGCGTCTATACAAATTTTATAGTAAAGAAAGTAATAATAGTGTAGTTATGCATATCAGAAAAATAATAATACAGAAATTGCTAAATTCAAGAATATTTCATTACGGGCAAGCAATAATCGAGTTATTTAATGATCATCGATGGAATGATGCCTTGTCCATCATTCAATTATGTCCACCACTACCTTTTTATCAGTTATCTCTTCAGTCTATGTGTTCCATCTCCTCAAGCAATTAATTCTCTAATATTTTATTTTCACCCTAACGACAAACCATAATGTCTCTCCAAAATACTAAATTGAATTTAAAAAAGTCAATGTGCAAAATACAGTACAGTTGGAGGCATGTGAGTGCACAATATTCTTCGTGATATGATTTTTTATATCTTCTCTAGAGGAAAACATCTAGATAAAATTAGGAAAAAATATGAGATGAGCTCAGCCTTTTTGGTGATCGTAGTATTGGCTATATGGATATTGTACGACTGTAGATTCACATGGAATATATATTTTTCTTTGCAGACTGCATTTTCTTATTTCTTAAAAGATGCATTTTTAGGTTATGTCACTGCACAAAACACGTCGATATCACGAAAAGATTGACCTTTTCTAGCAATAATAGCTATAATAATAATTGTCGCAACTAACTTATTTTGTTGAAATAATTTAACACCTTTCCATGTATTATTTTTGACAAAAATGTATGCGTTTGTACTCGCAATAAGTGCCTTTTAGATTAGACTTACACAACAGTGCGATCCTCAGAGCGGCTGGGCTCATTTCAAGTTTTCCTTGAATTATTCAATTTCAGTAACAGAGATAATATAACCAACATGGACACATATTCTCATCAACCTGTTGATTCTCATCAATATATCCTACAACAGTGCTTTTTCTATAAAACAAATAAATAATCTAGTAAATAGGCAAGCACAGATAAGTCTCGAGCACTCTCAATTCTCCTTACAAAAAAAAAAATATTCTGATTCCATTTCACGCTCGTTTATGTTATGTTTATCTGTTTATGTTCAAATGCACATACGAACTATATGCCTTGCCATTTTTTTCATACGAAATAGTTGTTTTTTAATTTTATTTGATTCATTAATAATAATAGTAATATTTCATGTAATAATTCCCTCTAAAACAAAACTTTTTTCCTCTAGCTACCCTCTAAAAAGGGAATTTCGTACTCATATACACAAAATGACTAAAAATAGCACCCGACCTCGTGATTCACTCGACTTGACCACGTGATATATCCCATGTGTTTACACAAATATACGAATGTATATATTATTTTTCACCGAAACAATTTTGAAACAGGCCGCGCCATCTACATTGTAAAAGATTGTTAATCTCGCACCTCTTTGACAGAAATGAAATTTTTTATGTTTGTACGCCCCCTTAAGTGAAGATCGTCTAGTAAAATATAATAGATATTCTAAGCATAATATATTTCTTACAAAGAATTGGAAACACAATTTTTATTTTCTTTGTTTGTTTGCCTAAGCAATAGCTTTTTTTTTGTTTTACTTAAAACACGATTCTGATGTATTTTTCATGAATAACTCCCTTGTTACATTTATTATTTCATTTTAATAATTTTTACCCTAAGAAAGATATGAATGATAGTTCATTTTGATTTGAAATACTATAATTATTAATTTGCAATTTCATGCTAGAATAATAGTACACTTTATTACTATAATTAATAAATATTAAATATTCTTGAACCCAATTTTTATTGCGGGGGGTGTCTAGAAAGAAGTCCGTATGCGACTGGCCCATCTACGTCTGACTAACACGCTTGCCTGCTGTGGGTGACCTTTCTCGCACAGTGCCGAGCACTGACGAGATGGCTCGATCAACCAGAGGGCCACGGAACCGCTGGCCCCACTTCAATGTAATTTCTGCGTATATAGCGATTTCCCCCTCTTTCGCTAGCTCCGCGCGGATACCTACAAACATCTGAAAGTCGGGGCCCTAGTTCGCCGTTTGTCTGCATAAATAGCTACAAAGCGCGTTTGATCGCATCAAATATGGGAATCGCAACGTTCTTTCTGTACTTAAATGTATGTGTGTATACGTATATTTATCGGTATTTTTACAGAAAATAATAGCTTCTTAATGATTAATTTGTAATTTACAATGATAGGACCATGGCCCCGTGGCTCTTTAAGAGGGGCTGTCCTGGAGTGAGGGAAACTACGAGACCCTCACTCTGAGATTAGTCCGTCGGGCTCGAACCGAAGACCTTGCGACTGATAACCAAGTATGCAAGCCACTAGACCATCAGCCGAGGATTGAGTCAGCGTATTCGAGGTACTGGTGAATTCCAAGTAAAGAAAAGAAATCCGGGAGCTAATGGTACTGTCCGAAATGTTGACTTTGAGAACCAAATTCTGCAACAATCTCAAAATAACCCGAAAACAAGTACTTGTGCCATTGCCCAGGCGATGCATACAAATCACGCATCTGTATGGAGGGTATTGAAGGAATACCAGAAGTATCCGTTTCAAATTCAAAAAGTGTAAACGTTAATTTCTGCTGATTATCCCAACAGATTCCAATTACACTTAATATTCGCAGAAATATTGTTTTCCAGCATGATGATGCACCAGCACACTTTGGATTAAGTTGCCGAAATTATCTAAATGCTTGCACGTTCAGCACATATGAGTCAACTAGTTGATTTTTGTGTTTGAAGTCATATTAAAACACTGGTTTATGAGACACCTGTTAATAGAGAAGAAGAGTTAATGGCTCGAATTATTCTAGCGTTTGATGATATTCGTGAACGTCCTCAGTTATTTCGAAGAATTTGGCATTCTATTGCAAATCGTTACAACTTGTGTATCGAAAATGGAAGTCGTAACTTCAAATAATTTTTATAAAGTTTGATACAGTATTATTTCTTATAAAATGCTTTTCAACTCTCTTCTTTCTGTTATAATTGAGATTGTTATTAAAGATTTTTAGTTTATCTTGGCACCAGTTTATAAATAAGAAATATTTGTTTTAGTGTCTTCTACCATTTAAATCCCCAAAAAGTAAAAATAGTTATTCTGTGACACCTGCAAGTGTCAATTTTTCATTTATTGCTTTAAATTTTATTACTTTATCTTTAAGTTTCCCCATAACAATTAAAGCCACCCCATATTGTCCCTGTTTTTTTTATTTTCTGAGTAATGCATTGTGTAATTTGTTTTATCAATTATTCAATGTTCTTTCCAAGGAATTTCTTATATTGCAACCAAGTCAATCGAATATTTTTTCTAATTGAAGTGCTACTTTTCCATCTTTCCCGATTCCAACATCCTTCTTGCATTCCATGTATGTACCAATTCTAATTTTTTGCTCCCTCTATTTTTCTTTTTTTCATTTTTGCATTTTTGTTCCTATTATTATACCTTTTCCAGTCAACAGCCGCTAAATTCTGCCGTTATATTACTTGTATTATAAAGTTTTAGTTAGTTTCTGGATTTGTTTTCACTATTCGTTTAAGTTGCTGTTAGATGTTTTCGTTCTGCCTTAAGGTCATTTATTTTGTACTTTTACTATTGGTAATTATTATTGGTATTAATTTATTAACTTCAGTGCATTACTTATGAATTAAAACGTATTTTAGTTTTATTATACTTCCATCTTGTATCAACCTACATCAATGTCATTTAACTAATTTGAGAAAGAAAGTTAAATAACATTGATTTATGAACAGTATTTGCTTATTTTCACATTTTAGTGATCGCTTCCTTATTTGTGAGCAATAGATAAGGTCTGATTACCAAGTTTATCCACATATGCCACATGGTTGCGGGAAGATTTCGGACTATTAGATAGCAGCGCCACCTATCATTTCAATTATTAGTTTGCTGGTAATCCATGGCAAAATACTTATGCTCAATCTGCTTTTAATTAACAAGTCAAAATAATCGTGTCGATGTAAAGGGGCAGAAACAGAAATAAAGCATCTTTAAATTTTATTGACAAAATACTCATTAAAAATTTAATGCTAAAAATACAAAATATATACATTAAATTCACAGAAGAATGGTTTATAGGAACTATATGGTAACGAGAGGCTTTTGTCTGCCAAAAATCAGCTGTTCTTTATCTATAGCAGTGTTACCCTTTAAATTTAAATTCATTAAAGAATGCAAATTAGAGAACGCCCTGGGATGTATTTTTTCGACATCATTTAACGATAAATCAACATCTAACAAATTTTGGGATGAAGCAAATAATTTCTCTTTAATCTCCTTCAACTTATTTTGTTTAAAATAAAGGAATTTCAAGTTGGGGCATTCAAAGTTCCAAGTTACAATCTCGATTTGGTTAAAAGACAAATACAGATATGTCAAATTTGGTATCCTGTTGAAAACTCTGGCATCGATGCGCGTTAATTTATTATTCGACAAGTCTAAATCGCGTAAATTTACTAAATTCGCAAAAGTGTTGAGTTCCAATTTTTCTATCTTGTTGTTATAAAGACCTAGAGAAGTTAAACTTGTCAAATCTTTAAACAATCTCGGCGTGACTGTTTCAATATCGTTGTTAGCCAGATCTAAAATGTCCAAATTTTTCAGGCCCAGAAACGCTTTATCGTCAATTTTGCTAATGTTGCAGTTAGTGAGATCTAGACGCTGAAGCTTTTCTAAACCGTGAAATACTCGATTTTCTAGCTTGTACAAGCCATTATCGTTCATTTTTAGATGCAGGAGGTTTGATAGTCCAATAAATGCTTCAGAGTCGATGTCCAAATCGTCAACCCTAGATATTTGGTAGGTATTTATGTGTCTGCATCCTTGAGGTTTGTGGCAGGCGTCGGTAATTTTTAAGTGCGCGGCTCCTTTTATTATGATCACATTCGTGTTCTGATCTATGAGGTCTGTAACGTCTTTGATGGTTCTGATCGAGTTCTCACAGGAAATGATCTGGGTTCCCATCAGGTACTCGCATTGTTTTTCGTACATCAGCAACCCTGGCATGTTGGTGGTAATAAAGAGAACGGATATGAATAGCAACCGTTCCTGAAAGAAACAGAAAAATATATTATAAAAATTTGAAGGATTGGAGTTCTCAACTAGCAATATTGGCGTCTTTGTATTTTATACTATGTAGAAATGGTAAGTTAGTTAATTTATATATGTATATGCCAAAGGCTCAATGATAACAATAGGTGATTCATGATATGAGGTATAAAAACCACATACGATTATTATCTGGTTAGAATGAATGAAGTATGACTAAATTTAGACAAAGGCCTTTTTATGCGTTTGGCAATTACTGCAAGAGTGTAGCGAATATATAAGCCTATGAGGATAATCAAGAAAAAAGGAGTCAAGGTAATATTGTAAATCTTCTGACATTGTCTTTGATTATGATTTGAAAAAGGATAGCGCATGAGTATTAAAATCGACTGAATATTCTCCATTCTTGTTTAACATAAATTAACGAAAATCATGAAGGTTGCTAGTTTGACAACGACATGTTATGAGTTTTTTTCCACACATTAACCTTTTGCGGTATAGTTATTTAGAGATGTGTTAATATCTTTTTTTCTTGGTTTTTAGTATACAAAGTATAAAAATATATAAAATAAATTTATTAAACCAAAAAATGTATTTATAATTTATATTTTTATACTTGAAAAAGCTTTGAAATAAAGCGAAATGTTGTAGTCATTGATATTCATTTCCATATTAGTGACCTAAAAACCAAGAAAAGAAGATAAAAAAATAAATACATGGTCAAGAAATGAAGCTTTAAAAAAGTTATTTAGAGTGCGCATATAGATTAGATTAAATTAGATTAGGATTAAGGTGGCCTATGGACCTGTTTCACCGCCTCCTTTTCAGATCAATTGTGATCCCCTTTTTCCTAGAGGACGCTCTCTAATTTTGCCCTCATCATTACGCCTATCATCTTTGAGAGCGGCTTCTTGGTGTAGTTACTAGCTGTGGGGTTCTCCGCGTCTAATAGAAACCTAGAAACCTGGTCCTCGCCAGGCCTTCACATTGGCACAGCACATGAACTGGTGTTTCTTCCTCTACTTGGCAGAATCTGCAGATTGCGTCATCTGCCAGGTCTATGTGGTACATGTGCCTATTTAGTCTACAGTAGGTCAGCAGACCTACTATCATTTTGACAGTCTTCCTGTCTTTATTCAGTAGATGCTAGAATGCGCGTGTAAGTATTGCTTCAGTTTGTTATAAAGGTGTTTAGTGAAAATACACAATAGATCCTCAGAACGGAGTCTATTTTGTCAGCAATAATGACCCCCGTGTAGAAAATTTAATTTGATCGACTGTACATTGAGACAATTCCACATACACGAGAGATAATTTAGGTGGAACGCTGCCAGAGTAAAATTGTAATTCCGAGTGTAAAAATTGATTTTTTTCTTAATTTTTAAGGTACCCACCTAATTTACTGACAATATTTTTTTCAGTGAAAAATAATTTTAACAGATTCACATTTTGGCTCAAATTTCAATAAGGCTTAGTGATGGAGAAAAATATTAAGAAGGTATTGTAAATACACTGTGAATACAATTGCAAAAAAATTACAACAAAAGCATTAGGAAAAGTTTAACATTATCTTCGATCCATTTGCAAGTATGTATAACGTTTAAACATAACTGTCAGCTTGAAATTTTATCTTCTATATGTGAAGAATACAACTTCTAAAGATTCCATAATATCATAAATTTGCATTTTGCATGAAAAATGGTTGAAAGTAATAAAAAATTAGTATTCATGAACTTATGGCAATTATGTTAGATCCTTTAGAAGTTATGCTCTTCAATTGTTTCCTTTTATAAAATATAAAATTAAACCCAAATAATATTTTTCATTAGAGCTAGGCGAAACTAAAGATCATTCTAAATAATCATGACAGTACAGATTCTTATGGGCAGTTTGTGCCCTGTTATATTTTGTAACTTTTGAAAATACATTCTTTTCTGTCTTTTAGCATGTTGACGTATACTCTGCAGTATATTTGTTGGTCACATTGTGTGTAAACATATTTATCGATAATACGTTGTCATATATTGTGTCATTCACAGTTGATTATTCAGTATTTTATTAATTTTAAAATAAATCAAGCCCATTTACTAGTGTTGAGATGGATACGGAGGTACTAATTAGATAACTACGTTTTTTGATATTAATATTGTAATTGACCTTTGAATGCTTAATGAAGAATCCTGGTAATTTGGGCGTTTAGTTCATAGGTCAGTGCTTTTTAAAATATTGCTAATGTCGTGGTTTCATATTTCATATAAAATAATTAACATGAAATAAAGATTGTTGACATACATACAACGTGTTTCCTTTTAGTTTATTTAATAACACTACGTTTCGTTTTTGGTTTAGTAACATTTTCAACCACAAATGAAAAGTGTTATCTATAAACAGCCAAATTTTGAAAACATTATAATAGTTCTCTACTTTCTTTTAATTCAGTAAAAATGTTTAAATTAAAAAAAAATAAGAATTATTGTAATGTTTTCATAATTTTGACAATACTTTTAAGTTATACTTGGAAATAGTAACATTTCCACTAACTAGCAAAAAAAAAAACGTACTATCAACAAATAAACGAAAAAGAAACACGTTGTATGTTATATAAGTAAGTAAGCAAGTAAGTGAAGTAGAAACTTCTGTTAAAGCAAAAGTATAAAACATGTCAATATAAAGCAAAATATTGAATGCTAAATAAAACAATAACAAAAAAATACAAGAGCAATACAATTTCTCTAAGTTTAAAGCCGTGAATTAAACTAAGCAATCAAAAAATTCTGCTAACGTATAAAAAGTTTTCTTAAATTTTCTTAACGACAATTTTTTTCCATTCATTGGGCGAATGGTTGTATATTTTAATACCTAAGATATCTGAACTTTTAGTGGTAAACTTCAAATTATGCCTCATTGGGTGTATTTGTGGCTCTCTGATATTTTAACTGTGTAAGTTATTACTTTTGCTTATAGAGGTATCTTTGTGCTTGTGAATGTATAAGCTGGATTCCAAAATAATATAGTTCAGAGAGAGTGAAAACTTTTAAAATTTCAAAATAATTTCTGCATGAGATGAGTTGGTTAACTCCTGCAATGCATCTAACAGCCGACTTCTGTTTAAGGAAAACCTTCACGGCCGCAGAAGAGGATCCTAAGAGTAGGATTCCATACATCAGGTGACTTTGAAATTCAGGGTAATATATCATTTTTAAGGTACTTATTTCAACTACATTCTACAGAGATCTTAGTTTAAATTTTGATATGTTTAGTTTACTTATTAACTGTTGGCAATGGGTGTTACAGCCTAAAGTAGAAGTAAAAGTCATTCCACAAAACAATGCTGAATCAGTAAGTTTTATTTCATTATTTGACATTTGTACATTTATAAATTTATCTTTTTTTGAATAGTATAAAATAGAATATATTTAGTTTTGTTGAAGTTTAATGGTAGTTTATTCCCGATGTCAGAAATGAAATACTTTGGGCTGTGCTCTAATTTACGATTTACATAGAACCCAGGAAATTAGAGATCTTGAGAGCTCCAAGATAAAATAGTAATTAGATCCATCATAATATACCAAGCACTTGTATGGTAGACAAAAGTGTGGCAGGTGGAGTCAACTAAAACCCTAAGTGCCATCGAAGGTTGGCTTGTATTATTATACATATTTACATACAAGGAACTGCTAGGTCTTAGCTGATACACATAATGCCAAATAGGAAGAACTAGGAGAGGTAGTTAAGAAAGGCACTCCAGTGAGCGCAAAAATGATATACATGCAACTCTAAAAGTGACTGTGGCGTAGAAGCCGAAATATATACCTAGATGGAAGCTCAAGAAGACTCTTTTGATAAGCCTCAGACGGCGGACGATCCAACCAGACTAGGTTCGTCAAGGTCGAGCTGACTTTTCATTCGGCATTATCAAATCGCAAATTACAAGGTTCATTAATGAATAGATACATAATAGGTCTAAGAAGTGGTATAGCAAACAAAAACGAAAACAGGCAAAAGAGATCTTAAAAGAACAGAGGCTTGATTTTACTAAAGACCCACTGAGTGAAGACAAGAAGATTATTAGACTCATCATTGTAAACTAAATGGACATATGTACAACTTAAGGCTAGCATATGACGCTATTTGCAAATTCTGCTGAGAGGAGAAAAACCTTAGTTCACATGCTGTGACACTGCGACGGGCGTAAAGAACCCAATAACTAATGAGGCCGTAAAGGAGTCGTTCGCAAAGAAAATAAGCCTAATTAAGAAGACAATGTTAGCAAACGCCTTCTAGGACAAATGCATCGCAGCAAATCAGAAGAAGTCCCGGTGAAACAGGTTCGTATGCCCACTCGAATCTTAGTCGAATCTATTCTAGGGTATGCATCTCTCATAAGCTTCATGCTGTTAGGATTAACTGGAATAACATATAATGCAGAATTATCGATAAAATTTGATCATTGATGGACTTCAATTATAAATTTTGTATTAAATTACGTATCATGCTAGATAATCAAAATGCAACAAATCAAACATGAATTAAAATCACATGCGCATATAAATTTCCACAAATTTTATCGTAACCGACAAGATATTAATTAATTACATAATCATATCGCAAATCTTTTTATACTCAATTATTTATTTATGTTTTAATTGCCCTTCAGTGACATTCAATTTTGTAACGTTTTTATGACCATTAGCAATTAAGAACATGAATGTGATTTATCTCCAGTAAATGATAAATTGATTATCTTTGATAAATTGACATATCATAATTTAGGAAGAAGCTATTTAATTAAATAATTTGTACTATATTTTTTAGTATTGGTAATTTGTCAAATTTAAATCTGCTTCTTTTATAACCCTGAACTTATATACGATTTTGGTTTAAAGTCGTGTGATATCAATGTTCTTTGCTCAGGATTTCTTTGGTACAATTATTTAATGTTAACTTTACTAGAAGATCTACCTATTATTATTTATACTTTCGTAACTTTTTTCTTATAAATCTTAATAATTTAAATATATTGAAAGGTGATGCTTGTGGTCGTTCATAGATTAAGCAGATGTGCATCAGTGTTTCATAATTAGGTAGATCTAAATAGAGAAAGAACAGTTTCAAGAAAGTCAAAAGATCTTTTGCAAATTTTCTCCCCTTGGCTCAGTCAGCCCTAAGTACTTCTAATAAGTCAATACTCATACACAACCAATAACATAATTGTTAATAGTTATTAGCACAGAGAGGCTTACATATAGGATAATTCACCTCACAGTTCATTAAATCCCAACATTAATATAAGAACCGAATTAAATGATAATTAGAAATCAAATTATCTTTTCATTTTTGCTGGTACCTATTTTTTTTTTTTTTTTTTTTTTAAAGGGGTGGTAACGCCTAAGCTATATATTAGCTTATCAGGCCCCCTCAGAGCCAAATCTCCCTCCTAATCAACATTACGACCCCGGAAAAAAACCGATTATCGTAATTGACCAGAGCGAGATTTGAACCCCGGACTCCGCACTGATAGCCAAGCGTGCAAGCCACTCAACTACCAGCCAGGCAACATTTGTAGCTAACTTTTAAGAAAAGCTTGTATCAAAATAACTAAAAATCTTAAAAGCTAGGAGTTTGATAATCTATTTGAAAAGGTTGTCACTAAGGAATATAAAAGAAAACATGTAATTAATTTGCTGAACATGACTTTTACCTTAACATAACGGTAACGACCTAAAGAAGACGAAGTTTGGTCGAAACGTTGCTGCATGAATCAGGTTATATAAATTAAAAGAATCTAGCTCAAAATATGCATTTGCACTGGTCATTCCGCCAGGCAAAAAATTGCTATATCAATGCTAAATAAACAGCATGGTAATCTTAGATTGATTTAATCATATTTACTACTATCAAGGTTTCGTTAATTTTAGCTTGAAAGACCCAGATTTTAATTGATGCAAAATCTTTTTTTGAAAAGTTACTATTAAGAGACACAGTTAGTAACTGCTGATGAAATCAAAGATAGGTTACCCTTAATGTTCACCTTCTTATAAAACTTTATTTAAGTTTTTCTTTTCATATACGAATTTGATATTAAACTCAAGCATTTCAGTAAGTATGTAATAATCAACTTATTTATTAAACGAGACTGTAAATTAGTGCCTCAACAAGTATTGGTAACGTATTTATATACCTGTGTGACCGATAGTGTAAATATGCGACGTCGTGTGATTTAAATGCCGTTTTAATTAACATTTTCGACAAAGTGCTGCCTATTGTCATCGTTTTCCACATCTAAATAATATACACGGATTTGCGTAATTTTTCTTCATAGAATATTAATGTTGTGGTAAATGCTAAGAATAGACCAATCAAATAACTAGAAAGATGTAAATTTTAGAAAGAAAAGATTTACTGTTTTACTGTTGCAGTTATTCGAAAAAGTAAACTTACTACACGCAGCTACAAGCAGTCGAAGTGTTCCAAATATATCGAAGCCATCCAGTTTCTCACTTTTATAAACTCTTTAATAGATATAGTCATACCAAACGCACCAAGAAAATTCCGATATGGCACCGTCGACATCCTCTTTTTGGTCTGTTATCACTATCCACATAATAATCGTAATCGAATAGATCCTAACATTGAATAAAATATGCTGGTTCTACGCGGGGTTTTGTTGATAATGCGAGATACTGCAAGCGATTATGTGCGGCACAGTTTGTTGTCGACTGCTACGCGTATAACATACACAGGCAGTGTGCAAATGTCTTATTATTGTATACACAGCCGTTTGGCGAGCGAAGCCAAAGAATTTTATTCCTGTCCTGACCGAGATCGTGCACAAAATGTCATGTCATTGCGTCTTCTCTTCGAATTAAATTTAGACGTTTTCATGTGTGGTTGTTTCTTTTTTCCATGTGTGTAAATAGCACGTATTTTTATTTGCTTGGCTTATAGGCAATGTTTTGGGTCTAATAGGAGCGTTCAAAATATTTACTTCTTAAATCTTGTGCTACCATCTCTTAAAACACGGGTATTTATAAATTCTAGACGGATGTCTTAATTCTATTTTCCTGCCTATACTACAAGCGCCTATTACTTTTACCCTGTCCCACTTTATGTTTTTTAAATTGTAATTGTTTTTAAAATGTTTGTTGTTATTTAATAACAAAATAATATGGACATATTTTTGCAGTGATGTTAAGTGATCGGACGATAACTATTGAATACAATATGGTTGAACTACTAGTCCCTTATTATAGTGGCCAGTTTTTCCTTGGTGGGGTTACAAAGTAATTGCGGGTGGTGTACAAAGGGACTCAAGTAGTCGTAAATTACAAAATGACAAGGGTGTCTGTCAGAATGAGGACGTAATACAACAAAGGAAGATACACGCACTACTTCTTAGAACTAAAATAACTTAAATCTAAATATGGGGACGTAACAATGTTTATTAATTACATGGACACCTTTGTGTTTGTAATATGTCAAACTAAAAAAAAATAAAGTTACTTTAAACTAGAATGTGCGAAAACAAAGAGTTATTGACACAAGAAAACTATGAAAACAAAATTACTACTATCTAATTAAAGAACAAAAAAAAACTACTACTAGATAACTAAGTTTTATAAGCAAGTGGTAGAAATAAATAATTATTAGTATCAGTATATGCTTATATGTAAGTGGCTGTTTAGGTGATGCGAAAATAATTCATCAATAGAATAAAAATTGTACTGCTTAAGGTACCGAGATAATTGAAACTTTTTATTCGCTGTATTGGTGCTGACAACCGTCGATATTTTGTTATAAATTTTTATACCAATACTGTGTGGTCCAATGTCAGTCAACTGCAGAGTACATGTATGTTACTGTTTGTTCTAATGTTTTACTCATGCATTTCAACGTTAGTTTTAAACATGGTCCTATTTAAGTGAATGTAGGCACAAATTTTGAGAATATACAAGCTTGCCAAAGAAGAATCCTTAGATCGGCGAAAATTGGTCTACATGAGTCAGTGTGTTTAGCAGCTACAATTGATCTTACCACCATTTTCTGTGCAAGAAATACTTGCTTAGAGGCAGTTGATGATCCCCACAAAGTTATGCCGTATTGGAGTCGTGATTGTATTTCGCCATAGTAAATAGACTTGAGAGTATCAAGTGATACATTATCTCGCAAGCATCCGAAAATGTACGACTTAGAGGAGAACTTCGCTGCAAGTTTAGTGCAATGCTCTATCCACGAAAGATTATCCTGCATAAGAACTCCCAAAAACTTGACGCTGTGACTACAAGTTAAAGAAATGCCGTTCACTACTAAGTCATAGCTCCCCACCAGCCTTTGTCTAGTATGAAAAGTCATAAAATTAGTTTTTTGAATACTTAAGGTATTTAAGGTACTTAAGGTTGGCCGAGAACCACGCATGAAGTCTATCCAAAACATAAATGTTTATTATAAACATGTTTAACTGAATTATTGTAAGTTCTGGATCGGTAGAGTTAATTTGGGAAAGAATAATAGCAAAAAAAAAAAAAACGCTGTGCATTGTCTAATCCTTAATTTTTATTATATTTTACTACCGATTTCGGACTATGCCATCTTCAGGTAAATAAAAACGCCAGTGGAAATACGTCATTAATGTTGAAATTTCATATTTTTATGTTGTATGAAGTAATAAAATTAACTAGCGAATAAAAACATCACATAAACAATGATAAACTACTCTTAATTTTATTAAATTTAAAACGTGTAGTATATTATTGTATACCGAGAAAACATTTCTCGGTATCTTTGTTACTTCACTCTCTATTTGTTTTGTTACTTCATACAACATAAAAATTTTAAATTTCAACATTCATGACGTAGCTTTGTATTTCCACTGACGTTTTTATTTACCTGAAGATGGCATGGTCCGAAAACGGTAGTAAAATATAATATTTAACTAAGTATTACGTAATAGATCTCACTATTTTATTCTATTTTTTTTTTAAATTTGCCATCTTTGACTGCTACTTTGATTTATTCTCACAATTTTCAATGTTTTCTAACCTTTTGAGATGAAAAGTGTGTACCTGTTGAGTATTTTCTTTATTTTCAAAATAACGTATAACAATATTGATAGCTTTACATCATTGGGAATGTGTGGTATCATTAGTTAGTAGTTATTTCGTTAGTGAGGGATAGCATCCACATGGTTCATTGCGACCACTAGGGTCTATTGTAGAGCGGATGTTATCTTAAAGTTTATCCAGCAAGTTGAGGCCCTTAAGGTAGTTCACTATCTTGATGCATGAATTTTTTTCAGATTTTCTAAGGAAGGGTCAACCTTCCCAAAGTTTGCGTACCTGATTGTTGTATCGGCAGGAAAATGGCAGAAATATACTCAACTGTCTCCTCATCTTCTAAACACAGTCGATATTCAATCTTATCGGAGAGCCCGATTCGTGTTTAGGTGCTTTCTTACACAGAGACAATTACCTTAACAATTTTACGGTCAAGTTCAAACAATTCCTTAGTTCTGGCACGCCTAGATGGCATACACTCTTTTGCATGCACCAAACCAGGACAGTTGGTCAAGTATTGGAGCACTTTCTAATTTATCCAGAACTTGATTTGTTGTCTGACTACCGTAGGTGGTATGGCAATGGCGGTTCTGGCCCTAAAATTGCCCTGCAGCACCATTTTTTGCATAGATGTCTGCTTCCTCATGCCCAAGAATCAATGACCGCACAGGTACCCAAATTAGGAATTGGAATAGATTATTTCCCACCCCAAATGTATTTAGCTGTTTACAGTATTCGAGTTGCATTTATGCGCCTTCGATGCTTTCAGCACGACCTGATTGTCACTGAAATATGTTATTGCTTTGCGTTTGTGGTTTTTGTCCAAAATATCTCTAGCACACATCTTCATGCCACAGATAGCTATCTTCTTCTATTAATACTACTGTCTCTTCAACTTTCTTTCGCAATATCGTCATCTGTAAATGTTTGATGTATTTGATTATCATGAGTGTTACAGCTGAACTATTCTTTAATTTGACTTTTCCCTAAGTCTTTTAAGGATTCTGTGCTACAGTTATGTTTGTCTGTTTTTTTTTTATTTGTTTGTATTGCTGGGTAAAGCTGCGAGTTGCAGCATACACCTTGACATTTCTATGTAGACATCTATTTGACCATTATATTATGGTGGTATCTAGTGAACCATTCTCACTGAAATTTTTGCCGCATCTGGAGGGGTTTCAACCTGCGGATAGGTATTTTTAACGTGCCACACATTGCATTGACACACGACCTATGCCTTTACTTCCTATCCAAGAAGAAGACATGCTCTGATTTTTATCCATAATTAACAATCAATCGCTTATTAGGTGATGAAAGGCGAGCATGCAAATCGTTCAATCACCGAAACGATTGTTGCGGTTATTTACATAATGCACTACCAGCCGTTACCCGTAAATCAATCTCGCGGTACAACTCATCAGAGCTCTCTTGTTTCTCTTCTCCTGACTCCAAAGTCATTATTTAAAAAAACGCTTCCTCTATTGATTTATTTTTAAATTGCATCTATCATATTTAAAGAATTCCAAAACGTTAACAGATCAACATTTTCCTGCACTAAATTTGGTGTGAAATTTCTTCTATGATAGCTTTTAATTGCTGCCCTAACGCCTTCATCCATTGGTTGTGCAACTGCGATTACATTCGATGGAAAAAGAAGAACAAATGCATTTCTATCCTCTGATTTTAAGACCGACGACGTTGGATGAGAAGGTGTATTATCAAGTAACAATAACGCTCTTCTCGGTACGTTATTATCCCTAAGGAATCGTTTCACTTTGGGTATGAATTTCTGAAAAAAGAATCTCGATTCGTCGACCAGCATGTTGATTATGCTAGTGTATTGGCAGTAAAGATTGGTTTGCATATAGAAAGCTTTTTATAGTTTAGATTTCTCAATTGTACTGTCAATTTTAATTTATGTCTACCAGATGCATTCACACTGCATAAGGGTTATAGCAAAATTCTATCATAGTAACAGGATTTGCGCTTAATTTTCCGTGTCGCTCCTTCAATCGATATAACTAGCCATTTGATGCATTAATTTGACCTTCAATTTTAAACTGCCAATGAAAATATTGGCCCCGATATAAATTTTGTAAAAACCATAAGATCATAACTTCGTCAAGCTGTTGGCAGCTTTTTTTTTATTTTGCGATTGGTTTATACTGTTTTAGCACCTGCTTTTGGAATAAATTCTTTTTGTCCGTGCTTCTTACTATATCGTGTACAGTTCGCTCTTCATATGTCATAAATGTTTGCTAATAATGATACACTAACGACACTATTAAGTTTTCTCACAATTTCTTTTTCAATATTCGATATTCGAAATTTAATGCTACAATAACTATGTACACGCGTGCTACAATCCGGAAACAAAGTTGGCTTTCACGTGTATATATATTTAGATACATATGTTATTTATTACCGAATACATACCTATTTAGTAAATTCACCTAGTCAGAATTGCGCACAACGCACTAACATTGTACAAATTGAGAATGCAACCAAGTCTTATTTCAGCACGAATTATCTGCCAGCGGGTCATGGAAGTACCACTAGACATACATTCATATGTGTTAATTCAAATTGTTATCAAAAAGCACCTTAGAACAATGAAAAATGTATGCAGTCCAGAGCATAAATGATTGAAATGTTCTCGCTCCTATAAAATATGATTACAGCAACAATGATAGGAACGTCAATGAACAAATGTCAGTTTTCCAAAACTCTTCAATCATTTATGCGTTTGTATAATTTATTTATGTGTTCACTTTCTCAGGGGATTTTTAGGGATAGCAGAGGAACAAGCCCAAAACCGCTATCCACAGAAACATTCACCAGAGCAAGCTTAAAAAGAATACATTCTACTACCTCGACAGCTAAATTCAACAACCAAAGTTCACTTAAAAGACAAGTTTAATAATAATTTAGTAGCATGAGTTCCCCAAATAACTCCAATTACACTGGTTAAGAAGATTTTTTATCCCAAGCACAAAATGCTGATTCCCATATACTTTTGCATGCTGAAATCAATTATCTTTTCAGAATTTCGATCACTCTTAGTTTTTATATTCCACGATATTCGCTTATCCACCTAAAATATGCATGCATAGATACGTATTATAAGAGAACATATGTTGACGTTATTTCAGTTGTCGGCTAGAGCTCGGAACTGATCAAGCAATATGCAATGGTTAATGTTTGAACATGTCTTGACGTGTGAAGACCTGCATTTCCCATTCCTAGATAGCATCTCTTGTTGTTTCAGTTGTCGACTAGAGGCTTGGTGAATGAACATATAAGCTGACATTGTTAACGTTTTAAAGAGTGCTGCATTTTGGTGCGTTCAAGCTATTCTAGTGAAACTTTTGATCACCTGGAAAAATGCCAAGGAAATATGTAAACCATCCCGAACTCTTTTTGCTACATTTGTGGCGAATTGACTGTCTTCGCACTTCTCCTTAAAAAGTGCTATGAGCAGTATTTCAAGTGTAAAGTAGGTGATGAAGACAAAAGCTGGGCATATTTACTGTGTTATGTCTGTCAGACTTCTTACAGCGCAACGTGGAAAATAGGTAAACGATATATGCCTTTGGCTGATCTTATGATTTGAAGGGAGCCATTAGATCATATTACCGATTGCTTTTTTTGTCTTGCAAATATAAGTGGTGTGACTTCTAAATCCAAACATACTGCAAAATATCCTAATATTACATCTGCGTTGAGACCAGTACCTCACAGTCCGGAATTACCTGTGCCTAAACCTCCACAAAACCTGATACAAAGCGAAGATGAAAGTGCTGATGACGAAGTAAAAGAAGAAAGTTTTGCAATCGACAATATCAACATTTCAATCAGATAGGTCTTGTTGTGTGTGGCACCTTCTAAGTCAAGTAAGCTGAACTTCTAGGTTCCAAATTAAAAGACTGGAATCTTCTCCAGAGTGGAACAAAAGTTGTTTTTTTTTTTTCGTAATCGTCATGCAGAATTTGAGAATTTCTTACTTATGGAAGAAGGACTTGTACCTTGTAATGACGTCCTGTTGCCCGTCAAATGCGCGGAACAGTTTTCCTATTTTATGGTCTTTTTTTAATTAAATTGAATTTTAAACCTTGTGCCGCCATCTAGCATTGCGAACGTCATTCACACGAACTTCTTTTTGTTAGTAATTTTGATTGATTTTGATTTTCACATTAATTGCATTTAGTTATGGATTTTTAACGTTCATTTGACTCATTAGTGATTACGTACTTCCGACTTCCTTCCGCATGCGGTAGGCGACGCCGACTATCGGAACCGAGGATACGTGTTTATATGATCTCCATGAATTCTTTGTTAATTCCGCATTAGTGGGTTCTTTCATGCGAGTCCTTAGTTAAAAATCATTTGTTTATGTTATCTCTGGACTGCCAGGAGTGTGTGTTCTGCGATAACGAGTTTCTTTATCTGAAAAAGGGTTTTATTTAAACACTTTCGTTCGACATTGCGTTATGTCTCCATCTTAGGTCGTTGGCAACGTAATTTTTTCTTTTGTTTAAAGTTTCCCTTTAGTAACATCTGGTTGTGTCCCTTAAAGAGCCTACTTATTAGGGAGAAATTGCCCACGAATTTCCAATCGCAACTCTACTAGTGGAATCTATGAACCAGCACGGACGCCACCCGCTCCACCTCACCTACCTAACTGATAACGTAAGGATTACCCTTGTATTTTGCCTTAATTAACTGATAATCTTTGGAAAAAAAACTAAGTATAGCTACTTTAAGTGGAATATTTGTGGCGATTTGAAAGTTGTTTCACTTTTGCTCGGCATGCAACTCGGTTACACAAAGTAATTGTTGCTTCCTCTGTGAATTGGACAGTAGGGATAAGAAAAGTTATTGTAAAAAGAGAGAGTGGCCAAGACGAACTCCACTGACACCAGGAAATAAGAATGCCATTGATACCCCACTTGTTGATCCTCAAAAAATTAATTTCCCCCCTTTGCACATTAAGCTTGGATTGATGAAAAACTTTGTCAAAGGTATGGATAAAATTAACAGGGGGTTTGCATACGTGAGGAGCTAGTTCCCCTAAGATCAGTGATGCTAAGGTAAAGGAAGGTATTTTTGTGGGACTCTAGATCAAACAGCTGCTTAGAGATGAAAAATTTGTTGAGTTGCTAAATAGAATTTAAAAAGCAGCATGGTTGTCTTTTTAGGAGATTTGCGACGACTTCTTGAGAAATTGTAAAGCCGAAAACTACGTAGAGATTGTTAACAATCTACTGGCCTCATATAAAGCCATGGATTGCAACATGAGTCTCAAAATACACTTTCTTGACTGTCACTTGGACTTTTTCCCAAAAAACCTTGGAGCAGTCAGTGGCAAGCATGGCTATTCTAGTTATGGAGATATCAAGCCCTGTTATGTTGGCAGACTATTCCTAGACGCTGAAGAGAGATGTTTCTGATACAAAATACAGCCGAAAGTCATATATCAGCACATTTTCCAAGTAAATATATACTTTCACAAAATTTCATTACTTTGTAATTTTAATAAATTTCCAAGTAAGGCAATACATACCTCCCTACACACAGAAAAAACGATTTCTTAATTCAAATAAAAATATCTTGACTATATTCACTTAACACAAATAAATGTTCACTTCATTCAAGAAAACATTATAGGTTTAAGTAATTACACCTATTTGTGTAAAATATTTTATTTTCTTGGAATATTATTGAAATCGAATAGTAATTTTCTTTGTCGAAGTATTATAACACTTAAATTTAGTTAGTCGGTAATGGTGGGAATTGCACATGTGCAAACGCATACGTTAATTGATTCTTATTGGTGATTTTGGATCATCTGATCTAACAGTAGGGATGCTAGCAAACGCGCACGCGATACATGAGTATGTAAGTGTTTAAATCAACTACATATTTATTTAAATATTCAAGAATTTACTATTCTTCGTCGAAGTGAATACTTCTTTGCGTATATATGAACGTGCCGTTTACTTGACTGAAGTGAGACTCACTTGCATCAAGTAATCGTTTTTCTGTGTATATACTGAAAATATCAACAAATGGGCAAACGGTATTAAATGAAGACTTGCATCTAATAAATGATCGGTGAATTTTTATGTGCGTTATTTATCGATGGGGGTGGTCTAAATGGCAATATAGAACGGGTGGTGTATTGTGCAACATAAAAATCTATGCGTGAAAGTATATCTTCGCAGCGAATTCTACAGTTACAGACTTTGAACAAAAATAATAAAGCTGTACGAATACAGCATGATTGGCAGGAAACCATTTTAAATCCTGGATATTACAAATTTCACGCCCTTTTTTTCCCGAACAGACTCTATAGCATTAACACAAATTATGTATTATATTGGGGATGCCACACGATACTTGCCTATGAAAGAATATTATGGACATGGGCACAATAAAGGGTAGTAAATGTTGATAATTAATGTTTTTCCTTTAGTAAACCGGATTCTTTTAAATGCTCGCAAATTTCAGAACTACTGGAATATAAATGATTATGTTAAGAATAGGGAAATTATATTTAATTTTATGCTCCGAAAAAACAAATTAAAAGTTTGTTTATAGTAACGCAATATTCTTGAGCCTCTTGAAAATCCTGCCGTAAATTGAATTGATGAGAGATAGATGTGGCGTAAAAATATTGTCAACCGGGTATAAAATAAATTTTGAAAAATAGAAACATGACGCAATGTCAGGAATATAGCTCAGGAAATGATTACTTATTATACATATATTTTTCTGTCAAATTCCACAAATGACATTTATTTATTGGGGTCCCTGTCGTTGTTGGTGTAATCTTATGGAGCAATTTGATATTAGAATAAAGAACAGGAGCAAAAGTAATAATTAATTTATATTATGGTCTGCATTGCATGGATTTTTCTGGGATAATTTTTGAGAATTTTTCGAATTAATATATTAATAAACAGTTAAAAAAAATAATAATATAATGAGAGGAGAGGACAATAGATTATTTATAGCGAGTGTGACATAAAATTATATACAACTTCGTCTCAATTCCACTCACTTTTACTGAAACTTCTTACAAGTGAATACATGAGAAAGACAGCTTGTATATCACGAGGGAATTCGGTTCTACTTTAAGAGGGAAGTGAGGAAGTTTACGTCGCTGTAAAAGATAAGATTCTACGGTACTGAAATACCTTAACCAGTTTAAAAGGTGTACAATGGGAAAAGGTAAAATCAGGTAGAAGAAGCCTAATCTTTTACATCACTGTTATTAGTTATCTGCAGAGCGAAGCTTGCATATAGCATGACACATTTCACCATTCAGTAAATCGATTTTTATAAATGGTCATCAGGCTAATCTTCTCAAAAATGCGCATAATAGCCGTGGATACTGAAGAGAAGCGGATGAAAATAATAAAAGAAAGCTAATTAAAACGATGGGGCTCGCGATCTTAAGTCCTCTTCAATGCCCTACGTGAATAAAAAAAAAAAACAAATAGGACACTATGTCAAGATATAGTAAATGGGAAATAGCATAAGAAAATAAGAAAAGTTTATGCTATAATACTAAACGTGCAAAAAGTTATAAGTTCGATTATGTACTTGAAAAAATTGCCACTAATGCATTGAAGAAAAGCATGTAAATTAATTGACCATGAATTTAACTTTATAGCAATACAAAATATGAAGTTAGTTTGTCTTTACATGTATGTTATTGGATCACTATTTAATAAGAATAGTTCGAGCAGCTTACCATTTTGAATATTATTGAATATATCCACCAAGTAAACTACGATTATGTAATATAGGCACTGCACTAAACTGATTATTAAATTAAATATTGTACGATTGCAAACATCTTTCTGATCAGCGCGCAATAATGTATAATGACATAACGTTAAGATGTTGTTTATTATTACAGTCATATGTGTATGTAAGGTTATCATCTTTTTAGATGTCTAAGAAAAAAAAAATATAAATATAGCAGAAATATGTAGTACACATATTGCGCAAGGAGTTCCCAGTAATGCTAACGCAGAAATGTGAATCTTACAATGTTATTTATACGCGATTTTCATCGAACTAGGAAATAAAACATAAATAGCCTTCCTTAGCGCTCCTTGTAACTATTGTTGTCATTTTGGATCAAAAGCCAAGTCATGCTCTGAAGGCTATGAATTCGTAATAAAAATTGTTTTAATATCTTTATCCGTGATTTGTTTTCGCCAAAGATTTAAGCTTTTCTTGGAATTAAATGTTACTGCTACATTTTGCACCTAACAAAACAACAGCTGTTGTTGCTTTAACAAATTTTCCTCAGCTTAGCAGTAATACGAGGATAAATGCAATCAAAGCAGTTGAACGAAAATAGTATTGTTACTATCTTATAATTAGATTAAGTAAACATTTTAAGTTAAAACGAAGAAGTAGGCAAAATTATGTTAAATCAAACGTGGTATTGTTTTTCAATTTATAATTACGGTGAAATATAGAAAACGGCTTTTATTTCGCTTTGTAAAAGGTATGATTCATAGTATTATATTTTTATTCCTTCATATAATATTAATAATACGAAAAGTAAGAAATATCTCAAAAGACGGGATGTCAAAAATATTTAAAAAAATTGTCCTTACTGGCTATACAGCACCGCCAGTGAGTCCTTGCATTTGTGGTTAATAGCAAGGATCAGGTGGCCAATAAGAGGAAAAAGCCTACAAATTCTTATTTTCTGCAAACACTTTTTTTTTGTCCCCACACCTTCTTTAATAGCTAGCTATACTTATAACAAAAGAATATCCAATTTTGCCACACAAAATGTAAAAAAAAAATTTATAAATGGGGTAACAGTGACTGACCGGCCTATTATTTTGCCATGACATTTATAATGGCTCTATTTCTTTATTTACTGCATAAAACTTGTCATAAAATTTAATATTTATGCTTATATTCGTAGTAGTTGCCTTAGGTGTTGTCGTTTCTCTGTCGTTTCATGTAGAAACGTAAAAAAAAGTAAACTTTAAAATTTCATAAAACCGCAACTTTTGAGCGCCGTCCACCGCTGTATTGAGAATGGTTTTGTTATATTTATTAAGCTTCTAATGAAAGCTTAAAATCATTTTCAGATGCGGAAACCTGCGCAACACGTTTTTTGTTTACGCTTATATACTAGACAAATCTCAATGGGACAATAAAATGCGAGCAATATGTAATGTACTGTTGATGCTTTTATGTTGAATTAGTTGTATATGTAACTAGTGTTACCCAAATGCAAGACCAAGACGAGACTTAGCCAGTCTTAAGTATTGGTTTTGCGTCAATACACCTGGTCCTGGTCTTGGTCTTGGTATTGCGCTTTCAGTCTTGGTCTTGGCCTCGGTCTTGCAGCAAGAGCCTTGCAAGTCTTGCAATTACCTATTAGCCTCTTGCTATTCATTAAACACGTTAGTTTAGATATTAGGACAACGTAACAGAGTAGGTACATTTTGAGCTTAAATTGACGTAGGCATAGTAAAGATAGATAGATATATAAAGAATAAACTAAGCTGTATGGGTAATACGGTCTTTAAAATAAAACTGCTAAATCACCTCAATATTTCGTCATATATTTTTTATGACTTCATCAGGAGGACATCTACAATATTACAAAGAATATGAACCAATAGTAAAATGAAAGATTTAAAAATAATACTTACAAAGTTAAAATATAATAATCAAATTATACGTATTTTAAATTTAGAAATTTTTAAAAAGTCAAAAAACATTTATGTAAACAAGGTATTTTGCTTTTACTAGGTATTTTGTGAAATGTTACAAATATTGAGGTGATTTAGCAGTTTTATTTTAAAGACCGTATTACCCATACAGCTTAGTTTATTCTTCAACGAAGTTCCGGTCGGTACTCCTTTTCAAATGATAGATAGATAGATAGACACAATTCGTTTATTCCATAATGCACAAAATGGCGTGGATACACATCCACTTCAATAACAACAGTGACTATAAAATTTGAAGTTAAATATATGTTTATATAATTAAAATAAATTTTTACATATATAGCATTAATACTACTAAATTGTCGACAATATTATGCATAAAAAAACAAGATCACAAAGTATAAATAATTAAACAAATAGACAAACGAACAAGAAATTAACAATCAACGTATAAATAAAGTTAGGTAGAATTCGTTAGGAAAAGTTCATCAACCGTATATACAGCTTTTTGACTAAGGTGGCGATATAAATGCTTCTTAAAACGTCTCACATCTAGTTACTTTATTCGTTTGAAAGAAGTTTTATATTCTTATGGGTTGCGTAGCGACACTTTTGAAAACTAATGTCTTGTTGTTTGGGGTGGTAGCAGGTAACCGGTTCTTGTGTTCCGTGTAGAGTATTTATGCTGTAATATTTGGTACTTGAAAAGTTCGAAGTTTTCACAGATGAACACTGATGAACCAACACTGAACCTTGAGGGACACCGCGTTCTGTGGTAGTCCAATTAGAATAAGTATACGGCCCACTCAGTATGTCCCTAATTTCAATTATCTGCTGTCTACCCTCCAGATAAGATTTTATGAGTTGCAGACTGTTTCCTCTTACTCCCATAGCTTCAATCTTTTTGAGTACCTTTTTCCGATTAATCTAGAAATATTCCCAGGGTTTTCTCACCATTGTTTATCCAAGTGATTATTTCGTTTATAGCTTGATAAATTACGCTATTAGTACTTCTACCTTTAATATAAGCATTCTGCGCAGCGGAAAAGAGATGATATTTTTCAAGAAAGCGATAAATTCTGTCGTGTATTATCTTCTCAACAGTTTTAGATATATTTTGATATAATTGAGATGGGTGTGTAATTATCAATATTTGATTTTTCTCCTTTTTTTAATATTAGTTTAACCGTTGATTTTTTAAAGTCATTTGGAAATACCCCCGTTTGAAGACATATATTCACTATATGAACTAGCGGATATAAAATATATAGAAAGCATTCCTTCAAAATCCTTACAGGTATTCCATCATGTGCAGTGGCGTTAGTGTTTTTCAGGCCCTGAATTATGTTATATATTTCATTAGGAGTCGCAGGTGCTAGATATAAACTCTGTGAGTTTTGTTAACTTTTCTCGAGAGATATGTTGGTTCCAAACTTCGAACAAATTTGCACTAAATATTTGTTAATATGTGGTAATGCATCTTGTTTACTGCCTATCATTTTTGTTCGAGGCAATATCCTTTACGAGTTTCCACGTAGCTTTAGATCAACCAAATTAATAAAATTAACTTGACAATATTTTAAAGACATTGTTTGTCAAGATAGATAGTGATGGGAAGAGTTGTAGAATAAAGGCAATCTATCTATGCAATTTACCATTTATTTACATAAAAAAATAAATTACAGTACACAATAGCTTTGACGTTCAAGTATACTATACGTGTGAATATAATAGCTTTTAGTGTTACAACGATATGGTTCTGATACTGATACTGGGGGACGTCTATCAACATCGGTATTGAAACCAAATACTTAACAACGCCCAAATCTCAGTTTGGTTTAACTGCGAGACGCAAGAGTCTCGCAGGCTTAGTCTTGTTCTTGCTCAAATCTTGAAAGGTCAATCTTGGTTTTGGTCTTGCTACAATTAGGCGGTCTTAGTCTTGATCTTGGTTTTGCGAAAATGTAAGAAGAAGACCAAGACTGCAAGACTAAGACCGATTTTGGGCAACACTATGTGTAACATCCGCAATTTTTGTTTCATTAAATTTTATTTAATTAATGTATTCTTTGTATACATATTTAATATCAACTAGAAACCTACAGACATAATTTTTATGTTTCCAATATTTTTTTTACGTTTACTTAATCAGAAAAGCGCAACAAAAGCACACCCAGGCGAAACAAAAACGGAAACTTAAAAAATATTACTATGTTCATATTGATTTGTCTATTTATAAGTTATGAACATTAACATTGTTTTATTTAATATAAAAATTCGCGATTATCTTATAAATTTCATTTTTCTAAAAAAATTATCTTTTTATTTTTGATATGAAGACTTACACGTAATGACAAAAAAAACTTGATTGTATCTTCGTAAAAAAAGGTAGCGACACGTAAGTGAATATTTTTTTTTTTAAATATATGAAAACATACTGAGAAAATTTGTTAACATAAATATATATATCTTAGAAACCTGTAAAAAACATAAACTATCGAGATTTAGCGTAACCTTTAACGGCATTTAGCATTGGCACATAGCTTTTTGTTCCGCATTTCCCCAGCTCTAAACCAGTGTGCGCCGTGGTTTTGATAATTACGGTTCCAACATGTGTTTCTGGTCAATCTACCAAATTAATAATTGATAACCATGTCTGTTTGAGTATTTATGCTAAATGTGCTTTTTATTAAGATTAAGGAAAAGGATAACTTCAACGTTATAGTTACATTAAATTAAATTTTGATTGGCCTAATAAATGCTTAAAAACGCTCACTTTATTAATTGAATGCCTTCTATTGCTCAAATAACTTACTGGATGTCAGTAGAAGAGATATGCGATTAGTGGGTAAATTTTTGTGCTTCAAAAAGTCCCCAAAACAAACTTTTTAGGTGTCTGTAACATCCGTAAAGCTTCTAACATCTGCCACCTTTTCTATTTCGTTTATAACATACCAAACGATAGGTTTCTGTGGAAACATCTCTCATGCAAGATATTTGAAATGATATAAGAATGTTTGTTTACTGCAATTATGTATTGTTTGCACCGATACCTTGATCTTGAATTAATTCTAATTGACACGAAAATATGACTCCACTGTATTAAACACGAAATGTTACATTTGAAGGATCACATAAAATGAATCCAAAACTAACGTGTCAGTGTAAACAATCCTCACCAAAACGCATTTACATCTAAAAAAGCATTACTGTTGTCAATATTAAAGTTTTCATTGTAAACACGATATGCAAATGCTACTTTCAAATCCAAGAGTTCAAAAGTTCATCAAAGCCATCAGTTGGCTACAACCAATTTAAGATGTTTGTGGCACCTGGAAGGAATTTTTTCTCGGACGGCCTCTATAACAATAATAATTATTTAAAATAATTAGATACACAGAAATAACAATTCTAAACATACTTACCTTTTAATATGTTTATACTTTTTAAACTTTTCGGTTTCATATCAATTGCAATATAACAGTTTTCATAAATCCCTACTGCCAAATAGTTTTTATCAAAACAAGATTGAGTTATAAAGAATTAAAACATGCTTACCTCAGATTTACATCCTTCATTCATATTCAGATAAACAAGCTTATAACTTTGTAACCGCAATCACTTTACACAGAAAATTTTGCACCATCTGATAATAACTTCTTCTGACAAAGGCAAAAGTGCGCGTGCGCGTTTAACGTTGTACAGGGTAGGCAAATTTCGATGTTTTTATGGGGTACAGATCAAAAGGTAATAGTATAAGAAAAGTAAACACAAGCTTACGGTCTCCTTTTTTGAGTTTGGCTTAGTGATCCAAACAGATTGAAGCTAACTTGTTTAATTCCCAATCTACCACAGGTGTTTTTCAAATTCAGCCATTTTATTTCAACCGTTATAAGTCCGATGCCATAATATATAGAGGAAATATGTTCAGATATATTTTATATGGTTATTTATGAGGAATGCACTGGCATGCTTGATTCTTTTTAAAATTTAGTATTGTACGAATTATTTACAAAATTCTATTTTTTAAATGGAACATCCTGTATATCTTTAGGTAATTTATATATGTTTAATAAGACTACAGGAGACATTCATAAGGTGGCCAATACAGGGATAAATCTGTTGGAACGTGTAACGCAAAATACCCGGGGATTTAAAACCAACAAATATCAATGTAGGTATAATGTTGAGAAGTATAGGTTGCACCCTTATAAATTACCATAAGTTGCGCAAACATTACATCCTCATGATTATTAATATACATACAAGAAATTAGCTAAATAAATCTGGTACTTACTTGAATATTGATTGATACTAGTTACCAGTGATCGTTAGCACTGAAGTATGTTATTTTAATCACTCATGTAGAACATTCTGAATTTTCTATTTCTATTTAGATGATGGCTATAATTAATTTATAATTAAATGGACTTTAGAATCAAACTAATAAATAGCCTATCATACCTACCAAAGATTACTATTTGCCAAATATGCTATTCATCAAAACAAAACTCATAAAAATTTTCGGTGTAGAACTTAAAACTTTAGACTAAAGAAAATTAGAGAAAATTAGAGAAATTTATTATATAATAATGAATGGCCATTATTTTTATATTTTAACAGAGTAATCAGTTTTACTTCAATATAAACTCGTATTCATATAAAAAAAAAAAGTTTTTGAGGATAGCTAAGGTTTCCTCATACTATATTTACCTCCCTCTTGGTAAAATTTACTGATGTTATTCAGCGAACGCATAGGAAGAATTCCTACAAATGCTTACATAAATATATTTATACTATTCGCTTTTAGAGGGCGCTAATCAGTAAACAGTTTGTTGCAGGTTACTGTATATATTTTCTCTACAAAGCTGCGAATACAGCGATTGCCTAAGAGATGGCGCCTTGTATTCTTCGATATCGTAGTCTAGGACTCTAGCCGCTTCTCTGTCCTTGAAATTATACTTAAGCAAAATATGTTCAGTAATTGTTAATTAAAAAGCTTGAATACTTATTATGGGTGTATAAAAATTTTCTTAGGGATTTTTTGAACTGAACGCCCAATAACAGGTCCACTCATTTATGCGTTAAAACAGAAAGGGGTAAATAGCTTCGCTCATGAAATTTGCAATTTTAAACAGCAGGAGGTTTAATACCTATTGATCTCTTAACTACTATTTTGTCGTTAAATGTATAAATCATTAAGGCTGTGCAGAAATTACTTCATATTAGTGAATTAGAATCTAAAAATTGATAGCTTTATATAATGAATGAAAATAAATAAGTATTTGCAGATAATAATATAAAAAATCGAATGTAGGTAACTTATTTAGTGGAAACCAAGATAAATGAAAACTACATCAAATAATTACAATGATATTTTATTTACATGTTTCTTTTATCTATTTATATTATATGCATGTTTTTGTTTATTTTCTCATAATATATACAATTCGCATACCCTTTTCTTTACGCAGTTTATACATTTTTCATTTTTCTTGCACATATATCTACACTCTGTTCGTTAAAAATTGGCGATTACGTCATGTACCTGAACATATACGAATGGTCAAAACACAATACACTCAAAAATTATAGATATAAACGTATATTTGTCGATACATTCCTGGTTTTGGTCTCTTGAGGGATTTTAGTGGCTCTATTGCTTTTCAAGTTTTTGACGTAAATGCTAAAATTTTAACGGGCAGAGGGAAACATTAAATATATTAGTATTATAGATATAACAAAAATATATAGGTAGATGTTACAAATACAAAATGCATAGTTAAGTTTGATTAATGGAAAATCATGTGCATTGTCAAATGTGATGCACTTTCTTCGCAAGTAACCTATCAAGGTCAATACCTTAATTTAAGTAACAATTAGAAGGCAGATTATTTTTGAAAATTCGCACCATATGAAAAAAAGTACAGCACCAACGGAAGCATTAAAGTGGTAATTTCATTAAAATACCTGCAGAACAGTGGAAGTATATCTAGTTTAAAGTCATCTAAACAATGCTTTTCCTATACATACTGCAACGTTTCGTTCAAAATAAGTATATAAAATTAAGACGTATTTATGGCCATTTAATTGTCATCACTGTCGTTATAAAATATCAGTTCTTTTTCCATAATAAAAAAAAGGTAACCACATAGCAAAAATAAATAACAAATATATTTTTACAAGACACATACTCATAATTGTATAGACGGATTAATAACAATATTATAATAATAAAAGTAATTATAATAAGTCCTTTTACGAGAGGCTCCAAAATTCGAAGTACGCAAAACTTTACTGGAGCAGAAAATTGATAAACAATCTTTCAAACGTGCTTTCAATTATCTGCTCAAATAAGTTCACAAGTATTCGATCCAATTTGAGTATTACTCTGTAAAAACAAACACATCAACAAGAACTGTCCTACAGCACATGTAATGCGGTGATATATTTGAATACTGGACTGAACAGATTCACTGGTAACGTAAAGTAATCGGAAAAGAAAACAACCGCCAGACACTTTGATTGCATCCTTGAAGACTAATTAAAAAAAATAAATAATTTCTACAAACTACACCGTCCTCTTTCTTAGTTCACTTGAATATATATATATATATATATTGTTCGGTTAGGTTAGGAAGCTGCTTTTTGAAGAGACCCTTTGGCATTGTAAGCGGATACTTTTTACATAATTATATTTTTAATGTTCCTCTTCATGTCTCATCCTATGTTTCTTTGATTTTTTGTTCTTCTGCAAAGGTATGACGACACAGCTACAACCGCTTCGGACTTTGATGTAATCCAACGTCCACCTGGTCTCTCCAGAAGATCCGCTGGCTGGGAACGAAGGGAAGTACTTGGGCCTCTGATGATGCCTCCTTCCCGGATCCTTAACCAGTGCGTATGTGTAGCTATACTTTTGCACGCACTTGGAACTGTTGTGTAGCTTCCTATCCATGAATCTGCACGGCTTCCCCAGAACGTCCTGGTGGCAGGACAGCTCGTAGAAGCGTTGCTTGTTGTCGCCATCGCGGTACAATTCGACGTATTGATCGTCCTGATTCTTCCCACCTTCCGGTTCGACCATCTCCAACACCGAGGGACAGCAATCCACGCCGGTCCGATTCCGTATCTCCTGCCGGAGAAGAGATTGGTTTTCGCGCGGCTTGAGGAACTTCCCGGCGTTCTTAATTGGTACGTCTTTGCTATAGTAAGGCTCGTACCTGGAACAATAGGGAAAAGAAGATTATTTTTTATATTGATGCCCAGGTAGTGAAGTGATGTAATGTGGCGCTTAATAGACGTCAATATCACGTATATCGACGTCTATTAACACTAAACGTACCACCCACGGTCAAACGACCGCTTTTAAAATTTTCTTTAGGATAGCCTGCATGCGATGTTATTACATCGCCATTTAACTTCATGACATTTCTTCTGTTGTACGTACAATCCATTTTTTATATTACAAAATATATATAAAATACAAAAATATCACAAGGACTGTAGCGTAGTAATAGATAGTATTTTTTTGACACTTGTAGAAACTTCTACAATTTATTTATCGACTTTTTCTGTAATGGTGTTATTGCAAATATACGTATATTATTATTATTGTTATTAGACATATGAATATCCGAGCAGTCTGCCTATCCGAGATTTTATTAATTCGGGACAATTCTTTCCGGAACAGGTGGGTTCCCATTATCAACCAAAGACCGAATGAATTCAGTAAAAATAAGAAAAGATCTATTACCTAAACATGCACCGTTATTTCCATCTAAAAAGGAAACATTACAAGTGCTTTTTCTACGCCTACTTGACCCTTCGAAATACCAAGAATTAACAAGAAATGTGAGTCATTCTACCACTAAAATCTATAAAAATTGAGTGGTAGGGGTAAGGGTACCATTTTCCGATTCAATAAGTTCAATAAGATTTTTCATATACGTATATGGTATCGTATGAGTAACTTTTTCGGTGATTGCATATTTTTCAGTAATTTAAGTTTCTCTATATCGATTTTATGTCCGGTATCGTTTGTATGTTGCGCAACGCTGGACGATTCAAGTCCCATAGCGATAACTTGCTATGTGTTCTTTAAACCTAGTTACAATTGCAAGCTTTGTTTGTCTTCTATCAACCCGCTACAACCGATTTTCTTTTTAAATGCCCGATCTTTCATTGAGTTGAAGTTTATCTTTCGTGTTGCCTAAAAGATTTCTCAGTGTGTTACACGAGGTGAGGGGACATTTCAAATTTTGTCCTTTAAAAATGTCGCCTAAACCTTTTTAAATACGATAGAAAGGCAATTCAACTTTTAACGCCGATTTTCTTCCGGATTTAAAGTTCTGGCACCTCTTACATAGTGTTTATATTGGCATTTCTTTATACTCCGGACTACATCTATAGACGAGTAACCATTGTAGATCGCTAACTTTTTGTTAAGCGCGTATTTTATGAGTCTATTGATTAGGAAATTATTTTTTTTTTCAGAAATTATGCATAGAAATTACTTCGTAAAAATTCTCAGATTTATTCATTTTCATTAAAAAAAAAGCCAACGAAAACAACGTTTGAAAACAGATAAATTGATTGAAGTAATATGAGGATTGAACTTAATTCATTGAGAATAGCTAAAACGGTTACTATAGGCGAACAGCTATTTTCGACTAAAGTAAGATGTAGATTTTGAATCCTTTAAACCTTTTAAATCGGCTGATTTGGACGGCATTTTCACGACACTCCTACAACAGGGCCTGGATGCGCTATTCCTTAGTTCCCTTATCCCCTCCTAGTTATAGTTTTATGTACCCTCCTAAGGGCAACCTTCGCGATGGGTTACACGCCATACAGCTGGAGAAAGGCCGGGGCGGTATTTATTCCTAAACAGAGCAAGGCGTCCTATATGGAAGCCAAGTCGTACCGGCCGATCAGCCTTACCTCATTTTTTCTCAAAGCCCTCGAGAAGATAATTGACAAGCACCTAAGGGACTCGACTCTGGCAAGGTTGCCTCTTTACGAGAACCAATTTGTTTATCAAATTGGTAAATCTTGCGAGCGGACCATTCTTGACCTGGCTCACTGAGTGGAAATTGCCTTCGGCAACAAAGAAATCGTACTAGCGACCTTCCTGCACGTTGAGGGCACCTTTGACAGGGCGTCGTTGTCGATGGAAAGGGCGCTGCGAAAACATGTAGTCGAGCCAACGATTACGAAGTGGATCGGAACATGATAAGAAACAGAAAGGTTCACGTGTCGCAGAACTTCACGATTAGGGCGGCTGTGGCAGCAAGCTGTCCGCATGACGGCGTACTGTCACCACTGCTATAGTGCCTTGTGGTGGACGGCCTTCTCTTTGAACTTCGGAGGGTGAACATTCATGCGCAGGGCTATGCCGATGACATCACCATTCTTGTCTGTGGGAAATTGAAGGCGTGGTATCCGAAAGGATGCAGGTCGCACTTAGGCTTGTAGAGAAGTGGTGTATAAGAGAGGATCTTAATGTCAACTCTAGTAAAACGACTATGGTTCCGTTCACATGAAGGAGGAAGCTTCCAAAACTCCAGTGTCCCATTATATTTGGCTCTAAAATACTCGTATCAACCGAGGTTAAATATCTGGGCGTTTTCTTGGACGCCAAACTGCTGGACAAACCACACCTAACGAACAAAGCCAGAAGAAACTTCTGAGTCTGTAGAGGTATGTTCGGCAAAATGCGGGGGCTAAAGTCTGCAATGATACGCTGGCTATACACGAAAGTCATAGTACTCTCTATAACTTACGCCTTGCTAGTTTGGTGGCATAAAGCAAATCTAGGCTATAAGTGCGCTTAGTAAAATCCAAAGGATTGCCTGTTTGGGCATCTCGGTAGCCATGTCATCGACGCCGACTTCCCTCGCTGTAGTTGGTGTTGTGGTCTGAAGCAACCCTAGCGGCTTACAGAGCAATATGTAGTAGATGCAGCGCTTCTCCGGCAAGGTCGGAGAACACACCAGAATCTTCAACTAAATCGAACATACAGGTACCATTATCCGTAAAGGCGGATAAGATCTGGCCAGTTTTCAGCTTCTCTGAGGGATACAGTGTTGATATCTCCAGCAGGGAAACTGCAATACCGTACATACGCAAACCAAATCAAGGTCTATCCCGTTGGTTTGTCGATGCCCCGCAAATGCATAATGGCATGGGCATTGGAATTCGGAGGGACGGAGAACGGAACGACGAGGCTTTCAACCTAGGGGGGCCTCTAGGCTCACTATTTTCCAGGCCGAAATTATTGCAATCCAGACTTGTGCTGAGGGCATTTCAAACTGCTTGCACAAGAATGGAAAGGTACAACCTGACTAAGATGGGAAAAAAGATGTAGATTTTACACAATACATGTCCAACAAGTTTGATAAACTTAGAATAAAATTTTGGTTAGCATCAGCCGTCGACAATAAATACTATCATAACGTGAATGAACTTCCATATTTGGGAAAAGATGACAACAGGCCATCGTAAGTACCATTATCTGAATATATTGTGTTCAAATTCATGGCACCATTTACGAGTTACGGAAGGACTGTAACCACACGACAATTTTTTTACAAGTAAATCTTTAGCAACAAAACTCCTACCAAAATGCACTACGCTGGTTGGAGCTATCCGCTCAAATAAGAGGGAATTACCAATAATTGCGGAACAGAAGAAAGATAATATGAAACGCTTTTCAAAAAACTTTTTTAAATCAGATAATGCTATACTTACTTATAGTTATGTAATGCTCGAAGGATCAATCTGTAAAAATTGAAATAAACGTAAATGTGTTCCTAAGGATGTTTCATATAACAACCAAACCAAATTCCATGTGACCATGACCGACCAAATAGCAAAGTCTCGCACATGACCTGTCCAAATATTGTATAAGAAAACGTTGCGAGAAAATATATCGAAGCAAGATTTTTCTACTCCAGTTAGCAATTAAACTTTGCCGTTGATTATTGGGAAGCTCCTAAAAATATGGAAAGGACATTGATTAATTTTGCGACAGATTCTCATAAACGTAGAACGTGCCAAGTATAGGAAAGGCAATAAAACGACAAAAAAATTTATTCTAAATGTGGGAAATATGTTTGCGGAAAATGGACATTCGAGGCTCCTTTTGGTGTGGTCATTTAACTAGACAAAAGAGTGTATATCGGTAAGATTAGTGTTATTTTATGCCACTCTGCCACGTGGGCGATAACCTATGATCATTAACAAATTCATTGATCTTAACAATTTCCTAAATCTTATCCATTTCATACTACGAAATAATACTTACCAATTGTCGAACTTAAATCCACTACTCCTCTCCGATCGGGATAACAGCAAGGTGGTATTGAAGTGTTCTTGTGAAAGTACAGGAATCAAAACAGTTGTCAAACTAAACACCTGAAAAAAAAAATTGAATCAAATGGTAACATTATAAGCGAAAAAGTGTTAAAAATTGCAAAAATAGTTTCATTCTTCCCGATCTTAGCTGCGTAAGCTTGATTATATTTAGTGATACAACGAAGAAAACCAATAACTCATAAACTTTTGCTATAAGCTTGCTAGTAATCGAAATAAATAAATCTGTCTGAGTTGAATATATCTAAATAAATTATAAGTTCGAAGCAAAATAAAATGTAGTGGTAAGTTGCAACAAAATATTTTGTTCTTAACAATATATTTGCAACTTAAATGCAGACAATAGCGCCACCTGTAAAAGCGAAATCAAATGACACCCGGCACTTGATCGCGCCAAGTCTGTAAAACCTGTTAAATGTACTCTTGCTTGGTTTTGATGTCTATGCTTTTTGGCATTCGTAGAAAATGGATAAACATTTATTTCTCCTTTTTAACTTTGATATTAGGAGAATTAATAATCTAAAAGCAGATTCAAGTGTGTTGTACCATCATATGAAATATTGATAAAAATCAAATGCGTTTTTTTACATGGGAACACCTATAATGTATAGAAATAGCGTGTCATGGGTATTATTAAAGCTCGCGTTCAACACTTAAGACAAATGGTCACATTTTACGAAATTATCGTTTTCTTTGTCACACTTACATGCACTAAAAATTGGTTTCTTTTACGAAATTTAATACGCACGCATTAAACTATATATGTATTTATAGAGTTTCTCTGTTCTATGCAATATTGATAGATATTTATAAAGATCACTACGTCAAAGTGTAAGATCCTAGATAAATTAACAACAAACACAAGATAAAAAATACACCAACATGCATGTAAAATATTATTTCGGCGCATAATAGTGTGCCAAAATAATGTTATATGAGTTATTGAAATTATTTATATTATTTTTCAATATTTTTGGTTATTTATAATGTCAATTTTCTGATAAAGAAAGTGACAAAATAGTTAAAAATTAAGAAACGTTCTCAGTAGAAGCCTTTACTTCTAATAAATATAATTAGGTACCTAATAATAAATATATTCTGATAGTTGTTTTGTAAGCCAGAATCCACTGAAAGAAACGGCTACTTTGTTTTCATTAAAACTGCATCATTTTGCTTTTTTTACCGCGTCTCTTTCTGCTCTTCTCTATTATTGCTGTACACCACAGGTTTCGGCACGGGCTGGAATAACTTCTAATGATACTTCCATTGCTAGCGGCATCTTTTGAAATTTTAAACCACACTAACTGTGCTACCTAAAGTGCTAAATCTTTACAGTGGCTTACAAAGTATAAGAGATACTTCTTAGAAAATGGGTTTTACCAATTCTTCAAACAAACAAATTAGATTGGCCAGAGATACTATAAACCAAGGTATATACTATGCTATGTATGTATAATAGTCTCCGGTGTCACCTAATCCTAATCTTCGAATAGAACTTAATCATGTAACAACTGCTACCTGCATTCAAACGTATCTGGCTACCATAACGTACAGCTCTATTCTAGGTAAGTTGACAGTAACAGTAACAATAACATTAAACTATATGGTGTACGTACACATGAAATAACTTACAATTATAAAGTGATAACTTATGGAGTTGTGCTGTTTAATGCTGCACGTGTTATGGATCCATATAATATGTGATAAACACTGAAAGGTAACTAAAAACATGACAACTACAAGAGATATAGGTAGGTGTTTCAACAGAAAATCTGGGTACTTATGGTCTATATACCCTAAATGTTCTTGTTGCATATCACTGCACGTTCAGTATGCATATGTAAAGGAGTAATAATATTTTTTTGTCGTTAATAATAACACGGAATGGAAATGATAATTGATTATTGTCAGTTAATCACACAAAAATCCAAACATCATATCAGAATTGTATATAAAATAAGATGCAATGGAAGTAAATGACAACTGCAGAATCAGGCATATTTTGTTTTCAAATATTGATTGTAATTAAATACTGCAATTACTTGTAACAAGACAAAAAATATTTGGTTCAAATATTTGCCTAGATAGATCTACCTTTGAAGGTGGGGATAAAATCTGTTTAGATATGAATGTTAGATGGGATTGAAAGGTAGCTAATAAAGCATAGTATTAATAACTTTTGCATCGTTTTTTGATTGATGATTTCATTACCGATGTGGAATATCTTCAGCTGTTAAAGGATTTTCTCGTTTTACATGTTTTGTTAGAGATAATTATTGCTAATGATATTTTCTGGGAGATATTTGCCTGCTATTAATTCCTATTCTATTATTCTATTGCATATAAATTTGATGAGACTTGGATATTTTTCTAAACGTGTGACGTTAAATTTTATCGAAGCCATCATAAGCACGTCCGTCGCTTATATTGGGCAATGTTAAGGTCATCGATTTGGAAATAAACAGCTACATAATATTAATAATAAAGTTCACTGAAATTTTGAAGAATACAGGCGAAAAATTAAAGATTAATTGCTAGTAATTCCAAGAAGTCCGAAATCATGAACAGCAGCCTAGAGATAGAGGCATTATGGAAAAAGTATTGGACATGAATAGGACCTACTATGGTCCTATGAAATTACATAGAAGTGAAATACTTACAAGGCAAATAATTATTTATGGGATTATAAATCGTAATAAGGCTAATAATTATGTGCGCAATGGAAATGGTTAAAGTGGAGAAAGACCTGAAGAAAGTAATATATTGGAGTGACAACTAGGAATAGGAAAATGTGAGGGAAAATTTGCAGAAAGGAAGTGATATGATCCTGCTCAACCAAGAGTATCTAGCAACCATATAAAGTGTAACCCTAGATTGGATATACTAAGCAGGTGGTGTTGTAAAACATAATGAGATAACATTGCTGCAGAACATGAAAAGAGAGAATCAAGCAAACTCTATTTTACTTACTCATCATGTGGATAGCATGTCATTAATTATCAGAACATTTGCTGTAATTCTAGATACAATTTTGACGGAAAATGTTTATGGAAGGATTGGTGTTCAAGTATAAGTTACAAAAGTGCCTTTATGAAAGCGCTCTGTATATTTGTCATTCCTACATATTGCTAGTCACATTACGCATACCAAACACTATATATTTACCGGTATTAAATCATTACAAGCCATTCATGTCATCTTCCAGTGAAAACATTCGCATATTTCTTACGTGCGTTCATTTGTTCTCGATGCATGACATCGATAATAGTAGTTATAGTTGTATAGTACTTTCACTGGTCACAAAAATCGTGCTTTACTTAATCTGATCGACGACAACCCCAACCTTTTCATACAATATTTATGGTACCATTTTACATAATGCCGATACGTCGTGATTAGATAAATATATGGAGAAATAAGAGATTTATGCGACATGTTATGACAAAGATAACTTGCTGAATCTGATTATGATTGATTTTATTGTACTGTAGGTAGGTATGTTATTTCATTGATTTGCAAATAACAACTTAAAGTGCAGGTTTAAATCGTAAATGGGCACTAGTGAAAGCTTGATTTACTTTGCTAAAGTATGGTAATAATGTAACTACGCCAAAAACCCAAATACGTATACAAGTACATCTTTCGCTTTTATGCAGCCTCAATTTTATTCGTTTTTTATCTTACATTAAAGTAGAAACATAATCTGACCGCATCGCCAGACAAGCTAATATACATCAACTCTGTCCATATTTAGAGCTGCATATCTGAAGATGCCGAAAATGCAGATGCAATCAACGGTGCCGGACTATATCGTGGACACACAGTGTCTGAGCTTGCGTGCGTCTTTAATTTATTCGCACGTCGATTCTTACCTCGCCGGGAGCCAGGCTTACATAAATAACGAGCAAAATCTAAGAGCTCGCCGATCTCGTAAAAGGGGCCCGCTCATTTTGGCACACTTATAACACTCAATTTTAGTCTTAGGGGCATTTAATTTAGGAATATCCACCTGCTCGTGTTCCTCGGCTTTTTGCTCTCTTTCGTCTTTTACATCGAACTGTACGTATGCATGCTGAACCCGTTGAAATATAATGGAAGCAGAAATGCACGCGTAATGATGGTTTATACTGCGTTTCGATGGATTTATATTAGGATTCGTTTAAAATATAGTCGATCTGTCTGACTCTAGAGAGGAATTTGGAACAATTAGAGAAAATATTGGCTAAGAATTATTCTTTATTACTTCGAATCGTACAGTAATCAAACCCTATTTAAATCTACTCATGAATCAATAAAATTTTATTGCAACATCTTCCATTCGTTATTACATTATTTATCTTTATTTTTTTTTATCGCAAATTACCTCCACTAGATTTTATGTGTTCGCAAGACGAGTTACATCTTTTTACATTCTTTAGACGACTGATGAATTTTAAGGTCAAAGACATAAAAGAACACCAATCGGTTTCAAATGATCGCAGGACAAATGTGAGGTTATTGGAAATGCCAACAGATGTAATGCTTGTAAAATCAAACCATTCAAAATGCTGGCCGTGAAATACCGTATATAAATGTCGTAAATAGATGGATAAATACCGTAAATAGATGGATTCATGATGAAATAAGGGGTAATCATCAGAGTTCAAGTATAATGTTATGCTATGTATGCTAGGTATACCAACTTTATAATGTTTTCGACTTAGCTAACGATAGGATCTTATTCAAATTTACTGAATTTCTGCCCTGGGGATGCAATAATATTTTGATTGTCTGAAATTTGCCAATACTGAACGCAAAGTAAAAATATATTTAACTTCTTACTACCTTGCTAATCCTTGATTAAATTTGGAGTCATCAGCATTATTGCTTAGTTTATTAATCACAAGTAGTTCGTTATTTATCTCTAATACACAGAAATTAATTTTAATTTTGTAGAATTGATGGCAGATTCTAGAAAATACGTTATAAACTGTTTCTTGGCAATAACTGTAACTGCAGTTTCGCTATTTAAGACTGTTTTTTCTAGCATTTACCCGTAAAGAAGTAATGAACATGTTTCTAAATATTGAATGAGTTCTTGGATCCTCTTTTTGGCTAAGCACTTTGTAAATGTCCTTTAATTTTACAATAACTATATATTATATTAATTTTGTCGCAGTTACTTGCTTTTTTTTCCTTCCTTTTTTGTTCTGTTACTTGAATTTTCAGTCGTTTGCTTTATTTTTCTGAAATTTGTTTCCTGTCTGAGCATGTTGCTACTGCTATCGCCTTTAGTTGCAAAGATATTTTTGAACCGTGGTAGCTGGATTTCAACAGCGATAACTGCCTAGTATAACCTGCTTTTGTAGTATTGTAGCAACATTTCTCACAGGTAGGTAGCTCCAACAAAAATTTCTGCAATAACTAATGGTATAGTACTTTAGTATCACCTCAATATATTCACCATTTCATTGTAAGATTTCTCTGTTAACTCTTCCGGTGCAAGCTCGTCACATAGTAATTATACGTGCCAAGACATGAGGATTAAAGGGCAATATAATAGCCAACGAACTAGCCAAGGAGGGCTCTAAAAGACACTTCATAGGTCCAGAGTCCGTATGTGGAATTACCAAGGACTCTTATAAAAAACAAGGGAGATTCGGGCCTGGTTAGATAAAGAAAGTACAAAGAAATGGAGGTCGACTGAAGTTCAACTCCATACTAAAGCACTAATAGGGGTTGGGGATGCTAAATTCTCTGATAACCTACTCAGACGCAGCGAGAAAGAAGTTGAAACCACTACTGAATTGGTAAGTAGACACTGTCCCCCGAAAAAGAATCTATACAACACAAGTCGAGTAAGCGAACCGTGGTGGAGAAGATGCCAACTACAGGAGGAGACGAGTTTACATGTAATCTGCACAGGTGAGGAATTGAAGGTACTCAGGCAGAAATATTTCGGGAAGGGTCTATTGGAGCCCTCGAGGATTCTCAAGTTTCACTGGGCGAGACACTGGCCTGTATAGAGAACACCAAGCTGCTGGAGTGGAAGTAAGAGATTTAATAGGGACGCTACAATGAGCACCTAGATCAAGTGCCTGGACTATAGGTACCCACCCTAATTTTAAAAAAAAGCTATCACGCGCTTCAGCACCCTTGTGTTGTAGTAGGTATGGTAATTTGCCGTCCACTTCAACAGAAAGTAACTTGGAAGCTCTATCGAGTCGTTTTACTCATTCAGTCATTTAAAACCGGGAAAACCATGCTGGTCGCCGTCATATTTGTTACAGCATTAGTCGCCATCTTATACTGTAATCAATTCCCTCTAATTGTAATAGCTCACATATCCTCGCCTCCAATTTGTTGGGGACCGTTGGTTGTGGACGTAGTAATAGTAAATTTGAAGCTGTTTTTTATTCACTATATTTATATTTCGTAATATAACAATTTAAAATTACGTTGTAACTCTAAGTGACATTTAATCATATTTCATAATAATCATATCTATTTACCTTGAATTGCATTTTGAAGGCACTGTTGATTACTTGCTAAGCTACGCTTGGCGCCTGGTGGCGCCAGTATCGATCTTTTGACCAATCACAAGGAAGCATGTTTTGTTGTTGTGGATTTGTATACGTTATTCCCTATTTCTACGTTTTTGAAGTTTGTAATCAGTTGGAGTTCTAAATATGCTGATATCTTTGTGATTTGTGACTGCAATATAGCTAAGAATGTAATTATTACGAATATTTGCAATAATAGGTAGCTGAAGAAAATGTTATGTACCATGACTTTTTAATAATAAATAGTATTTGAAGGCAATGTAAATGCATTTATTTTCATTTACCTTCCATTTTCTGTTCTAATATACATTTAAATATGTTTTAGATAATGTGTTTTTTAATAGATTTGGAACTTGGTTTTGAAACATGCCGCGTGAAGTTATACGCATTGTTAGGCGGAGTGGAACGCAATATAGTAGCGGTTTTTTAGTTTAATATTTAGGATGGGTAAACATAAAAAATTAAATGCAGCAAAATACGAATCCAAGAGCGGGGATACAGATAATTCTACGCGCTAAGAATACGGTAAATTTATGACAGAGAAACTAATAGGAAACATTAAACGTTATTATGCCAAATCACCTAATAAATGACAAAAATACTCCAAACTGTGGCACTGGTAATACTGTAAACTTCTCCTAGACCACTCACTACAAACTGCACTAAATTGGACGTACGTTTCAGTAGCAAAGCTATCATCATCAGCAAAAACACTGAACAGTTCAATGTTTCTGCTGATGGTGATATTTAGCAATTATAGTTTGACTAATTGTAACTTTGATGTCAATTACGCTTGGTTAATTCTTTATGCCAGTTAAATGTTGTTCAAGGTTGAGTAATATAATGTTAAAATATCGTTGCCCTGACGATACTGATTGCAAGTGTAAAGATCTAATGGTGAACAGCACAACCTTTTTTAATAGTCCACAAGGTATCTCGTCCGGCCCAGAACTATATTTAATTGTTTAGACGACTACAGATCTGTTCTGTTCGGTGTACGGAAGAAAGAAAATTCCTATGACATCCCAAAAAAATTACATCTTCATAATACGACTCCGTCACACACACCTGTGCATGAGTTTAACATCTGTATAATCGCGATCTCAAACACTATCTTGGGAAAAGAAACCAACCACCATTTGAATCGGCAAAACTCATAAATCTGCACGCGCAATAAATATCTGCCTCTAAAGATGTTATCATCATACCGCATGCTTCCCAAAGAACCTCTCATTAAATGCCGACTTATATTCTTTAACGTGTTAATCATACGATAACGCCAAATTATGTAATTAAGATACATTTTGGTTGCGTCTGTACTTGTTCGAGGACGGCTCGGGTAAAAGCAAAATTAAAGAAAGGAATTACGATGGAAAAAAGAGAAGAGATTTGTGACGCAAATGAGTCGATTAAGAATGATATTTATGTCTTTGTTTCCTCTTGTATGTTCAGTGTTGGTTCATTTTAAACAGGTTAATGTTAATAATGTGTAGATGACTTCAGGTGTTATTTTTTAATAGGACGAATAGATCTACACACCACTAAATTTTTTACAAATTTTTAGTTGTAAATGCAGTGTATGCCATTTTACAGTATAAATCAAAAATCTAGTGAAATTGCATATAAAATCGTTGATAACAAAATGGCGTGGGATTTATTATATAAATAAAATGATAATTATATGAGACAATAAACAATAGCACTTTTCAAAAACTTGTGAAGATTGAAGAGATTCATTCTTGAACTTAACCAAAATGAACACAAGTGTGAACCGATTATCATATAACTTATTATGTAATTTAATATTTGACAAATATTGCCTTCTAAAAATCGTAATAACTATATAAACTGGGTCCCAAAAATTTGCAACCCCTTGAAGGAGCTGAGTTAGAAAACTGAAATTTGGGCAAGTTTCAAGTAGTAAATCATAGCTACTAGTGTTCATTAGTAAATCACAACTATTGGAAAAAACCATTATTTATGCACTGTCTAACTCTGGGAGGCACGCTCTGAATGAGATGTTCAATAGCATCTTGTGGGATCTCATCTCAAGGTGTTTGCTGCTTTTGGTAAACGCCTTATATAGCGATCCTTTATATCCCACACATGCTCGATGGGGTTTAAATCCGAAGAACGAGCAGGCCAGGGGAAAATTTCTATTTCCTCTTCGGGTATGAAGTTCTGAGAGATGTGAGGGATATGATTAGCAGCGACTTTTTACGTGCAGCCCGTTGCTTTCTTAAGATTTCAGCTTTGTGACTGACCTCCTTCGAAGTGTTGCAATTATCTTGGCAGGTAGTTTACTCCCAAATCATAGATCTTTACTTTTTCAGTTATAATCTATTATTTATGGAATATACTGTGATCTATACAGTGTGTCCCCGGATGGACTGAACAAGAGGGAATTTTTTTTATTTGGGACTTTACGCAAAAATGTCATTCTTTATATAAAATTTTGCTTGGTTCAAAATCACCAATTCTGAAAGAAAAATATAAATATTTTTTTAGCAACTGAGAAAATTACAGAAACACACTTGAGGTGAAGAAAACACGTTTTTTTTTTAACGTGGTATCCTTCAACCTCTACACACTTTTCAATTCTACGTACAAATTCATTATAAACATTGTGAATCGTATCTTCAGTGATAGAATTGACCACTTCCGTAGCTTTTTTATACATAACACCACACCACACATTAAACCTTTTTGTAATACTGACTTCTAGTTGCAATTTTGAAATTAAAATGCTCTCGACCAAAATCTACAGTTTTGTAAGTTTTCCATTGGTTGTAAATGTCGATTTATCCGAAAAAAAAAACGTGTTTTGGCGGAAATTTCGATTTACAAACTGATTTTCTTCTACCCATAAGCAAAATTTTAAACGCAAAGCATCATCAGCATTTCTTAATTCATGTACAAAAATAGTTTTATAAGATTTAATTTTGTTTTCGTTAGAAATTCTTTGTAAATTTCATTTCTTTTTACCAAAGTTTGTAAAGCATGTTTGCACACGTGAACCTTAGGAAACTTCTATTGAGGTTTTTAAATTCCAAAGTTATAAGAGTGTTCCAAAGTTAGTGTTACTATTAAGTAAATTTCAATAAAGATTCACAAATACGTAATGACATTGACAAATAATACATAACTTGATCTATTTATTAGGTTATCATAAAATATGGTCAGGATAACCTGATTTAGATAAAAGCATGAAACTTAGAAACTTTCCTACTTCAATTTTTGTGTTTTTGTAATTTTCTCAGTTGCTAAAAGAAATATTTAGATTTTTATTTCAGAATTGGGGGTTTCGAGACAAGCAATTTTTTTTTATAAAGAATGAAATTTTTGCGTGAAGTTCCACATATTTTTTATACACTTTTATTATTACTACTACTGTTATTTATGAAAACATTAGATTAGGGTTTATATTTGCACCTGTTTAAATATAATATAGTTTTCGAGGTAATATGTGGAATGTAGATGAAAAAACATTCATTGATCTATTATATGGATGTAAAGGATATTGAAATGTATATTCATTACTTGGGAAATTTTTTATTTGCTTTAATAATATAGTCTTTATTGGAAGCCCTTACATACTATGTACATAATCATACAACAAAACATAAATTCGACGTAGGAGGTACTTAATAGTAATTAGAAAAACACAGTTGAATAAATATACACGCACCTCCATATAGAAATATCCAGAAGACAAAAAAAGAGGAAGCCACTATTAGTATTTTAAAGGACGTACCCAATCACAAGGCGAGGTTCAGGAAAGAATTCTGTTTTTCAATCCGACCTGGATTTTAATTAAATTATATACATTGTTGTAATATATGTAATACCAGAGAAAACAGGCAAAACACGGTAACTATAACGTTATTACGTGTAACGTCCCCAAAATATAAAATTACTGTACTTTTTGACAGTGTAGTGTAAGATAGTAAAAGTTTATCATGGACTTAGCGATGATTAGTTTCAAGTCAGCAACAGGCATTTTTTAATAACAACAGTCCGTAGTGAAGGCCGAGTCCCTGAATTTCTTATGGACGAGCTCAGCAGCAGGTTCTGGGCATAACCTCTTTCTGCTGTCGATTGCACTACGGGGTAATTTTATCCCATCCTACTCGAGGTACCACTATGCAAGCAAAACACTGCGGTCTGGGTCAATTAAGTTCGATAAAAAAATCTCCTGACCTGTCATGTCGTGGCTAATGGTCCTCATCCGGAATAACAGCGCCGGTCGTAGAGCGAAACTTCTCACATACTACTATTATACCATGTTCCGAAAGGGGCGGGAATCTGGGCTTAGCTGAACAGGTTGAGAAGAAATAAACTCAGCAAAAACCTAAATCCTAAGGTGACGGACTAGACCGATGGGATGCGTGGTTGGATAGGCGACCAGTATCCGCTAATCCAATCCCACCAAGCTAGTAGTGTTATGTGATCCGTGCCGAGGGATGGCTAGCACCTGGGATGGGCACGAACGTAGCCTCTGGGAAACTGAGCGACCTTTCAGAGTACCCAGCCTTGCACTTATGCAGAAAGCACCGCAGGTATGGACAATCCTTTCCTCTTACTCTGTATGGACCAGAGTAATGAGGTTTTAAAATCAGAACGGAGGGTTCAGGAGAGGGCACTGGAAGCCCCTTCTAGCGGGACTCCGGAAACCGATGACACTATCTCGGAGGTGAGTACCAGACAAGACAGTGACACTGCCGAAAACATTGTTGCAGGAGTGCAGCAAAAAAAAAATATCTGGCGCCCAAATCACGAAACTGAGTAGGCAAAGGAAAATGGAGGAGGGTACGTAGACCGAACAGAAACCACGTCGCCGTGACTCTAAAAGATCCCTCAAGGCGGGAGGTGCAAACTTGGCCGCTGAGGAAACAAAGCAGAAACCCAAGGTGGGGGGCGAGAGTCAGACCACTGAGCGTAAAAAGAAGGCGGTCGAGGGCAGCAAGAAAAGACCTCGACAGGACTCTAAAACGCCACCGTAGACCTCGAAAAGACCCAAGGGTACCTATAGCGAAGCAGCGTCAAGACTATGGATGGCAATAACTGAGTAATGTCATTCGGAAAAACCCCTGAATTAAGAACAAACGGATCTCATTTAGGAAAAAGGCACACTGGGATGAAAAAACTGAACAATTTCACGGAAAGACTCTTATTAAGGGACAATCAAAGAAGAAGATTGAAGAACTACTGCAGCTTAGTAGGAATCACCTTCGCACCGTAACAGGTCTCCTTACAAGGCACTGTGCACTGAAAGGATGCCTACAGAAAATTGGGATGGACACTGGAGATACTAACTGCAGACTGTGACTACCAGCCAAAGACCTGTACAGATTAATACAGGGTAACTAAGATACTGAAATGGTTGATATAATTTAATGGGTAAGAGAAATATGAGACCAAATACAAAAAGCGAAGAGACTGCAGTGTTTCCGGAGGCTTCGTGGTCAGACGGCTCCCACAACAACAAAAAAAAAACAGCATCAGTCATTGCTTCAGGGCGAATGAGTACTAATTCCTCATCAATTGTCTAATACAGATATTAGCAAACACTGTATTTTACTCATATTATTTTTCCTGCAGGTCGCAGCAGTTTTCAAAATAGTAATACAAATACGAAATATCCACTCCATCAGACATTATATTCGTCTTTGAATTGAAGTTAATTGAATTGAAAACATTGAATTAAAACACCATCTTGCTTATATATGTTTATACACAGACTGTCTAAAGTCATTCGAATTATAAATGGTAGATATGAGGTTTATATTAACGTTAATGAGTATATAGCAAAAAAAATGTTGTCAAATACTTAATAAATGAAGTAACACGTTTATGGTGTTTTTATTATCATATACACCTTATAGTGGCTTATAATTAATACAGTTCCTCTCACATAGCGCTAACCACCATAATGGTCAATAAACTACACTGAAATATATGAGGAATTATCAGGAACCGATAGCGGGCATTTAATTTCCTTTGCAATAGACTCGTGTATGTAGCAATCTCAATTTTTTTATTGGTAACAATTTTATGTCCGTAAATAACTTTCATGTTTGATAGAAGATATTCGTTTTGTTGGTTCATTAGCTTTGCCCAGCATACAAATGTTTATAGGCAGGTATATCTATCTATAGGTTATTTGAATAACAAATTTGAGTTTAATATAATTAACAAATTTATTACAAGCACACTAAAAGTGTATCGACAAGAAAATGTTTCTAATCAATAGTAAGCGGTGTTGATTAGATTGGATTAAGTTGTAACAAATTAATGTATTTTTGCTTTTAACTGTAATGATTAGGAGTAATTTTTCTCAAGAAAAATGTTTCTCCTCATGCAGGAAAAAAGCAGAAATACGTTAATTTGTTATTTTCTCACTGTAAAAAACTTGCAATCTCTGCCTACCAAGTTGTGTTTGGTCAGAATCGTAAGAACAATTAAGCCTGCAGCAAATGTGCTCGGGAATTTCTTTAAAAATCGAGAAAAGAATTAATTATCTTCTTTTGCGTTCAACACGTTGATTTGGGCATGTAGAAAGAAACGGAAAACATAAAATTAATTTTCTTCCTTTGCCCTTAGCACATTTATTTGGCCTTGAGGAAGAAACGCAAGACATTTTCTCAAAGCTGCTTGCGATCTTCTATTTAATGGTGTATTTGCACTTTTCCCCTGGCACCATTTTGTATTTTGATACCACTAGATATTTTTTCTAACTTCAACTATTAATTATCGAAGAACTCATTTTAAGATCGAAAACAACGTAGCCATGCCTTTTGAAACTGACAAATACTTCAATATTTATATCTTGCTTGTTTTTGTTTCATCATTTTTTTCTCTCTATTACCTTATTCTACTCATTTAACTGTTATGTTGCAGAGGTCTCGGGATGTAACTTAAAATTTCTAGAATTATTGAAACTTCGGTCTCTTACTGTACTCTTGGGATTCCGTGTTGAAACGGCATCCTAGAACTGTTTCTGGGTGAAGGTTCAGAATATTCTTTGAAAATTTAGTGTGGAAAGTTACCGCAACTAAATAAATTGAGGTAGTCAGACTATGTTTGACGAGTTTCTTGTATAATTTGAAGGACTGCTTTGACTTGTTATCATTCTGAAACCGACACCTGTTTCCACAGAAATGTAATCTACAATCATGCAAATCAGTATGTAAGCAATTCAAAATATATTTGTTCGATTAAGTTCGTTTTTTTTTCTCATGAAGCCTGGTTACTTTAACAGGTGTTATAAGTTCGCAATGTACTAGAATGTAAAAAAATCCTATGTGAGAATGCAAAAAGCATATTTTCAAGGTTATCTTATAGCCCAATGCTTGGGAACTGTTAAGAAGAAGAAAAAAGTGTGTGTCACGCTCTTAAACTCATTCGAAGAGGCTCATTCTAAATCGCTTATGATTACTTCAATTTTTTGATCTTATTCTACTGCGCGAGTTTGGGATCATATAAGAATTTCCTCCCTTACTTCTGCATCAGATATATTAGAATTTTTGAAATCATATCTTCTTTTTGCTAATTGCTTTGATGAAGTTATTCACCAGATTTAATTTTATGTGTAGCTGTGGTAATAGAATTTTATGGGACTTCACCAAAGAATAATTATGCTCTTTTCTTCAAGTGTATCATTGGATCCTGATTGCTCATAGCTTCCGAATATAATGCAACTGTATCGTCTCATTTACGAGGGAAACAGCAATACTTTGTAAATCCAAGTAGAATTGCAACTCGTTCGAAGAGGCCCATTATAAATCCTTTATGATTACTTCAAATTCTTAATCTTGTTCTACCGCATGGATCCGTCCTACAAGAATTTCCTCCTTTAGTTTTGCATCAATTACATTAGGAATCTTTTGTGCAGGGCATGAAATTATGTTCCTTTTTTGCCAATTGCTTGATGAAGTTAATTTAATGTGTAGTTGTGGTTACAGAATGTAGTAGCATTGGATTCTGATTGCTCATTGCTTGCTCATAATGAAACTGTATTGCCCAATTGTCCCATTCACAAAAGAAACATATATTTTGTAAATCCAAGTTCTGATCTATTCTATTACCCAATGGAATTGACTATTTTGAGATAAGTGCTGATATACTGCGTGTAGGTTGTGCAATTGATTTTATGAGCATAAGTGTTATATATTCATTTGTCAAGTCACTCTTTCAGTTTTCGTTTCTAACCTTATGCTAGCATCAATTGTTATCATTGTGCAGCATGAAAATCTGTCTTCGGTTGAAAAATATTGAGCAATGTTTTCTGGTGACTCCAAAATACGGAGGTGTGCTTAACTGAAGCTAACAGTTTCCAACCCTGCAATATTAATCCTAATAATCCTGTTTGAGTTGTTGGTAACTTGAGTTGCGTGTCCTCCAGAGATGTCAGTCAAACAGTCTAAATCGGTATACCAGAAATCTGAAACAAGTTTCTTTATCTCTGCATGAACATCATCTTCGTTCGAAACATCGACCCGACTTAGTACTGGTAAAGCTTCCGAAAGAAGAATTTGACAAGTGGCAGATGACAAGCTAGGATAAGTATCTTTGCCTTATTTTTGTTAGAAAACCCGAAATTCTTGGGCAGCAGCAGTAACAGTTAGTCGAATGATTCTCTTGCTCAGGCTAAATCATAAACTTACCAAATGGCATAGCAATGTTCTTGCCATTTCATCAGCTCCTCAAAGTTACAGCACATTACGCGCAGTGCTAGAGTCCGGATCTTGTCTTAATTTTTAGGTTAAAATAGAAATTATAGGTTTTTTTTTATTATTAAATTATTAAAGTAGTAATTTTATTCATGAATACGCACATAGAGCATTGCGAATACAAAATACACTGAACTAGGTACCACTATTATTGCAAATTGATTTCATTTGAAATACATTACCCGTCTGCAATGTCTTATTTCTCTTATATTCATATACACACACATTTATTTATTCCTTGATTCGCATTGTTACAAAAGAAAGAATGGAGTGATTTAAGTAAGGACTATGACATAAACCTACTAAGGACAGCTTTAAATGCTTTCAAATGCCTGATTAGAGAAGGTTGTTTTTTTAAGCAAATTCTCTAGTAAGGTTGGCGACATTGGGCTACTTTTAAATTGTACTTCAAATTGTGACAGCTGTCAGTAACAAACTAAAATTAGAAACGGTTGTTTGTATTGATTTGATTGTTTGATTGTATTATTTTATTACAACGTTAGAATTACAACACAAAACATTTATTATCGAAAGTTACTTTAGAACTGTTCAAAAACTAGATGGTGGAGAATGGGTTTATTCCATTAATCAGTGCATGCAGGATTTGCGGCAACGGTTTCCTAATCTAGCAGTTGCTTACGCACAGCTTTTAAGTCATGTTCATGCTTGTATCGATAAATATCGTGCAACGGGGGCAGTAACTCGTAAACCTGGAGGTGGTGCATGGATACTTTGATATCTTTTTGCACACATTTTGGTGACACACAAACTGTCAAAGTGATTAGTGCGTGCATGCACTGTGACCAATGATTAAAAAGAAGCATGGCCTACTCTAATCAGGAAAAAAATTGAAAGCATAGTGTTGTTTCGACACATGACATGCACAACTATTAACCAGCAAACTACAAATTTAGGATATCTTGTTTAAAAAGTAACGAATATGTTTTCAATATATAAAAAGAAATTATTACGTGCTCTTTTTGAATAAAGTTATTTTAAATACTTAACTAATAATAATATAATAGTTTCCAGTCTAAGTTTTGTTTGTATGAAAAGTAAGTATAGTACTTAAGCTTCTTAGAAATACAGCTGGTAGTACGAATGAGCTACTTTACCGAAAATTTATTTACTCCTACTCAGTTTACTATAAATATTTAGAAGAGTTAAAAGCAAATTCGAAAATAGATTTTTATCTTTATATTAGGTTTTCATAAAACAGTAAAGAATAAGTACTATAAACCAAAACTAACATTTAAATTTGTGAAATAAAATAAGGAAAATGTTCAATGCCGTCTATAATTTATTTTATTTTTATTACAGTTCACAAGTTTTGATCTGACACTAAATTAAAAACAAATAAATTATGAAATTGAATTCAACATTACATTTATTTCAATTCATAAATTATATAGCCGTTCACGGGATTTAAAATGTCATAACGTTTAACTGTGACGTATATAATAATAGATTCTTTTTTTTGCCTCTGGGCTACCTAGAAATGGATACATATTTTTTTTTAATTTGGATGTGATTCTTTTCAGTAGGAAAAATCATTTTTATGTTGCTTATTCGCACAAACCAAAGGATATTATAGAGCGATCCTTGTTGTATCTTACAAAGAATTAAGGGAAGTGTTTCTTAGGAGCGTTTTTTACAACTTGGAGCGAATCATGTTTTGTGACAAAATTAAAATTGCGAAACAAGTTTCCACGTATTTCTATACACACATAATCAAGTATCCCTGTCTAATTATTTTTTTAAAAATCTTGTCACAGCTGATGCCTCTAACCGTTTTAGTATTAAAATTTACTACTGCTTGTCAGCTTCTATTAAGTTAAATAACACGATTCGCGTTAAAAAAATAATAAAATGTAACTTGTTCGAAAAACGTAACCGCATCTTCAGTCAATTTTTATTGGACCAGCTTGATATTGATTACGAGTGCCATTGTAAGTATATATGTACGTATTGTTTTAACGAGATTTTTGCACTATTGCATATGTAATTTGTAATACTGTAATACCTGACGAATTCAATACAACATTATCGTAGAAAAGTATACAAACGAATAAACTAAATAAATATAAACAGTATAGGCCCCAAAATTCGTCCTTCTGGAACACTTTATAAGATTAAATCGGCGATAGATTGTTTTAGCTTACGACTTGTGTTGTATCCTGAAAGGAAGATTTTAAGAATTTAATTGTTGTATAAACCTCAAAGTATGCGGATACCTTTAAAACGATTAAGTAAATCAATAAAACTGTTCTTAAATCGTAAACTAGCCTACCACAAACGAGATACTAAGAGGCTCCTTGTATAAGACGCAGCTCTTCCATAATTAATATACTTTTTTTTGCTCTTAATTCATGTAGGTACATATAAAGTGCATAAATTCACTTGGATAACGTGCAGAAACCGTGGGCAGAAGAATTCAGAATAATCAATTACCTTATCGACTCAATTAATGCACATACGCCAGACGGGTCGTAATTTTAATGTCTCAGATGATATTTTGATCCTCCTGCGCGAAAGACCCCCCTGTTCTTATGGAAATTCGATGTATTTTATGAATGCTGGTGGCCCATCTACATGATATATAATGGAGATGGGTGGACGTGCTCGAATAACAAAATCGATCGTAAAATAAATACCATTAATTGTAATGGTTGTTTTATGTCTTCTACCAACTCATTTGGTCATAGTTATCTTGCTTCTTTCTTTTCTTTGTTCATTTGAAATTTATTCAGGCAAAATTTTATGAATATGTATTCACATAGGAAGATTAAATTTGTCTTTATTGCAATTTTTGGATTTAAATCATTGCCATTTAAATGTAAGAAGACAAATTTTAATTGCAATGTAATAGATATGCAAATCTGATTCGTATAAAGACCAATAGTTATGGATCGACATTAAACGAAATCATTTTACCTATTGTAAACCCAAACATAATTCTTATATTGTATTGTTTTCGTCTACCACACTGTAAGCAGATGTGTGAACAGCCAATTACATAAAGTATCCCTATCTTTCGACTGTTAAACTGTCCCCTTATCTAATTACATGTGTCGATTTGAGGTATTTAAAGGGTCCCAAATCAACTGGAAAGATAAGGGATTGTCGGCAAGTCGGGGTTTACTTAAATGACAAGGACCACCACGGAACTACCGTAAAGTATTTCGTAGATAAACCCTTTCTAGTCGGTAATATGGGATAAGGATTCCTTAAAATAGAAAAAAAATTCTCCTACTAATATTCCATTAAGTCGCTCTTAACGACGTGTAAGTTAATGTTATCTAGTTTAGTTGTGTCGGAAGAGTTGTTTCATTGCTGCAAGTGATGATAAGTTTAAATCAAGACTGCACTTACAGTGTTAAGATTTGTGTTAACTGCTGCTAATGTGATAATTTTAATGAAAAATATCGTCATTTAGGTATTGCAATTTTATTGTAATTTTTTATTATGGATATCAAAAATATGAATAATTTCGCATGCTTGTGGTTTTCAGGAGGGGTTCTGAATGTTGCAATATTGTCTATCATGGCAAATGTCTTGCTACTCTCATAATGAAGGAAAATAAAAATATTGGCACAACAATTGCATGTTAAAATAAGTGTAGTAACGTGTGTTTTTATACCATTTTTCCCAATCTGTAATAAAAATAACATAATAATATTTACATTCTATTAATTATATTTTTTTAAGGAACTTTGTTAACAATGGGGAAAAAACACATGAAATATAAAAAATTATCGACTACAAACATAAGAACGCATTACAAACTCACTGCTAAAATGATCAAAATTGCGGTGTATTAAAATACCTGCCTAGGCAATATGTAACTAACAATAAATTGCTCTTAAAGCAAGCTTAAATGAAAAAATACTAAATTAAATAATTTTTAGAGCGATGTATGAGGCTGAGTTTATTGCCATATCATCAAAGTCCGGCGGTAATAGTTCAAGGACGTAGAAAGAGCCCCCATTCATTTCCCCAAGTAGGTAGCGTATACACGTAGTGAGGGTAGCGCCAGATATAGTGAACTCAAAATGAGAAGTACATATGTCGTCATATCCGTTTAGAGCGCTGGAATCGTCGGAAGAGTCTATGCTAGCTGTAGGGGTGTATTAGTTTTGAGTTTAGAGATAGGAACAACAAATCTATCAAAATTCAGAATAGCACCTATCTTTGAATTTGGCGAATTTGTTGAATTTTCTCTTGTGTATTTCATAATTTGCATTTTTACTTCCTCCGTACAATGCTCCTTTTTCATTCATATCTATGTAGTATAATCCTAGAAATCTGAGTCTAAGCGGTAGTTAGGGTTGTTGTTATGGATACATGGTTACGGCAACGCAAAGTGTGTTGTTGTATTTATTTGGTGTAGTAACGTGATTGTTAAATGGCGGCATCACGGATGAAAATATTGCACGTATGGTGCGGTCAGCACGTTATGTCGACCCTAATACTTTGTATGCTTATCTCAATACACTGGGGACTATGCCAACAACGAACGATAGAAATTTAGCAAATAGTGGTTATCCTTTCCCAGGATCAAGTGATTACAAACGCGCGGCATATAGTGTGAACGATGACAAACTAAAAGTAAAGAACGAGTACTACTAGTAAGACAAGTATATTATGTTATAATTGCGAAGAATTAAGTCACTTTGCGAGAGAATGTGACAAACCGCGAATAGAATGTTATAATTGTAAAAAGCTTGGTCATAAGAACGCAAATTGTCCTTTGGAATTCTGTGACACACAAAGAAAATCTACAAATGTTGTTAGTGCAAATTTTGAAAAAGTAAATATGTATGAAAACTGCGTACGTAAGCGGCTATAAGTGTGCATGCCTCATTGATACGGGTAGTTCGAACACTCTTATAAAAAAAATTTTAGCAAAACAAAAAAAGTTTAAGTTTTCTAATAGAGAATCTAGTGACTTAGTATTACGAAGCTTTTCTAGGTCTAGTGTTTTATGTTCTCAAATTGCAGTAACTCTTAAAGTAATGCAAATAATAGTGAATGTTAAACTTATAGTAGTTAACAATGACAAACTTTTATATAATTTAATAGTAGGTAGAGATGTATTAGATCAGATGTTGAGAGAGAACAATAGTGATGGATTTTTGGTCAATGATACGATAGAGGTCAACGATGTAACGTAAACAAACTGAATATATGTTTTTATCAAATTTGTTTTAGATCTTTAGAAGCCTGAGGACAGACTTTTGATCAGGATGGCCGAATGTAGTATAATCCTAGAAGTCTGAGTCTGAGCGGTAGTTACGGTTGTTATTATGGACACATGGTTACGGCAACGTCAAAAAAGTGTATTGTTGTATTTATTTGGTGCAGTAACGTAATTATTAAATAAAAGTTCTTATATTTAAGAACTAATATTTGCATTCCATTTTCACAAAACCACGAAATATAAAACCGAAGATGCAAGTTCCTGTCACTTTGACAGAAGTATTTACTGTCATTTCTATTGTAAAAAATTCTGCCCCGCAACTCATGACTTTAGTTCCTCTATTTTACGTCGGCATTGCGATGACAACATATGTACTTTTCATTTTGGGTTCGCTCTACCGATTGCAAATGCACGGTGAAACAACTTATATATTTATGTATGCAAAATCGAACTAGTTGTATTAATAATCGCTAACATTTTTAAATGCTTCGGTGTAAGACTATGTCGCTTTGGCGTTAAAAAATCTTTAAATAGCGATAATGTCCTTTCAATATCTACACTAATTAAAGCTAGATGATGAAAAATGGAATTAATTGCTGCATTTACATCCTCTTTCTAAATTATTAATCCACAAACTGGTAGAGCAGATTATAATGCAATAAAGACAGTGAAAATGAAAGCAATGGATTTTGCTATAATAAAAGCTTGAGTACCTCTTGGAAAATAAAAACTCTAAACTCTGAAGGTAAAAAACTACCTGCTAAGAACTTTATCAAAATATCAATAAGAACTAAAAATAAACTCTCAAAACAAATTGCAATAGATTTAAACAATTAAGTATTAAGTAGGATACATATTATACTGCTGTGCGTATACGACTATCTTATATTTACGCTGATTTTCGAAATAAAACCCATAGAAGTACGTATATACACCCGCAACACTGAAATAGCACTGTTAGGGGTGTCGCTTGCCCTACCAGCCGCAACGATATGTGATAGGGATGTGGTGGGGGTCAAAAACCTAAAACCGCCGGGATTTGTATATCATACTTACAAATCGGTATTTATTTAAATTATCAGTTTCGCGTTATAACGCATCATCTGGTCTTAATGGTAATCAATACAAAGAATTGTCTAATAGAGAACGAACATATTTTTAAAATTATTATTTCTAAAATTGTAAGGTGGTAAAATCAAATATTTAAATTTGTTATTAAAATAAATTTTGTTAAAATAAGAATCTTTAGCACTACGTTCTCAAAAACTAACTAAAATATGAATCGTAAATATATATTTCTTTTGAATTTGGAGATGAAGCAGTTTTTAATACAAATACAGTATTACCAAAAACTTAATATACTTATACTTATTTTACTAAAACTTATGTGGCTTGTCGCTGACTGAGAGATAAGAAGAAAGTAATTTAATTCCAGAAAGGTTGACATTATGCACATTCAATAACGCGCTGATTGCATGCTGAAACTGAGCCGATTGCATGACCTTACAGATTTAGATTATTTTTATGGACTCGTTTTTTTTTCCTTTGAATCCATATCCATATCAAATAATAATATTTCTTTATAAAAATATTCGGAAGAGCTTCAAAGAACGCAGATATCGTATAGGAAGGTGAACAAGTTGCATATGAACATATTTAAATAATTTGCTGTAGAACTATGTAATTATTACGCCTTGTAAATATAATTTCTGGGTAAACTTAATTTATTCTGTTTAATATAAAACATGATGGTTTAATCAAAGTGGGGATTTTTTGCTGAAACCTTTTTTTGGGTCATAATCTTTTATTTTAAAACTTCCCATAATAGATTTTATTTCGCTCTCGAGGCCAATTTGTTTCTCAAAAGCTGAAAATATTTTTAAAATTCTCTTCACCTGAAGGAGATTTCAATTTTGCAAAGTCAAAATTAAATAAATTATATTTAGTCTATCACAACTGTTGTAATATCAATCCCGACGCACACTGAATACAAAACAATACATATGAGCTGTAATGATTCTTGTGCACTTAATATTTTACGAGTTATATTAATATTTTTGTACCGTGCTTTCAAATACTTTCTGATTAGAGCAGGCCGTGCTTTTATGCTCTTAATCGTTGGTCACAGTGCCTGCACGCACTAATCACTTCAACAGTTTCGTATGTCACCAAAATGTGTGCAAAAAATAATTAATAATGCAAAATAACTTTAAGTCGTTTTTTAAAACGATATGGCGTGTTCCCACTAACAACCTACATAGCCAAATTTAAATTGCCCGCAATTATTCTTAGTAACTTCAACGTTCAAACATAAATTACTAAAAATAGTGGTGTGAAATTTAAATTTGGCTATTAGGGAACTGAACTTCTGACAAAGCTTTGGAATTCATTTTCTAGGTGAACTATCCATTCAACATCGAATATCCTCTACGCAATTTGCCGTTCATGTTTTAGGTGCACCACCGTCGTTTACATAGGTTTACAAGTTAGTTTACAAGCCCCAATTGCACGAAATTTGTCAATATAAGCATGAACATGACTTAAAAGCTGTGCGTAAGAACTGCTGAATTAGAAAACTATTGCCGAAATGCACTGAATAATGGGAAAAAATCCATTCTCCTTTATCTAACTTTGGAACAGTTCTAAAATAACTTGCGATAATAAATGTTTTGTGTTGTAATTCTAGCATGTTGTAATAATATAAGATGCACAATGAAATGTAACCGTTTCTAATTTTTGCTATCACTGCCAGCTGTCACAATTTGAAGAACAATTTAAAAGTAAGTAAGTGTTGCAATCTCACTAAAGAATTTGCTTAAAAAGTAGCCTACTCCAATCAGGAAAGTTTTTGAAAGCACGATATTAAACATTGAGTGTCTCAAAATTATATTTATATTATAATTGTCCGTCCACTAGTTCCTTTAAGATATGGTCTTAATATGACCTATTTATTTCTTCTATTACATTATTTGTCGACTTACCGCGATGAAAATTCGAAAAAGATGTGCAATTTGCATAGTAGCCAGTGCAGGCGTGGGTAGAATTTGCGAGGAATAAAGGGCGGAAAAAAGACTACCCTCAAACCTCGGCTGGCCACTTCTGGTCCTGTTGCGTTCAAAAAGATGAAGTCGATGTGATGGTTGCCTCACTTGAGCCGTCTTGTCTTCCTCTTCCAGGAAGCCAGGACTTGAGGAGACTGGTGACCCATAACTTTCGTTTTTACAGCGACATTAACTGAAACAAAAAGGGAACATCAAAAATCTTCAAGACAATTTATGAAAGAAATTTTAATTTTGAATAGTTTAAAAAATCGATCTATTTCGTAAAACTTAATTAATTAGGTACCATTCACTCACATTTTCAACCATTCTCTTCGTATGACAATCTTAGATTGATAAAGACAATTAAACATCATCTTCTAATATAGCATTGGAATCACCAACGCATTCGGAAGCCGCTCAGACGCAGTGCTCCTACATCGCGAGCGCCGACTACAAAGGGGTCGAACTAATTGGCTACGGAGGTCGCCCACCTGTTGAATGGGGTGGACTTTTTCAGGCATAAGGGTGTGGCGTTACCCACGTCCGTTCATCTCGTTCATTAAAGCGTGTGATGTACTACTCGCGAATGTCCAGTTTCGACGTGTATCGATTTTGCCGTGGAATTAACACAATGACGCTTAATTTACGACCAGTTGTGTCGTATGAACTATCCCAGGTGATTAGGGTCGGATAGGAATTGATTTATGTGTAATTAATTTTAATTTTAACGTGGTAATTGCTGGAATGTTTACGTGGCCGAATATTTTGTAAAAACGACCGCCTTGTAAGGCTAAAGTACTTTTCTTATAATCCGCTATTAATTGTGGTTGTGTAATTGGATAGAAGGTAAAAGTCTATTCGTATAACTCTGCCCAACTTTAATGGTTTCTCGTGAGGATTACAGGAAATTATTTAGTCGCCGAAGATAAAGTAACATTTTGCGACGTGATCTTACTATGTAACATATTGTATATTATATTAAATTAATTTGTGCCATATTTCTTCTCCTGAGAATTTTAGTGGTGAATAAGATTTTAATGACTTAACAAAAATAGCTTTAAAACTCAAAATAAGGAAGTAGATGGTTGATGTAAGAATGTATTAAATATATATTTTAATTGACGTCTTTTTTGCATTTTGTACACGGAGAAAAAGAAGTTGTTAAATCAAAGAAATATTTTTGACCTAAGCAAGCGGCTTCTTTATATACCGGTGTCCCGGCCCATTGGTCACTGTCCATAAATTTTTATTTACAAATATTGTTTTAATAAAATTGGAAATGTATTATTTACATTAATTTTTCAAGTATTAAACCTAGCTTATGAATTTTTATCATTTTTGGTTTTACCGGAAATATGATCAGATTTAAAATTTTACATGAAAGGCCTTGTATATTTTGTAATATTCGAATTTTACGTAATTTTCCGAAAACATACGATCCGTCAGTTTTCGTTTGCTTTTAAACAGAAATTTCAATTTTTTATTTTTCAATCTGAAGTGGCGCGAATACGGAAAAAAATATTCCTAACCATTGACATAACACCAAGAAACTACAAATGTTCCAATTTCCTGTTTTGTACGCGTACTACAATGTTGTAACAAAGTACACTTTGGCAGTTTTTACATAAAAAGCACATATTTTAAATGAAAGCTCAAGGGTTCTCTGCATTAATCTAAAAGAGAACTTTTTGTTGGTTTCAATGATACCGACCACTTGGTATTCGAATTAAAAGATATTTCTCTGTGAATTAATAATGCTGGATATATCTAAAAAGCTAAAGAGATATAGCTAGATATACGTTATGCGTTAAAATTGTAGGTAATAAGTGGGTAAGTAGTATCGTGGGGCAGTTGGCCGTCGATAGAAGTAAACAAAAGATACTAAATGAATTGTAAATTGTGATTGTTGTAGGAGTCAAAGTTTTTTCTAATTATTTCACAAAATGTTGATCAACGCTCTGTAGTATAGTTTGCTGTGTTCGTATCTATTTTTTTAGCTAAATTTTCTTTATATTAATTATACAACGGTTATTTCGTTCTATTATTTTTATAAATTGAGATGCCGTTCACTGAAATGTCCTCCAATTAGGACACGATATTAAAGAAACGTTGATCAAAATGCAGGTAATAATTAGGAAAAACTTCGACACACACAACGATTACAATTGACAATTAATTTAGTAGCTATTGTTTGTCAAAGTGTAAGCGCATGAAAAAAAGGAAATGGAACATTTGCAATTCCTTAGTGTTATGTTGATGGTTAGGAATATTTCTAGCGTATTCGCGGCACTCTAAATAGAAAAATAAAAATTCTAATTTTTGATAGCTAAAGAAACGAAAATTAACAAATCATATGTTTTCGCCCTCAGAAAATTACATAGACTCCGAATATGCTAAAATATACAGGTGTTCCATTTGAAATTTTAAATTTAACCATATTTCCGGAAAAAACTGGAAAAAACAAACAAAAAAACAATAAGATAGGCTAAATAATTGAAAGATTAATTTAAATAATTGGGACCTGACCTAGCACAAACAAATATCGATATTTCTCAAATAACTTACATAGTCAGAAACACATATTTGGTTCATATATGTAAAGTGTTTGTTTTAAAAATGTAAACTGGATTCGATTAATATATTGTAGAAAATTGTATTAAACGTGCTTACTGCAATACTTGAATCAATTATCCACATTAACGGTTGTTTACACTAATAATTATCTCCCTGGTTGTATTTTTATAATAATTTAGCGGTAAAAGAAAATGTCGAAATGTTAGAAATGTTTTCCCATAATACAAGTATTTTACCTGAATATTATAGGAAAATTTCTGTATCTTAGAAAAACATTGTAATATTACCAAGAAAAATATTAATATCTCTTAAAAAAAAAAACTTAAAACTTCCTACAATTTGGAAAATTACAGTCATAAATTTTCAAGTGATAAGGAAATAAGCAAGGCGAGCATGCCTTAACTTAAATAAACCTTAAAAATGTTCTGGTTCAAATCAGGCGTAGGCAGAAAGGACATGCTGTTTGGCTACACGTAGTCCTGTTTTCTCGTTACTTTAGAACTATTATACTGATTATTAGTAGGTGGCATTAATTCATATTAAAAAATCTGTTGTTCTTTTAATGCTTTAAAGTGTGTTATGCACTCTGCTACAATTTGCAAACATGGAATATCGGAAACAACTTGCATGCACGTTGGAATTAATCCAGCATTATCTGTTAAAAGCTCACCCACACACTAAACAAATAATAAAATAAATAACAATAAAAAATAATCTTTTATTCAAATAACTTAACCGCAAAAAATATTTTTTATATATATGATATCAAGTACTTACGATTTTCTTGAGAAACTATTTATTTTATACAAAGTCGGTACAGTTACAGATAAAGTAGTAGTAGATTATGTCAAAATTGTATTACAAAACTGTAAATCATCACGCCATGATGTTCTAAACATATAATAGCAAAGTTTTCTGGCTTATAGTAGCAAATACGTTAAACATGTTCTGAAAGTACAGAAATTGCTGTGAAGATGGCGGTTCTCCTATTTCACTACACTAAATTTCTATACTAGATATAACTTTTCTACATGGCAGACATAATTATCTATTACTTGCCAGAGAGAATTGCAGAGTACATGAAAAAATCTTCGAAAAATTACTTATAATTAGAAACATTACTTCTAAACGTAAAATACCTGTAGGGAATTAGGGGCACAAAATTGCCCCAAAAACCTACGTGAATTTTACCAAAAATTTTTCAGTGTGTAGTGCTAGTAATACTCCAAAGCTTTTTTGGGGAGTTTTTTAGATCGCTGAGCACATACAAGTAGTAATACGTATTTCGATCACCTAGTTCACTTGGATACCTAATAACCGCAGTGCAATTTAAAAATTTCGCGTGCTTATTGATGAGATCTCGTATCTTGTTAGGATCCTTTTCACTTATTCATCACCGATTAAACAGAATTTGAAAAAGAAAACATTTGCATGCAATGCTGAAAGTTAATATTCAACGATATTCTTTTTGACAATTAGAAATCGGCAGTTGAAGACTGGATGAATTCTCCAGATGTGCCAGGTATTTGCTATTCTTTATTAATGAGATTCAATATTAACAGAAAGTGTTGATTAAATAAAGCTTTCCTTCGATTGAATATTTCTATTTTCCGTAGCGCAACCCATCAAAAGCATTCTCGAGTAATAAGAATACCAGTTGTCACAGTAAATTATCTAAAGTTTCCACATACAACCTCTAATTTCACAAGACAAATATCATCCGTCTGTATTAACCAGATTTTAGTAATAGAGAAGCACTTAATTCGGCTAGAATTTAACGATCTGACGGAATCCTCAGTCTTTATAAAGTTCCACAGATATTTAAGCTTGTTAACAATTTTAATTTCACGAATATACATTAAGTTGAAAAACGACATTTACGGATTTCGGCTCAAAAACCAATTCTTTCGTCTTCGACTCTGTTGACTTTACCCATGCGAAGGAGAATTTATGTGATCGAATGAAAATGTCGGTGCCGTTGGAATGAGTACTGGGCGTAATTTAAACTTAATTAGCATCTTGATAGTGTATAAATAGAAATGAGAGTTGGAATATCTTGTAGTAAAATCTATTGAAAATCGGTATCTTCATTAGCATATTACCGTCTTAATGGCAAGAAAAGTAATTGTATCCTCTGAATTGTCTTAGATCTTAGATGTCTCTGTATTGAAAATTGTTTGTGTGTTGACTGATTTCTGTAGTAGATCGGTTAGAACTGTTATGGCCGCTTTACAGTTCGCAAATTTTCGTATTGCGTGTGGAAAAAATACGCGCCCAATGTATATATTAGAACACGTTCTATTCTGTGGAGTACCAATAAGATTGCACACAGCTGATCGAAATCCATGGAAAGCGCATGCGCTATTTGTATTGCACGCAATACACAAAATTGCGAACTGTAAATCGGCTTTAAGGAGGAACGTCTGAGCATTGGGAGGTAGTACAAAGGTTTAAAAACTAGCTGGTATTGTTCCTACTAACAAGCGAAAAGTTCAAAAGTTATACAAACAACTGATTTCTTTTAAATGAAAGGAATAAGTGAATTCAGCGTGTGAAACGTTTTGAGTTTACTTAATCTTTAGTTAGAAGCTCTTAAGCTTTATTTGACGAAGATTAATTGCGCTTTTCACAAACCCTGTCGTTTACAAAGGACTCTTCAACATCTGTAAATCCCATTTAAAAGCTATTTAAGTAGTGAAAACAAACAAGGAGGTAAATCAAAGATTTTAAAGAAGCCGACGTAATTGCGTTATTACTCTGAATGTCGAATCGATTAGTTTTTTCATCACTGTGCTTACAGTGCCGGTAAATTGGATGTAGAATATCGAATGGTTTCTTGTTCAAATTGATATGTTAGAACTAACACGTGTTTAAAATATGCAGAAATTAATCAGAGAGGTAATTCAATCTTGATATCAAGGATATCTTAGGGCTATTTGCAATGTTTATTGTTTGCAGCAAATGGAATTGCATTTCTATAAAAGTTGTTTATGTATTTTACCCACTAGACGCTATGAATATTGTGAATGTTTCATAAATGCGTGACAAATTTCTAAAATTACCGGCTCACTATCCAGGGAAAACAGTATAATACAATCTAGACTGAAAAAAAATCCTATAAATTTAGCTGCCATTTTACCTCACCAGAAGCATACCATAAGGCGATTGACCTTATTAGATAATGATAGTGTTAATGATGGTTTGTTGCCCAACAGAAATATTTTCCAATTACAGGACAATCTTAAAGAATACAATACATATTTATTTTTCAAATTAATGTATAATTTGTCGAATTTGCAGATTTATTTAAAACAAAAAAGAAAACGATCTTTGTTAATATAAAAATTATATGATTAGGTAAATGTAAACATGAGTTGCTGTAAGTTGTTATTATTATTATTATTAGCGAATAATTATATTGCAGTAATAAATGAAGTTTTCCTTTTATATTTTCTAATTTAAGTTTACATGTTTGCATTTAGGTAATCCATTGGTGTTGGTTTTGTTAGTGCATACCCTTTTTGCATTAAACACCTGGTCCTGTTTTTTCTCGATATTTGTCGGCCGGTGAAGTTCAGTGTTCCTAAAGCTTTCGATTTAACTTGTTTCTTGTGTTTAAAACAGGAAACAAGTTAAACCGTTTTGCGCTAGTAATTTATATTAATTTAAGTTACATCAGAAAGTCTCTAGTCCCTCAACCGTAGTGATATCACTAATATAGAAAAAAAAGACCAGTATTTTTTTTGTCTTTCTTATTAAATTAGTATTAATTTCTGAAAATTTTAAAACTTAAAAAAAATCTGATGTTAAAATAATTTGTTCATTAATTTTACAATATGGTAAATTCTTGTTAATAAGAAACATTTTTTTAATTTTATTTTTAGTTCTGAGAACTTACAAGAACACGTGCTTCAACCAACCCCAAGGTCATTGCAATATATAAAGTGGTAAAGTAATAATAATAGATAAGATAAGATACTAAGACTATTCTATAACTTAAGTAACAATACATGTGTAAATAAATGACAAAAAAAAACGCCAAGAAATAGTAATAGGTATCACAAATACAAAATATTAGGTGAGCATCCATTCATCAGAGTTGAAACCTCCTTTAACTCTGAAGTGTGAATCAGAGGTATTATCAGCTATGGAATTGAAAGTATTACAAATTTTCTGCATTGAAGATTTAAGCATAACATTAGTTTTTCCAGGAGTTCAGGTGCATCAACCATATTATTTACAAGGCCGTACAGAAATTTTAAATCCGTTTTATTGGGACGCAGGTCCAATTGTTCGACATCAAATGTGAAAAGAAGATCTTTATGGGTAGGATACACTTCGCAACTTTTATAGTATGAATATTTAAGAAAACGCCGTTATACTTGCTCCAGTTGGTATATGTGCGATTTATAAAATGGATACCTGGTTAACGAAGCATATTCTAGCTTAAAGCGTACAAAAGTGTAGTAAAGAAGTTTAACAGTTTCAGTAGACGCAAAGAATTTTGTGTTGCGCACAATAAAGCCTAATGGTTTCAAAGCAGATGCTGAGATGTCGGTGATGTGATGGTTGAATGTCAGTTTCGTATCAAATGTGACTCCTGGTCTTCAACAGAATGGCATCTGGTTAAGATGTGGTCATCAAGGTGATATGTATACTGTATAGGATTCGCTCTACGTGTGTAGCTTGCATTCAAGTCTAGCTTGTTATCCACACATCAAATCTGCAATGAATCATGCTGACGTTGAAGGTATAATCAGTTATCGATCGTATTTAGAGCAGCAAAAAGTTTTAAATCATCGGCAAATAGTAATTCGGAATAGTCGGAATAGATTACACACGTCATTAATATAAACAGAAAAAAAGCACTGGACCAAGTATTGTTTCTTCTAGTACACTGGAAGTAGGACAAAATTGCATAGATTCGTGGCCCATTTATGCTACATAATGTTATCTGTGTGTGAGATAAGATGAGAATAAAGCTGTAAGATGCGTTGAAAAATCAAAAGTATTCAATTTTAGAAGAATAGAGTGACCTATACGATCAAATGCGTTGCTAAGATCAGTATAAATGAAATGATATCTACGTGTCGGTTCTTGTTGAAATTATCGGAAATAAATTGCGTAACAACGGCTAAATTCGTCACAGAGGGCCGATTCTTTATAAATCCATGTTGATAGTCGGATATATATGGTTTAACCTGAGGATAAATATACGAATGCAAGCACCTTGCAAAGATCTTCGCGAAGTTATTTAATTTAGCAATAGGCCAGTAGTTCTCAGTCAACTGCCTAAGTCCCTTTTTGTAGACAGGCACTAATCTAGCAATCTTCCAAGCATTTGGAAAGATTATTGTCTTCAAAACTAGGTTGAAAACATAACACAATGAGACAGCAAACACTGCAGCAAAATCGCTCACGAGAGAAATTAAATTAATAAAATTAGATGAAATACCCGAAAAATTAATGTTGTTGTCCACAGCGAATTTTCGTATTTTCCTATCTGATTTTTATAACTGCCAAATATTTTACACGTAGGTACTACAATAAACGAATAAATCTCCTACCTGCATGAGTCGAAGGGAGCCAAACGCGCGTCTGTTCAAGTGAAGAGCGGTTTTGATAGTCGCTACGCTAAAGACGACGACATTAATTTTGTCAGGCAGTGTACAAGAAATAGTTATAAAAGCGTAAATATGTGTAAAATACAGGAAATTGTAAGCAACAGATAATTGTGCATGACAGATGTAGTCCCTCTGATAATATCTGTTCAGATGCCGTATAAACCAAATATATCATAAAGTTCTCTAATGAATTGGTTTAAATGCAGAAAAATGTATGCAGTGACACTGATGAGCTTTGCCTATGATAAAATATGCGTATGTCTGCTGGCTTTATTTTGACAAATTTGTAATATACTTTGTTATACTATATAAACTCTCATTATATTGTCCTTTACTTTTTTCTCTTTTTGAACACATTAGAGCAAATTTTAATTAGTAAAAGGGAGCATTTAAACGTCAAAATACCTGGAATCTTTTCCTAGATTTTTCATTCTAAACAGCACACATATGCACTACACCATTCAATCTTAACACTGTTCAAATTTTACAGTGAACACGCGTTTTTACGACTTACCCAAGCAAATTCCTGCAAGAATACAACTTAAAAAAAAAGAGTTCATACATTATAGATTCTTTTGTGCACAGAACAGAATTGCCCGTCGTAAACTAATTCAACGAAGTATTTACAAATTTTTAAGACACCTATAAATTATGGAATTAAGTGAATCGATAGAAAAAAGTTTTATTACAAAATCGTGAAAAATACCTGGTCGATCAGCTAGATTTATTACATCAAGTTTAGAATTTACAACTCAATTCCGAATATCACGTCCGAGAAGTTGTTATTGGGAAAATAACGAGGAACAGGTGGAAAGCAGAATTAATTAATTTCCATTTTAACATCCAATTGGTTGATAATTGCCAGGTATAGGCGTATAAAAATATGAAATCGCCAAGTTTCACCAATGATGGACATTGCAGTAGGAAGGATGTTCGCTAGTGAATACATCATTGGCGAACTGTCTTGATGAATGAGCGCTGGCAACGATTTTTTAGAAAGTTGCGCTAACGACATGATATATTACACATGTTGCTTGGCTCATGAGCAGATATGGCAGAAGGTTATTTGCATATGAATGGTTAGATAATTGTTTTTAAATATTATAATATCAATTTTATCTGCGAAGGATCCCTGAAATTGAGTTATTTATTATATTTAATAGTTGTTTAAAATGCATCAAATTCAGTAAAGGTATTTTTATTCAATCTATTATTAAAAATACAGAAACAGGTTATATAACTACATAAGTTTAATATTTTGCAAAAAAAAAACTGCAGTTAGAGGGAGCTCTACGTAAAATTTATTAAGTATGAGTTTGATTTACAATAAAACCATTAACATAGCTTTTACTCAATAGTATACTGCCACAAATCAACCTTTAGCAGTGGGGATGCCTCTAGTATATATAAATGTAATATTCTTGGTCAAAGAAAATTCTTAGTTGACGAGATTCTACGATAGAAGGTTCGAGGAGGTTGCTTCAGGTCTATGCTAGAGTCAATAAAAAGATTAGGGGCCGATTCCATAGGTTTAACTCTACTACAATCTTGCAAAATAATTCTCTATTAAATCTCTTCTAATTTGAGGTCCTAAAAAGATTGCTTGTTCAACGTAGGATGCGTTAGGTAGCATCATTATCATTTCTTATTAATTGTTTTAAATTATGACCTTGTATTTCATCAGGTGAAGAAGGTTCAAGTTCCTGTTTCCTTCTTGCGATATTATGTAACACTGTTGTTGCAGCAATAAAGGTTAATGTATTTTGTAATTTCAATCTGCTGGCATATGCTAGTACTGGAAACCTCCTTTTCCAAATATTAAACAGTTTTTCAGCGACGCCTCTAGCCCTTATATGTGCTTCATTATATAATCGTTCAGTATCGTTAGTAGCGTTTTGTAAAGGTGTCAGTAAATATTTTTTGCGGGATATGCACTGTCACCTGTAAAATTTAGAATCACTAAAGATTGATAATTAATTATATAAACAAGGCAATTTGTTATCTATATAGTATATACTACAGATTTGTCTTGATTCTACTAATCTACTTTGCTCGTCAGGTCCATCAACAGTTCTTCGATGATGCAAATTTTAAGGTTAGGATCCTCGGTTTAATTTAGTAAGCGGTACCTAAAGTACGGCTTATAATATGCAAAACTTAGCTCGAGTTAAGGAAGACATAAAGCTGTCTGGAACGTATTAAGTCAGGTTTAGCGATTTTAAGTTACATCTAACTATCACCTGTGGAATTGGTCCTAGGTGTATTTTTGCCTTTTGGTTGAGCTCTACCCTAGTATCAATGACGTACTAGTCACTTTGCTGTGGGTGTTCGCACATTAGGCAATCGAAGGACACGAAAAAGCCGATGAATTGGCAAGAAAGGCATCATGGACTTCACATAAAGGCCCAAAACTGTTCTTGGAATACTCAAAAACACAACGGAAGCAGGTAAAGTTTCGATCAACGACAATTACGAAAAACGCTGAAATAATATGCAACTAAGCAAATTCACGGACCTTTATGAAGGGAGTACCAAAAAAGAGGATCCAAGAACTACTGCAGCTCAGTGGGAATCATTTTTGCGCCGCAGCAGTCTCCTAGTCGGATAATGTACACTAAAAAAAATACTTGCAGAATGTAATGGAATGACAGAGAACGCTTACCACATTCTGTGTGAATTCGACACCTTGGACACAAAAAGAATTTTTGACAAGCCAAAAGAAAACACAGAGGATTACTTCGGTTAACCAGCCAGAGACATGTACAGGTTAGTGTAAGGTATACTGGAAATGCTGGTATGACTTAATGAGAAAATAAAATATTTCAAATAGAAAAAGCCAAGAAGCTGCAGTGTTTCCGGAGGCTCTATGTCACACGGCTCCCATAATAAAAAAAATCACTGATGTACACAAGCTAGGTACAGTTATTATATTATTAATTTTGGTACGATACCAAACCAGAGCATACTCCTATTTTTCCCCCACATGTGCTCCTGCACGTGACAGTACTACAATAATTAACATCTTAAAATGAGGAAACAATACGTCCCAATATAAATGAAGATTATGTTTTTGATCTTATTGCAACTTTATTTTTAAAAATGCATGATTCTTTCTTCAATCCACTAGTTAACAACTACTCAAATCGTCATATGTTTGATATATGCATAATGAAAGAAATGTGTACCTACTAGATACAAATCTTATTAACATGCAGCTCTTTTTTGTAAATTTAACTGGTAATGTTAGTTGGGCCAGCTGTTGGTGTGTTCCACATGTATCCCAGAAAAGATTTACACATAGCTCTAAAAGCGGCCTTTAAGTGGTGTATCAATGCTCAAAAACCACAAATTATTATGTTTACAAGAAGAAGAGTGCTAGTAGGTTCATCACCTTTACTGCTGGGATGAGAAAGAATTTCATACGTCAAAGAAGGCAAATATCAAAAACTTGGATGAACCCACATATCCTGAAAACAACTACCAATTGCTTTGGGTTACTGCAGGAGCTTCTCTGGGATATGAGCTCTAAGATGACTCTATAGTTATATCTTTGCCCTCTAAATATTCACACCCAGGAAATGAGTGGAAGATACCTCGAGAACACTGGCCGCAAGAGTGGATAGGCATAACATCTATCCCTCTTAAGCATCAGTACCCCACAATAAAATATGAAGTGATAGTATAATGGTCAAAGGCGCGATAAGTGAGAGCGGTCAAAGCGCTAAATAGTACACAAGGGCTGGCTTGCCTGTGCGCTATAGAAGCAATAAGGTAAACTATTGCTGCAATGGAAGTGATTATAAACCTGTCAGTGCATGCAAGGAATTGCTAAATCTACAATCTACGCTCAGTCGACACTGAAGGCGATTGACCTTCAAAGTGTTGATTCCAAACAATGTCCAAATACGGACACGAAAGATACTAAGGTAACCAAGATGATCGGAGATATTCACCGGAGCTGATCCTTCTTTCGGCACTAGCTAATCACACGTAACAGAGTGCATCAATGAATGGAACATGACAAGTCGAAAAGGTAATAGTAAAAGTTGCCAGGGCATAGAAAGGAAAATGGTTCTTAAAGAAACAAACTTCTGAATGATAGGATCTACTGAGGAAGGACATGAAAATTATTAAAATGATTGTAGGTCGACTGACTGGTCACTGCAGACTAAATAGAGCTTAATAGTGTTCACTGCTTGTAGGCTCTAGCAAGACAGGGAGGAAAATCCCATTCATGTTCTGTGCCAATAAGGTCTTGAAAGGTTACATTTTTGCAATCATGAATCTTGTTTCTAGTTTATCGTCCATTCTCCCATCTATCTTTAATATCGATTCCAAGTATTTGAATTTATGCACCTGATCTAGTTCTTTTTCTATAATTCTTTTTTATATGTGATAATTATGTGTTCGGTATGTGTTTCTAGTTATGTATCAGTTGTACGGATTCTTAAAGCCCATGATTCAGATTATTTTATAACTCTGCTTCCTCAACTTTCTTCACAATTTTAGTTCATTGAGTTCTGTTCTATATCCCACTTTTTCATTCCCTTATCCTCAAATTTCCTAAGTCTGCTGTCACCGCATCCAGCCATTTTTCCTTCGGTCCACCAGTTTTCTCTTTTCCCCTTCTCCTTTTTTCAGCATTCTTCTGGAAAGTTCTCTTTCTTTCAGTGCTCTTCTGGAATGTTTGTGTTCTGGCATCTTGCTTATATGTCCTGACCATTTCAACCTCTGTGTTTTAGCATGCTGAGCTATGTTGCTGTGTCCGTATGGTTCTCTTATTCCACGATTCGTTTTTCTTTTTCAACCGCCTTCTTCTGTCCACGCTCCCGTAAAAATACTCCGTAACGTTTTTCTCTCCCACGCCTCTATTTTCCATTTCGTTCTTTTTTCGTTACCGTCCATGCTTCACACCTATACACTACCGTCTGCCCTATTACTGTTCTATATATGTTGACTTTCACTGCTCTGGAAACTTATTTTGACTTTAACATTTTTTTCATTGCAATGCTTCCCTTGTTTATTTTTCTTCTGTTTCTTTGACCTCTTTATTATTGTTTGTAATCTTACCTTCAAGTATTCAAAGTGATATGACCTTCTCAAAATTATATTATATTTGTTCACTCGTTGTTGCTTATTTCATTATTAGGTACTCCACATAACTTTGCCGTCTTCTTTTCTATTCCTTTTTTTTGATCTGGTTATTAGTGCTACTTACAGCCAATTACTTGCTGTTTTAGTTGGTATATCAACTAAACCATTGTGTTTGTATTCCGCTGTCTCTGAAAGATGTTGGTTCCCTTGTCTAACTCCGGTCTTCCTTGAAACTGTTGCGATAGTTTCATTTTGTTACAACTTTGTACTTGACTCTATAGCGATTTCTTATATATTTCCATGTGGGTGTTTTCTCGGTATTAATTTGGATTCTTGAAAAGCGTAAGTTATTCCAATAAGAGTTTTTTTTTTAACTTAAAACATCTGTGTCAGTTTGATACCATGTCAATGATTGGTGCATTTACATCATTGAAATATTCAATGAAATTAAACATACCTACTGATGCAAGTAAGACGTTTAAAGCGTAAAAATTTCAATTTCAATGTTTTATTTTTCATTCTATTTCGATCCAACCTCGTCCACCTTGCTCAACCGATTGCGTTTACAACTTACACCCGAGAAGAAGTCATATAAACCCATATTTGGCCTGTAAATATTTGTCGAGTCCATAAATACGAAGCTACATATACAAGTATACCTACATGAACACCATACGTGCGTCCCGTCAATGTCCAACTAGTTATTTTTATATCGTCACACTCGGTGCTTGGTGATTTAATGTTTCCCACACTGTCCGCGCGCGGCAATCGTGTGTAAACACTGTGTGAAAAAGAAAGAAAGAGGTGGGAATCATTCCGTTTTTCTCTTTATCCTTTCTTTCCTCTTTTTACGTTTTCTTGATTTTTAAATTCACAACCTTCTGCTTCTTTGCGTCGGTTTTTTGTCAGATGGAATGTCCAGGAATCTTAATTTGTTTTTAATAAGGATCTGGCACCGATGGAAGATGCAATTGGAATTCCTCAAGAAGCGCCTTATTTACAGCCATTTGATAAAGTGGTGCATTAAATGAAATTCCTGTGCTCTTGGTATTCAAAAAATGGAAAAATTGTATATTTTCCTTTAGAATTGCTAGCGAAGAATCTCGACTACGAAAAAGAAACGGATAATTAGAAAGTGTTTACTTCGTAATCTAACGTGTATCTTAAAGATTTATCCCATCTGTTTCATCGTATGTATATTAGTTTGAAATTGTCTTAATGCTTCTTATTTATTCACACCAATGTAAATTTTGTACAATCGTATTAAACCAATAGTTTTTATAAAATCAAAAAATACATGCATAACCATCGATTTTAATTACAAAGCTGTACCTGCAGCTGCATTTGGATAACGTCAGCAAACTGTTGTATCACTTTAACTAACACCTTCCCAAACGTTCAATTCTCAGAAATGAAAAAGGAAACAGAAAATAATAAGAGTGGAAAACGAAAATAAAAGCAACGATGTTGAAATTACACCTCCGTTACATTTACCAGCACTGTACAACTCCCAATCATCTCATATATTTATATATACAAAAGCAAGTAAGCAATGACTATATTAATAAACATTGAAGCGTTGGGACCCGTGCATAGGCCGTGCCTACCTTAAATTTGGCGGGTCAGAAACAATTGAAATCAATATGCCATTCAGTTGGGTATAGAAGAAAAGAGAATAACCGGCGAAAAAGAGGAGAGAACAATAAGCTTAAACATGAGTACATAGTCCAGATGAGAGATTCTGTGTTGTTTCTTGTAGGAACCCATTTGAAGCTAGCATCACACGACAAATGTTTTTACCAAACGACGTCTTGATTTATTTGGATTGCTTTGTGAAGTGACAATCGAGTTTACTCAACCGTCATTTATTTGATTTTATAGATGCCATGCTTAACTTTGTTTTAGATTTAGTCGAATACAAATACACAATGCGTTAAAAAGTTATTAAGCTATTAAATTCTCTAGTAATTTCTGGCAATATTATTGAGTTTCATCAAAAGTTAATTAGGTGCAATAATTAATTAATTAATAATTGATTGTGCATGAGAAAGTTTTAAGTATTGAAATTTTTCTACTAGTTCATTGTTTTAAGTTAAATAAAGTACTTTCATAAAGTAATAATAACCCTACTTGATCTTAAAAGCAAGCACTATAAAAATGGATTTATCTCTAAATAATTCTTCAATTCATCTAACATTCAATAATTTGTTAACCAGATCTTGAACACTTTCATGCTTGATACAATTTATATTGCCGATACCTACCTACCCCTACCTACTTGGGCACCCTCAGAAAGTTGCTCACTTAACACAATTGCATTGCAGCCTATAATATCTTCATTATAAATTAGTGTAATACAAATTTTTACTTGCCTTGTGTTCCGCAATTCTAAACCAAATTTTCCATTCCTTTCTTACAGCATGCCAATGTTTGCAAGATAATATAAATAATTCCAGTAACTGCAGATGGTGCAATTACGGCTTGCGAGTAACCGTCTTGTTGTTCTACCTTTATTATTTCAGAACTCATGCAGAGAGCTCTGCACTTTATTTATGAAAACTAAATTATTACAAATCATCCCAACGCCGTGTTCCACCTAAAAAGGTACTACTTGAGGCTACCTATTTTAAGTACTATAGGTATGGGTTCCACAACAATTGAAATGTTCGTACTCTAACTGGGTAATTTCCCTATGATTCTTAATAACAAAAATATAATACAGTAGCCTCGCGACCATATGTATGTCGGACTAATACCCGGAATGAAAAATCCTAGCCTTGAAATGAGTAGTGATATAAGGACCTCCAAACTGAATTTTGACTTTGAAGGTTATCTAGGACTGGGATAATGGAGAGGAAAGTAAAGACTAGAAACTCACAGCAAAAGTAGTATACAGATGAGTCAAAAGGAGTCATCGGTTCTGGAACTGGTATATATAGGGAACCATATAAAATATGCGACAGTAGGGAAATATACCACCGTATACCAAATGGAAATACTAATAATAGAAATATGTGTTTGTAGGGTGTCACAGAAACCATATAAGGGCCAGCTGCTTTATTAATTTAAGTGGTACCAAAGATGAAATTAATAAATTTGCGTCACTTTGACTGGAGAAACCATACACTCTTGCTAAACCATGCTGCCACCTTCACCTTATAAGTACGTAAGTTCTAAACATATGAATATTACATTGTATTTCCTCAAATGAACTGTTTTTCGTTTTTTTAGATAACTCTTTTCTCTTTTACAAGGTCTCTTCCAGCTTTGGTTGACGATTCAGCGTTTGCATCTTCGTTCCTGAAACGCATTCTTTATAGTTTTGGCAACGACAGGCTCCAAATTTGTTTCCTACAGCGTATCTTTCTTTATGTATTTTGTGGGAATACATTATGCTTTGCTGTGTGAAAGCCATACACAATTCACATCTAATAACGGCGAAGATACTCATTATTAGTAGTGTTGAATATTTAGCAGGAACACAGACACTAATGTCACATACTGCATCAGAGGTAATTTGTATTTTACCTATTGCTTTCGAACCACCAAATACAAGTTTAAAAAATAAGTGTGGGCTTTCCCAAAGGTTAACGCCCGATCAGCTTTCTGTCAAATGTTCCGAAAATAGCCAAATCGACCATCCTGGACCGAATGGGCTTAGCGATGATCTTCAGATAATTTAGAATGAACAATTCGGTTTCTGAGCTGGATTGTCTACTGAATCTACTTTTCAGATTTACTGAAGCGATTATAAACGGTCTCTAGAGCAGAGAAATCATAGCTGCAGTTTTCTTTGATCTCAGACATGCTTTTGATTCTGTCTGGCACAAAGGGCTGATCTAGAAGTTGATATCCTTTGACATTATTCTCACTCTATCACAGGTTGATTATATCTTGCCTTGAATGCAGAACCTTCTATCCTAAGGCATAAGAGATATGAGTTAATTTCGGCTAGCGTAGTTAAAAAAGCATTTAGGGATAAACTTGATAATAATTGGCAGGGTAGTGGGATATTACTTTAAATGGGAGGTGGATTATTTATCGGTAGCTTTACGCCTTTTAGGAAAATGAGGGTTATTCGTCGTATCAGGTAGACTTAATAGCAGTTCACGGTTACTTGAAATCATATTTATGTAGAATTGGGGGGGTTAATGATTCGCATTGTGAATGTGGTAGGGTAGATACAGCGGGGCATGTCTTGTTAGAATATCCACTCACTGATGAGTGCCGGTGACGTACGGGCATGAGCTAAGGGATTAAATTGGCCGCGATGCGAAATAGATATTAGAGATTTTAACGTGGTTAGAGCATATAAATAAATATTTAAAATATAAATATTTAATTTAATGGTGAGAATAATTAGGATTAAGTTACTGTTAAGTATTAAAATAGGTACTGCTGTTGTTTTATTTGTTTTTAGATAATTACTTCTATCCTGCTTCAACTTCAAATTCATGATGAGTGAAAAAAGGAGCAGCTACGTGAAGACGGCAAAGTTATCGGAACTAAGGGAACGTGGAAGATGCTTCTTCAGCAGCACTCGGAAGGATAATAATAATTTGCCGGCTACCAGTAAGAAGGTCTTGGACTTCTCCCGATCCGGCTTTCAGAGTAAGGTTTTTGCCATAGCTCTCCATTACTCTATGGCGAATGCTGGGACATAACTAAAGTCGTTCCATGGCGCTGAATATTATAACTGACAGCTGACCAATTTACAGCAGACTCGCGATTATATGAACTAATCACATTTCATATATTTCAGCGTTTCACATAAAATAGTATTCACAAAATTGCGATGCTATCGTATTTATTATTAACAACCATAGGGTAACCATAAGTTATTTAGTTAGAGTGGGAACTTTTTACTGGTTATGGAATCCATATACAGTGAGGTCGTAAATTGAACTTCCCCCCCCGCTCCCTTCACAACTTTTGAACGGAATGAGATAGAGCAATGAAACAAAAACAAGGTGAAATTATAGACAATTTGTGATTTTTTGCCTATAGAGATACGCACATGGCTTCCGATGTAAAATAGAGGGCGTAGCTATCTTTAAAATTTTAAATGGAAAGTAATTTCAAATATAAGCTCATTTGGAAGACATTTCTATTATTTTTATGGCAATGTAAACAGTATTACGATTTTCAAAATTTTTACCAACTTATCCAAGATTAATTATTGGGGTACCTAAGTATGTACATATTTTTTCGATGACCCTCGTATTCACCTTTGCTAAATTTTGCAAAAACGTCATATTGTAAAAAATATCATATTTTACAGCAATCTTACGCTTCCTAAGTAACATAAACCATAACATGAATACGAAGATTATCGAAAAAAGTAACGTAGGTACCCCAACAATTATTCTTGGATAAGTTGATAAAAATTTTGAAAATCGTAAAACTGTTTGCATTGCCATAAAAGTAATAGAAATATCTTCTAAATGAACTTCTATGTGAAATCACTTCCCATTAAAAATTTTAAGGACAGCAGCGCCCTCTATTTTACATCAGGAGCCATGTGCGTATCTCTATAGGCAAAATATCACAAATTATCACTAATTTCACTTTGTTTTTGTTTCATTGCTCTATCTCATCTACGACCTCACTTAGTACTTGCAATAGGTAGCCTTGTGTAGTACCTCTAGGTGGAGCACGGGGTTAAGATGACTTGTAATTATTTACCTCTTCATAAATGAAGTTCCCTAGAACTGTGTCTCTTGTGATTTCCTCGTCGGAGTACCGCAGAAGTCGTTATTGGGATCACATATCTTCCTGTTGTTTCTGGCAGACCTCCTTCGGGAACCTGGCATACATTTTACTTTATATGCGTATGATACAAAAAGAAAAAGATTACAGACTCCGTACTATTTTTCTCTTAGGATTATGCATTCTTTAATTCTTTAATAGTATTATAATATCTTTACGATACATATTCATTATTAGATCATTGGGCTGGTTTAGTTTTTCTTCTTGTATTTTTATCTAAATTCTCAAGGTCTTCTAAATTTTTAATTCAAAAAATACCGTTGGAATTCCCCTTACATTTTTAAATAGCGCTAATAATGTCAATGGGTTATTTATTGTTTTCCAATACGTCGCGTCTACAACTATAAATATTAATATTTATTACAAGTCGGTGATATAATTCAACGATTCGCCCGAATAAAAACGCATAATATTCTTAAACCTGTCCGGCTACAAACGACCGTATCGATAATTAGTCGCCTCTTAACCTGTTGAAGGCGGATATTTACCATGCAATGGCGCCAATGAAAGACACGGCATTACACTATCGACATTAATAAATCCTCCCGGTTAATTAATTCAGCGCCCGTTCGCGCCGATAACGAAAACAACAACAGGAAAGCTCTCTTGATGGTCGGTAATCGCCGGGGAACCTTGAGAAACGCACGAAGAATATCGTCTTAAATGGAAATGCACGGGAAACGCAGAATGCAAATTAACGTCTGGTGATATTTAAATAAGATATAATAAACAATTGCTATCGTACTATTTTAATAACGTTAGATTTAAATATACCGGTAATAATTTATCGAATGACTGCTGATGAGTTTATATATATTATTCACTTCCCGACAAAATGAATGTCGTCGTTTATAGCGCATGTATCAAAACTGTTCATCATTTGAACAGCGCGCGTTTGGCTGCCATCAGCTTATGTAGGTAAGAGGTTTATTGGGGTATCTACGTGTAAAAGACTTGGTAATCCTAAATATCAGACAGAAAAATACGAAAATTCGCTGTGATAACGACATTAATTTTGTCGGGCAGTGTACAAATGTTTGAATATGTATCCATGTTAAAGATCGTGAGAATAAGGATTTAATGAATGGAACATAGCCTCTGTCTTAATACGAGGGCGTCCTGAAATGTTTCCGGAATCGACAAGAAAAACACGGTATTGATGTGGTTTTTATTTTTCGATGTAGTCTTTTCGAAGATCAATACACTTTTTCAAACGGTGCTTCAGTCTCTTCAAACTGTCGGAAAAGTAGGATGTTTCGAGGTCTGCAAAATAGCCTTCTGTAGCGGCGATGACCTCCCCATTTGAGACAAATCTCTTTCCTGTCAGCGATTTTTCAGGTTTGGGAATAGGGAAAATTCGCTGGGGGCTAGGTCCGATGAATATGGAGGATGAGAGACTAAGTTCATAGCGTAACTCATTTAATTTGGTCACGACGATGCGGAATGAATGAGCCGGTGCATTGTCATGGTGAAAAAGCACTTTTCTCTGCTCCAAATGAGCCCATTTCTCCTTCAATACTGCATCGAATCGGGTCAATAAAACGCTGTAATATTGCCCCGTGATCGTCTTTCCTTTCTGCAGATAGTCGATGAGGATCACACCTTGGGAATCTCAAAAAATGGTCCCCATGACCTTTCCGGCTAATGGAACGGTTTTTGCTTTCTTCGGAGCTGATTCACCCGGAAAATTCCACTGCTTCGACTGTTCCTTGGTCTCCGGTATGTAGTGGTGGAAGTCTCATCCACGGTTACGAAAGGCATGAAAGAAATCCCTTGAATTACGTTGAATCTTGGCCAGATACTCCTCCAAAACGGTCAACCGATTTCGTTTTTGCTCCGGTGTGAGCAAACGCGGTATCCATCGCGGCGAAAGCTTTCTCATTCCCAAAATTTCGTGTAGAATATGGCCAACGCGTTCTTCTGAGATGCCTGTTATCTCTGCTATCTCTTTCAGCTTCAATCGGCGATCGGCTAATACGACATCATGAATTTTATCGACCAACTGCGTGGTTCGTCGCTTGTGCTTGTGCAGCCACGTTTGAACTCGCTCATCCAGAAGCTGATGGTCGAAAATGATGGAGTAGATTCGCCATGAACCTCTAGCAAAATGTTTCGAATTTCCGTGGCCGTTTTCCCAGCCATCCAGAAGTGTTTTATCACTGCACGAAATTCGATTTTATCAATTTTTGCGAAACCGTCTGACTTGCTACACAAAACACACTCTTAAACAACAACTATTGACAGTAGACGTCTGAAATTTTGACAGTTGCTATAAAAAGGGTTGCCCTTGCCGACCAATGATTCCACTTCAACCATCGTGTGCCATCTCTTGCCGATTCCGGAAACATTTCAGGTCGCCCTCGTAATTAATTTGAATTAACGAAGCCATTAAACCAATCAAATTTTGTTAAGGATACGCTATTGACTCAAACAAAATATTTGGTTAGAAAGTTTAATATATTCAAACAAATTACTTAAGTTCAGTAGGCATGGTCTTAACACAATAATATAGTTCAACTTGGTAAAAATGCTAGATTGGTTCAATTAGCTTCATATTGTTGACAGTACAAGTTGACACACATGTTACATACTTTAGTATTTTGACGTTTCCGAGAATAAATCTTTTTCTGTAATTTTCTTTCTAGTTTAAAATCTATTTATCAATAATAAGTGCAATGCAGACACCAGTTCACCTTAGCATGGTTAAACAGTAGCTTAGTGGCAATTTATCACACGTCTGTCATGTGAAATCTAGTGTGGCTACCCTTAACCCTTCGGTGACATACAACAGTTTATCCCTGCCACTTTGAAGTGCTGCAAAATGAGTTGTTTCTGGACGGAGGCGCAAAAAAATTATATGTTCAAATTACTTTTTTTCCAAATCTAACCCACACTTTCTGTGATCTAAGCATTAGTATTATGGCGAAGTTTTCTATCCATATAGTTAGCGTTCAATAGGTATATGCGATACAACCATTGTCGTAAAAATGGCGCAAATCCTATATCACTGAAACACGGTTATAAAAAGTTGATTTGGTGCATTTACTGCGACGGAGAATTTGCAAACGTTACATACAGAACAAAATAAATTAATGAGATAAAAAATTCTCAAATTAAGGACCCTTTATTCCTTGATCCAACAGTCCAGTTTTCTGTACGCAAAATTCTACTGAAAATTCACTATTGCATTTGCGGCAAGCAATATGCAATTTATGCTCACTTTTATTATATTTTTTTTTTTTGTAAGTTTATGTCAGGTATTGTAGTAACTCTTTATTGAATAGTGAAATTTTGTGGTAAGATTTGATATTAAATTTGATTAATGAATAAAAGAGCTGCCGTAACAGATAAGATAACTAATTCTGGCAAAATTATTGTTTGAAATAAAAAAAGAGGAACAATAACCTCAATGAAATATTTAGTAAAGTGAAGCACAATATATATTTTAAGTATTTAAAACAATATTGTTACTATAAAAAATATATATTTCAAATAAATAAATAAATCTAATTGTTGCAACAAAATGTTTTGTTCTTGTGTGTATTACTGCTATTTGAATCAAAAAATAAGTTTGAAGTAAATATTCCATTTGATCAATTTTACAAAATTTTATTTGAACTAAACATATATATCTCATTATTTCAATGAAGTAATTAGTTATTTTAAGTATTACATACATTTAACCCAATAACTTTTTATTTGAGCAAAAGATTTTATTTGTTTAACTCTATTAAAGATATTATTAAAACAAACAAATTTTATTAACAAAATTATTTGCTTCGCCCAACAATATATTTGTTTGCCCATATTTAAACAAAGATTTTAGTCAATACAAGTAAAATTTGGCTGAGTCAATTAAATGGGTTTTTCAGTGTGCAATGAACACATACCTAATCCCCCGGCTACGATACAAATTAATTAATACCCAATATATACATAACAATACTAAACAAAACAAAAATATTTTCAAAAAAAGATATTTGTGGCTCAGTACATGAATTAGTAATTTGTACTATAAGAATTCTTCCATATTAAAGTATATAATAATATAAAATAGATCTTTTACTTTTCTGTGATTTTTTTTTATTGCTGAGTTCTACATTTCATTCCATAGATGGTTATAAAACTCATGGCAACGCACACTCACTGGATTGACTCGGATCGGTTCACTCGAAACGGTAATACGTGAAATTAAGAGAAAGGCCGCGTGCTAGTTCGGAATTTTTCGAACCTGTGCGCGATATTTTATTTAATTTCATGGATAGCTAACTATTGCTAATGTTATACGAAGAAAGTAAACTTTGTCCATATTTGGATTTTTTTTTTTCAAACTTTAGATGCTTTTAACTCATTAATGGTTATTTTAATTTCATTGTGGAACTGCAAACGATGACACGATAACAAATTCTCTATAACCTGTATTATATTAACCGTACAATGTGTTTAAAATTTGAGTAAATAACAACAGTTAATAACAGATAAAAGGTTCTTTGAAGTTAATTGAAAGTCCCGTTTCGCTATGGTACTCTGGAAGTCATAAAATTATTCTAATTCGAATAAATTAGTTTTGATTGCTCGTAAGTAACGTTTTACTTTATTATTTTTCGAAAAGTACTGGTTATTTAACAGAAATAAAATAAATTTATGTTCTACTGCATTCAAATCCGAGAATAACGGTCGCCATCGGTCATTTATGCTTCGGAATAAGTTGTCTAATAACAATGAGCAGCCTATCCGCACAAATTTACCGCGCTTAGGATCGCGAAGGTGTTTCCACATAATAAACACGTGTATTGTGTTGCAGGAGATTGAAATCTCAACAAATAGAAGAACAAGTTCGCATGCCGCTGCGTTTGACGGCCGCACCGTAAGTTGAAGTCGCGCTTGGCCATTATCAAACGCCGCCACACGTGTTTCAGACCCGCCTGCCGTACGGAGATCGTTTCTAAAAATCCGATGTAGGCGTCGTTCCGCAAAATAGATATAGACGCGCCATAAGCATCAACGTGGGCAGTAGATTAAAGGAAGTCATCGTAATAAATTTTGAAGTCTGCACGTGCATTAACTAGTAAATTTCTCTCAGGTTTCTACCTTGTTCTTTCTTTCAATAGATTTCGTTGATGCAGATAAGACTGATAAAAATTAAATCTAGCTTGGTATATTGATGATGATATTTCTAATGATCTGTGGTAATAAGTTTTGAATTTCTGAGAATCACGTAGCGTTGTAACCACAAATTGTTGTGGTTTCTTGGCATGCTATCAAAGTATAGGTTGAATCAAATAAAATAAGCTCCGCTACTATGTTATAATGACCTATTGCATAAATTGATTGAAATACATTATTTTCTAAGGAAAACCGTTTGTCTTTGGACTTGCCTACCTTGCGGTTAAATAAAAGCCTTTATTTACTCATTAACTTTTCTAAATGCTGAAGCACTGTAGCAGAATATGTTGGCAACCCAGACAATGTTTCGTAAAACTGCATGCTTTTCAATAATCTGGTAACTTATTAGATTAATATGTTCAATATGGTAACGTGCAATATTTCCCATTTCAACGGTTTTTTGAAGAAGACTTTTGAGGTAAATATACTATTGGTATCCTATGTAGTAGTACAATTGAGTAGCTTCTGTACATCATACTGGTAATATAAAAAGCCTTAGATAACTATTTCTTTTTTATAATTAAACCGAGCTTTTCAGGTCCTCACCGGCTGAGTCACACGGTGGGTACTATTTACAAGGACGCTTGGACCGACAATGTTGTAGGCGGAGGCGATATAGGCGAACGCGCGTAAAATTAAACAAACAAAAGATAATTGGGCGCAAAGATTGTTAACGGTTAGGGCCGCCAACGTGTATTCATTTACTTCGGCAGACGCGGCGTGTGTTATTTCATGTATATTAGCAGTAGATTTAAGTTTAAGGGAACTTAAATTTCGTAGGGACGCAAATATTAATAACGATATTATTTATTTTCATTAAAATATTACGGTGGTAAACTGGTAACAGTATCCAGCAATAATCACAAGCAGTTTTTCATCTGCAAAATCTTCAAATCATCGCAAAATTGTACCAAAATTCTAGCAGTTACCCAAATAGATGGAATATAATATATTCTTTGAAATAATACTTTTTAGACTTCTACCTGGATTTTCTTTCTAAACATTCTGCTAGTGTTAGTGGTACATAAAGTACATAATCACAGCTTTGATCGAAACACCTCTATCATGAAAAAAGATAGGTACCTTTTTTCCATGGCACAGATGTTTTGTCAGAAAGTGAGGTTTTTTTACGGTAAATTTTGAAGAAGCACATATTCGCTAACGACGATAAGTATCTATCCACCGCTAAGCAATAAAAAGGCAAGTGGAATAGTAATTATATTGGAAAACTTTACTTTGTATTTATAAAAAAGAATACCACTTAGGAAAACAATGTTTGTGCTAATTTTCTGAACAACATAATTCCACTTAAATTTTAGATTCATTGCTATGCCCTCTTTTCACTTATGATACTCACACTTAATACTCTGGGTTTTATTTCTAAAAGTTTGCCGATGTTGCTGGTCCTATTTTGTTCGAAGCTCGTTGTCAAAGGATTGTTGCTGATGTTGGGATAGACTTTCGAATTTGTCAATCAAGTTCCTCCCATTCTTTGCAGCCTTCTTTTCTTAGTATGCTCCCCACTTTAATTAAATCGTCCGCGGAGATACCACCAAAGCCAACCTAGACCATCACTGATCTTCCTGCATGTTTTTTTGTTTAAGCTAAATATGCGAAATTGAAATTAGTCGGTTCATAACCCTTTTTTCTTGCTTTTCTCCAATGCTGCATAACATTTCTTCGGTACAAGTCTGTCTAGTTTGCGTGAACACCTTTTCACTGTTGTGAAGCTAACCGGATTTCGGTGACAAACTTTAATTTCTGACGCGCTTTATCAACTATTTCGTATACTTAGTACTACCACCGCACGATTTTCTGTTGTTACTTTTAGCCGTCCTGGTCGCTTTTTATGTAAGCAATGTAGCTGTAACACCACTGTTACTTGCATACTTTCTAATATTGTATTCTAGTGTGCCTGCATTAGTTGCATGCCTTAAGCGGTGTCAACTAGTGCGAGAGGCTGCAGATTCGAATCTCATTCTGGTCAATTATAGTAACGGTTTTTCGGCTGTAATTATGTTAGCGGGAGATTAGCTGTGTAGTATTTTAATTAACTAATTTTAGGCATTATCTACCGCGAAAAAAGAATGTTCTACAATTTAAATTTGTTAACTTCTAACTTTTACAGATATAAGAAAAGCCTGTATTATTTACTGTGATATTTTGTATTGAGAGTCCGAAAACTTGCCGACCAAACCGACTTTTCTCTCTTTTCCTGAACCGAGAAAGGATTATAGATGCTCATGACACTTATGACTGGTAGTATATGTCATAAGTGCGTATACGACTCGTCTTTTTATCGGATGATTTTCATTCATTCATTCATTTAGTTAGGGTTGCTACCTACAGTCGGGCATTTGAGCTAGGCGTTCATTGTATCGTCATCGGATGATTCTATTGGAAATGGAAATGGCATAGATTGGTCTTTAAGTTTCCGTCCGTGCAACTTTTGTTGACTTGATTATTGACTTAGGAACTGTCTGTATATTTTTTAGTGGTTTCCTTCGCAGAATTTGACGCGCATTATTTTCTATTTTGCGCAGTTCTAGAACGACTCACTGGTGGGAATTGAGGAATAATTGTGAATACTGTAGAGGATCGATTATCCGAACTCTGTAGCTTCTCTCTCACTTGCTTAAGCTCGCATCGTTCGGATACTTTTGTACGTACACATATACTGTAGATCGACATTTTAAGAAAAGAAGTCTAAAATTTTCTTTTGGTTCAGAGAAGTAACTTTTTTCTTACTGTTTACTCTCTTAAACTTCCCAATGGAAGCAGTTGAACAGAATCACAGTCTTCTTGTTGTTCCACTCCAAGGCTATCTCTAGACTCCGAAAAGACTTCCTCTCCCCTAGCCCTTTTTCAACTTATTTTTCATCATTAAAAACTCCTCATCGTCGCCATGGTCTTCTAGAGTGGTTTGGTCTTTCATGCGAGTAGCAAGGATTTCACCATTCGTAAATACTTGGTGGCCATCGACAACATATTCGGGTCAGCTAGTTCTGATACAGATTCATGGTTTTGTAGCTATTAAAGTGCAGTGGTAGAGTTACCTAATGAAACAAGCTTATTCCAAGCTTCAGCAAGATGGAGGCCGAACTTCTACTGTCATATAAACAGCATCCTTCAAATGGATTTCCTTCTACAGTTTTTGAATAGTTTTTTTTTTATTGGTCTATCCAATTAGAACAATGCGCAGCAATGCCCTTTCTGTAATCACGTTTGTAGACTTCTATAACCCTATGGTCTACTGGTTGGAGAGTTGAAGTTACGTTTGGAGAGAAAAAAAAGAAACAATTTAAAATTTGTCGTTTTCTCTTTCCAATAAAAGGTTTGATGGGTGACTCGATTGATAACCAGCAAAACATCTACATGATTCCTGATTAAACGCTGATGCTTTAAACTTCATGAATAGATACGTTGATACGTACCATTCTACGAAAAGGGTCGTATCTATCCACGAGCTCTTTAGGTTCTTGTAAATTACTGGCAATTTTTTAATCTCCTTAAAGCACTTTGGATTTCTAGCTTTTCCTATGAAAAACAGAGGAAGCCTGTGTGATCCAGTAATCCCCACATACCAGAACGGTGATTTGCATGCCTTGAAGCCAGGTGCTGATATTTCATTTTAAAAACTAGAGATTTTGCTGACATTTTCTTCAAATACAAGCTGGTTTTATCTACATTGTTGACATCGATTTTTTGTAGTCATCCTTAGCAATCATTTTGGTAAGGGAATCACAATTCCTAGGTTGATTGAAATCGAATATGAAGCAAGGCAGAAGTCGCTTTCAAATCAAGGTTACCTCATATTTTCTTATTCATATCAAGCTCCTTCTCGCAAGTCAATTATCCACTTATTGGTTGCTCTTGCTTACGTACTTACAAGATCATTGTGAAAACTGTCGGACCGTATTTCTGCCTGTTCGTGTTTTTGCTGGAGGTTGAACCTACTGTTCAGTACGCTTACAAATTTTGTAATAGAATCACTGTTCTTTTTCATGTCCGATATAGTTATCTTTCCAATTGCATACTCACGAGTTAACTTCCTCCACTAACACAATTCTTCAACTGATCTACTATTCTAAGTGTATCAGATACGCTGATAATGATTCACTTACGTTTGGATTCCATCGTGCAATGTACGACAAACTGACAACGTTGGCTAAATTTTGTCTTCTGTAACGCGTTTGTTTAACCAGCCGTTCGGTTGACCGAGGCTGCATACTCGATATTCCACTGTACCTTGGAAATAGCACTGATAACAATGAAAATTGCCTTATTGAAACAAAAACCGTCTTTAAAACAAACGAAGAAGTATTAAGTTTATTATCAGTTACTTACTAACTGACTTAATTCACCAGGCAAACCCTAGCCTCCCAACTTTTCAGAACTTCATGTTGTTCGACCAAATTGATTGTACTTTGCATCCATACGTTTAGGTAGAGAGTCACCAATTACAACACCTGGATTCTGCAATACAAAGAATTGCTTATTGGCGAACACTTAGCGATCCAAAGAAATTATCGGGTTTCTTGCATCCTATAAGATATCATTGGTCAAGAACCTCCTGGCCGAAGAAATGTGCATCGTAAAATCTCGCTATCGCCCTTAATGATTGATACTTAAAATAAACGACAATCGGAGTTTCACCGAAACGCGCCGTTAAATGAAACATTGCAACTTAAACTCAGGAAGCGTTCGCGAGAATTGCCGGGTCTGTCCGCGCGCATCTAAAATTTACGACAATTAAATGTGATAAGCGAAGAATTAACCCTCTATATCCGTAATTCTTAATTAATAGGCCGCAGTATCTGCAATTGAACCGTACTGATTATTGCAGCGTTTACTGCAAAGGTCGATCATGCGAGTGGTGTACAGAGCTTAATGGAACGAATTAACATGGTGATAGCGCGAAAATTTATAACGAATAAAACAGTTATAATTTACGATGGAACCGTGTGTCGTTACACTAACGAAATTATAGCATTTTACAGCGTCTATTCTAGCGATTTGTTTATTCTTAACGGTTCCCAAGAATTTGAACGCTGCATAAAGAACTCTTCTGTGTCAGCTGATATCAGCAACATGACAATGATGTACTTCGCAATTTTATATGATATAAACTCAGAAGAGTCATTAAATATAATATTTAGTAGCTCATAACAACAAGCCAATACATATAAACTAAGTTGTTACATGTCATTATGTTTCTACAGCAATACGCCTGTAGTTTGAAATGTTTATTTTCTTTTCTCTGATTAAATGTAGTTTGCAAAATACCCATTATAATTGCTTACCAACTTTCAATTTACATATGAGTTGACTGTTACACCCAGAAGGAATGATTGGTTCAACTTGATCTTTTGTCATCAGAATGACTATATTTAAAGCAAGCTATGGTAAGAATCAGAACTTGAACTACCATTGATAATTTTTTGCGGAAAAAAATTATCTCTTAGTTTTTTTGTGAAGAAAGCTGTTTGTGAGAGCTGGTGTAGAGATCGTTGTGTTTTGTGTGTCTATAAGCGTTAGAGTACAAAATGCCTGATTTCAAGTCGAAATATCCCGTGTTAGCGACTTTGAAGGGGTAGAATCGTGTTGTAATGACGGTAATGCGGGTGTGTCATGTGTGGACAGAAGAAGGTAAAGGAAGGCGAAGAAGACCAACTGGTCAACCAGGCTCACAAGAGCTCAAATAGTCGCTTTAGACACTAACTCACGAGACGTTTCTACTACGCTTCAAATCACAACCATGTTTGAGAAAAGTAACTTGTTACTATACTTACATTAATCGCGGCATTCGAGCCTTTGACTTTTTTTCAATCCGTTCCACATTATGTTCTTAACTCCGACTACTTCTCAACTTGTACTGGTGCAGAGACGGCAGTATTGGGAGGAAGGGCCATGTGACTTCAGCGATGAATCCGTTCTTCTAGGTTGCAGATGGCCATAGAAGGGCCGAGAAGAGCGACTGTATTGTTTGCTGGAAAGATTACACAACTGTTGAATGCTTGGGCTTATTGCCTATGGTATCCGATCACTTATTATTTTCGAGGCAACACGCAATTCCCATATGCTCGTCAACTGTGATTTTTCAAAAACAGCTTACTGGTTTTGCCGTGTCACAACGTTCATTGATTTAGTCCCCATTGAACTGGTAGAATATAATGGTAGAGACTTTGCACCTCCTTCACAGACTTTGCACAGTAATCACGAATTTAAGTTCCTTCACATGAGGTGCCACACTATATCACCATCTTGTTTGTCATGCTAAAACGACACACTTTATATGAAAGCTAATAATTACAAATCATTTTTACCCCGTCTCCACCTAAATACTACACAGCTACTATTCTAATACTATTGGATCCATAATGTAAAATTTCTACTCATTAAATAATTTTCGATGATTTAACAACAAAATATAATACAGCAGCTGCAATTATTGAATGCTACTATTCGAAAATGTGAAATATGTGAAATCTGATTAGTTCAAATAGTCGCGAGTTTACTATAAATCGGTCAGCTATCAGTCGTTAGAATATTTTCGGCCATGTAATGACTTTAGTTATCTCCCAGCATTCGCCAAGGAGTAAGGGAAAACCATGGCAAAAACCTTACTCTGGGGGGATCTGGAAAGGAGTCCCAGACCTTGTTACTGATAGCCGGCAAAGTATTATTATGCTTCCTAGACGTTTAGTATTATTTTTTTATTTATATTAGTTTATTATTTATATTAGTATTTTTTTTTTGTATTACATGTTAATAAATTTCAATTTCTCCAAATAATCCAATCTTAACCATAATGCTCCACTGAATTGTCCCTAAGTCTTCTATCTATCTCATACAACGTCACAATAATACGTGTGGCTTAGAAACGGCATTCGCCCATACCACTATACTCCCAGGTTTTTGCATTCTCATTCCTGAGAAATGGTGTGATTTATTTATGCAAAAGGAGGGATGTTGTTTTCCAGCAAATAAGATCACACACGACTTAGTGGAGTTAACAACAGTTAATGAGAATAGTTTGCAGACAGTGTTTGCCCGAGAATTAGCAGAGGCTCTCCAGTCATCAGCATAGAGAAGTGCATTTCTTGAGTAAAATCAAAATATCACCCGTTGCAGCTTTTCCTAATGGCCTTATAATTCAGGTTATTAAGAAAATTTACCTGGTATTCTATAGCTTCGAAAGCTAGATAGTAGAGGAAAGGATCATGCTTGCATCCTATACTTTGTCCTAAAAGAATGGCTGGTGAAAATTTGAGACATTTCTAGTTTGTTTCTCCCCCTTTTTTATAGAATTGGTACCAATTTCCTTTTATAAAAATTATTCTGCATACATGGCTTCTATGATCTTTACTACCTAAATCTATCAAACTCTTTAAAATACTTTTCTTTTACCTTCATAGTGCCTATTTGTTATTATAAAATATTACTTATTCTTGCATTGGCTTTACTTGATCAAACTTACCAAACTGGAAAACTCCAAGCTACTCATACTTATATTTTTGATTGTATGTAGAAGTAACGTTCATTTTAATGTCATTGGGATTTGGTCAGTGATATCGTATCACATTCCAAAGTCTTCTATGCTTGGGAAGAAGATTATAAAATTGCATAGGTTCAAGTAACAATACTGGGGAAAGAAGGAAATCATATCAAAAGAAAATTATATCGGCGCAACACTCAATCCAATTAGTGCAACAAATCTGGAAACCAAAGGCATCTGGTATTATTTGAGATTGTGTCAACCTCTGTGTAGACAAACACAGTTAACCACTCTATCGAAAACACATCAAATAGATTGGACATCTGACATCTTCTGACACTTCTGTCAGCAACGCCTTCTGAAAACTGTGAAGACATGTATTCTAACATAGCTAAATTTGGTATTCAAGGTCTACTCAAGGCAATTAAGTACACATGGGCATTAGGTGTAATGTCGATCGTTTTTTTAATTCAATAATCAATGAATAATACCATAAAATACAGATTTAGGTCATGTTCGTGCGGTAAATAATTTGTTTTATTATCTAAGAGAGGAGAGATCCGTTTATACAACCATCTTCGGAGACACACTGGTGGCTAGGATCGAAAGAGGATGTCCACAGGTGGAGTTTTGTCCAGAGTAAATTGAATAGGGGGTGCGGGACAAAATGTAGAACGCTCTACAGGTTGTACTGGCATGAACAGAGGAGGGTCTAAAAAGCATTGCTTCCAAGACGTAATAATTTGCATATTTCGACCACTATAGCATTCACGAGAAGGAGGAACTTAGGTGTGATCTTGGACATCTAAAACTTCAAAGTGAAGAAACAAAGCTGTCAGAGAAAGTGAAATAGACTCTTTCTAGACTCCAAGATTACAATGGATATCACAGCTTTAGAGCCCAAAACGGGACTGGCGCTGACCCTACAGCGACGTAAGAAATACAATTATCACCTTTCTACTAGGAAAACATGGCACGGTGTCAAACAGAAGCATGCGCAATATTGCATTGCGCATCCGATATTAATCGGAGGACTTATTGAAAATAAGCGGATCTGTATTGCGATAAACGGCCAAGCGATACTGAGGGCACTAGTGAACCTCAAGATACAATCAAGACCAGCTTGGAATTTATTCGAGAAATGAATAGCCTGACAGATCGCAATAAAGTCAGTTTCTTGTGGGTGTCTGGGCATTCAGCAATCGAAGGAAACGAAAAAGCCAATAAGTTAGCAAGAAATTATCCGCTGCATATATAGGGTGAATAACTACTGAAACCCAGTAGGAATCATCTTTGCATCTTAACAGGCCCTCTAACAGGACGCTGTACACTGAAGGGACATCTATAGAAAGTTGGGATCAACCTGGAGCATACCAACTCCAGACTGTGTAATGAGATGACAGAGAACGCAGACCATAGTCGGTGTAAATGCGAGGCACTGGACGTAAGAAGATAGGCAATTTTTGGCAAGCCAAGAAGATTACTTCGATCAAACAGCCATAAACCTGTAAAGTTTAGTGCAAGGTAATAGGATCTGGAATAGCTGGTATAATTTAATGGGTTAAATAAATGGGAGTCCAAATTCAAAAAGCCAAGAGACTGCAATGTTTCCGGAGACTTCATGTCAGACGACTTCCACAACAACAAAAAACTATGAAGAGGCGTATGCATTCATTAATTCATTAAAGTTCGCAGTATTAATTCACAAATGCGTTACAAAATGTGTCATCCTCAGGTCATATTTCTTCCATCACCGTTTATTAATGCGTTTAAGTACTGTTAAATCAAGAACATAATTGGACATATCGTATAAAGCACAAGACTAAGCCTTAATGGTTCTTCACACATTCAACGCCCGCATCGGATAACATCTAAACAACCGCGAGCTTTGCTGAAATTAGATCCGTCCATGAAGATATAACGAATGGTCGCGAACCGCTCTGTTATTAGCGGAGGTATTTCGCGAGGATATATTCGATCCTGATATGTACGTATATAATTTGTATATTTCGATTTATGTGCCGTACTCGTCTCGGAGAGCGTATTCATGAGGATGCTCTGGAATATATTTGAATGTATAAAGAAGTGACGCAAAATAGGGGTGGCCCTGAATACATTCTGCAGTTTTAACCTTGTTCATTTTAATGTCTCTTTCAACGCGTTCTGTGTAAGATGGTAAAAAAGAGTTTTGTAATAATTCAATATACATACTAATTAGGAAAGATGACAAATCATCGTCACACAACTTCTTGCACCTCTTTCCATAAACTTTTCTAACCTTTTCTAATCGGAATACACGGGACGATTCATTGTACATGATCCGGAATTTATTTAACCTCGCTCACTTATCATGACAAAGAGACCACGTTGGAGAACACATCATTCCAATGGGTCTTAGCGGTTACTAATAGGCGTCTCAATGGAGAACGCATTCAGGTAGTTATATAATGCCTTCATAATTCCTCCGAACGTTGTATTCCATGCAATGAATAACATTCATAGTTATTTCATGAAGCCAGTCACTTCTTTTTAAATAGTTGTTCTATGATGTTGCTTATGAATGAGTGCAACTGCATCTCTCTATATGGAGATAGTTTTGTTAGGTGCTGATATAATACCTACCATGTCTAGAAAGTCTGCTCCATTTATAGTAAGTGGTAATAAATGTCATTTCCAATATTTAAATATTGTGATACTGCATTTACTTGACAATTTATTCTCTAGTTGTCCGACATAAATCCGAATGAACAGGGGGGAAATGCACTTTGGGGGTTAGTATAAAAAATCACTCCCAAAAAAATACTTCTCGCTTTTTACGGTTTCCAGTGTCATAAAAATTTTGAAAAAAATATATTATAACGAGTTTATGGATAGTCAAGTACAGTTTAAATTTCATAAAGATATCTTCAATAGGTATCTGAAAAAAAGACGTTAAAGCATTGTCACGCCATGTTTTTTACCTTACAATAAGGGTTAGGGATGTGAGATTAATTGTATGGCCTATTTCTAGATGAAGAACAATAAAACAAGGTAATAACCTTTCATCAGATGCGAGTTGCATTTTCAATATGCTTAACCGGCTACCCGCTAAACCCTTGGGCATCATTCGCATATTATTTTAAGAATACTAGTAATTGACTACACTACAGTACAGTGAGTATGTGACCCTGCATACAAGTCAATTTTGTACAAAACCGAATTCCAGCAATTTTTCCTATGTTCTACTGTTTTTGACCCCACGTTGGGCGCCAAAATTATTTGTGATGATAGCACACTGCACGGTATATAAAAAAATAACTGTACAGTGAGTATGCAACCTTACATTTGCGATTTCATTCAATTTTAGATAAAACCGAATTCCAGCAATTTTTCCTATGTTCTAATTTTGATATATCAATAAAATTGGATTAGAAATATAGAAACCTATTAAACTAAATTTAAACAAAATTATTAAAGTACACAAGTAAATAAATATACGTTCTTTCGAACTAATCTCGATGCAAACTTTGATCTGTCAAAATCTGCTAGAAATATTTAATATTCTGATTCTAATAACTGATTTCGATGTATAGGAGTCTTGCTAACCGTCAACTTTATTATCTGAAGGGTAAATTATGAAGAATGATGCTATTGAGCAATTTGCTAAATGCAGAACTTTTTTACACCACCTGGATTGTTTGTCCTTTTATGTTGTGACATTTTATATCCTTTTGTTACATCTCATTTTTTTTTAAACTAGATGAAAGTATGTTACTAAAGTACAATTTAGTAAAACATGACAATATGTAATAAAATTCCGTATTTTATTTTATGCATGGATATTTTAATTTTATCCTGACTACATTTAGAAAGTAATATATCCAATAATTATCACCAATCAAATCCTCCAACACAATTACGACACAAGGCTAAAAATAACTTAACCTGTACGCTTTGAACGACGGTTGAAATAAGAACGAACAAAAACAGATACGATGTAATTAAAAGACGGGAATATGTAAAGTGGTACCAAAACTGAACAGAACGAAAAGATATAAAAGTTTGAGGCAAGAAGCTAGAAAACTACATGGTTCTTATTTGAAGTGTAGATTTGGCGTCTTTGAGATTAGTGAGAAATTAAGTTTAAATTTAACAATACTCATAATCATACAATAACACAAATATATAGGTTAAAATGTTTTATTGTATATTTTATTAAAACATTGTAAATTTTGTAATTTTTGTGTAAAATTGCTAGCATATATGTGTATTACGGATACCTACATATTGAAAACAAGTCTATGAAATATAAAAAGTACAAAGACACACGTGTATTAAGCTAAAAAATGTTTTTTTTTCTTATATATATTAAGTCTTTTAGGTATTATCATCTACACTAATTGCTTGAAATAATGTGTTGTTTGATTAATGATTTACTCAGAAAAAAGTGATTTGTAATAAAAGTTTTTACTAGTCTTTGGATTTAACTGTTTAGATTAAGTCAAAATTGGTCTAGCATTCATATGCTGTTTTGTGTTTTTTTGTTATTTTTAAAATGAGATTGTTGGAGGCATACGAAATTGAAGACATCATATATACATTTTAGAGATTATCAGTTTAAGATAAATTAAAATGAGTTATATATAAATACATAACACTTAAAGTCAGTACATGTCTAATATTTATTAGTGATTTATCATTAAATAAAATGTTACTTATTTCATAGAATATTTAAAATAGGTATAGAGTACCAACGTCATACGTCATTTTATCCACCTATTACTAGCGTTCATTGTATAGTTATATCAATGTGCATTACAACTTTGTTGTTTATCTGTCATACAGTGTTTAAAATAATACAAAATATTAATATTGTTATATAAATTAACCCATTTACCAGGAACACAATGTTTAGAAGTATATTTTAGATCTAGAAATTTGGCGTTATAGTATGTATTAGGATTATGTTTAACAATTTAATAATTTATTCTTATCATTAACATATTATTTCATTATCCGGTCAAATATTTGAAGATAGTTTGAATATAACACGAATGAACACTCATTACATTCAAAAGTTTTATATATAAAAAAGAAATGGTATAAATGGATTGTGGATTCAGAAACTAATATGATTATACTACACTCAGAAAAAAATCATAACAAAACGTTTTTGTGTGTATAAATAAATGTCCCTTCATTCATAATAATATGTTTATTATATTTTTTGAAAGGACATGTTTCGGCTGAGTGCAATTGCTTTTTTCTGGTTTTAAATAAACGTCAATATCGAAAATAACATGGGTACAAAGAAAAAAAATATATAATATAATTTTGGATTTCGACATACAAAATGTTTTTTGTTATGTTATTTTGGTTTAAACCAAATACATACTCAATAATTTCCACAAAAATTCGGTTGTAAAATTAATATGAAATTTGTTTTAAAATTTTAATACTGCTGCAATATGAAAATTATAGAAGAAATAGAAAATCTGTTGGATCAAATAATAAAACAGCATATTTTCCTGTTCCGTCCAACATTAAAATTATGTTAAAGTGTATAGCGTATTGTTTTTAGCAGTATTTGCGCTGGGAAACCATTTTTTTTTTTAACAAAATTGTCAGTGATCCATACATAGCTCACATTTACAAACTGTTATACTACATTACTACAACATTCATTAGAAACAATCGTACACTTTTCAACACGTAATTCATGATAGGATAGATAGGTACAACACATTACTGAGAATTTTGTAAGCGCCATCTACCTCTTTGTAAACAATAAATTAAATTCCTTTATTCTTTCTACACACCTGTCTGTTTTTCGTGGCTGACTTAATAGACTACACACAACTGTGATTTTCCATACTCATTTACATGTTCTTTTTTTATTATACTTATAACAAATTACAATAAAAGCGATTGAATCATCTTTTGGAAATCTATTCACATGTATAAGATGAACTACCATTAACACACTTGTGCGAATCGCTTAATCCAGACTTCTTTGTTAATTGTTATACCCTGAACCTACATTGATGTCTCATAACGTGTATTACATGTGTTATTGTGTACTTAAAGAAGCTTGATACTACCTATGATATTATCAAATAACCTATGTATATTTTAGAATTCTGTATTTTCATAATTCATATGCGTAATTAAAAGGTTAAGAGGTTGCAGTATGTTAGTAGCTTTTTAACACATTCTATATACTTGCAACATAAATTTAATAAATGATAAACAAACGCATTTATCATCGGCGGAGACATAAGAAAATTCTAGGGATAATTTATTGTAAAACGCTTGTTTTCCTTGTCGATTTCACTAATTATTTTTCCAATTATTATTACTAGAAAAACGAAATTACTAATATTCTTACCTTATGAATTTGCATATAGACTTACAACATTAATTACATAATAATTGTTTTCTTCTAATTTAAAAGTAATAAAATTAAAATAAATTGTTGTTTTTAAACTGATATGTACACAATTCTAATTTTATTCGAGAATCTGATAATTAAAGCTCCTGTTTTTCACTTTGCATTTGCCCGTGAGCTAAAAGCAGCGTCTCCCCTTCCAAAACAAATATCAGCTCCAGCCGATTTTCCTCAGCTATTTACTCCTTCCCTCTCTTTCTAATGCAACCGTAAAGTTTAATGAGTGCTGATTTTTATTCGAAAATAAAATAAAAAACGTAGCAAAGTATTTTCTTTCTTTAGACTTTCCATCGAAAATAAACTGAGATTTCTCGGAGAAGTTGTTTTTAATTAAGGAGCGAGGATTGATTAATTAGGTATGCTAATTGATAAACGCACGTTGTTTGCTATAATTGGACTACTTGCTTCTGCTATTATTGTTGTTGTTGATCTCCATCCTGACGTGATTTCAATCAACGTCTGACTGAAACTGGGAAGTGAGGGACTAAAAATACAACAAATACTTGGAATGCTTCTTGCTGCATTTCCTGCAAATATAATCTCTGTGTTAATTAAAATTAAATCTACTTTTAATTCAAACTTGATTCTTCATAATTATTTGTTTCTACCAGTAGAGAAACTTTAATAGTATTAGTAACTGCTTTTTTCACATCAATGAAGGTACCGGAAGGCTTTCAGTTCTCTAATATTAATATTAAAGAAACAAAAGCATTAATCGGGGCGCAGAGATTTTTAATTGTTAGAGCCACAAACCTGTATTCATCTATTTTAGCCGACGCGGCGTGAGTTATTTTGGGTATGTTATCAGTATGAGGGAACTTAATTTCGTAAAATAGGCTTGGAAGGTTTAATTACAGTAATGGCAATTAGATTAGAACCGTACGATTTAGGATGGCGAGTAGATATAGGGGACCCAGTTTATCCATCGGAATTAAAAAGTATTACTTATAACAAATTTATAGGCACTTTGGAGAGGGTTTAGGAATCTTTACGGACAGTTCGAAGGATGGGAGTGGTACAGGGGCGGCTTTTTCTTCTTGTTATAAATAGGGGTATTGGAAAAAGATAGATCGCGAGTAAAATTTAAATAGGGAATTTAGGGATTTGTCATTAGATACTTAGGACTGTTACGTATTTATGTAGAATTAGGAGGGTTAATGATTCGTATTGTGAATGTGGTAGGTTGGATACAGCCGAGCATATTTTATTTGAATGTCCACTCACTAATGAGTGGCGGTGCGTACGGAAGTTAGGGTTTAGTGATTTAGTCAAATTTGGTTCCGGTCTTTCTAGTACCGATTGGTCATTTCTTGCTAAGTGTAACGATGATAACTCTGCTCTTTGTGTGTTCTATGCGCATCTATATCAAGCTTTTGTTACGAAAACTATATTTCTCCTGAACTTTATTACCCTATATATGTAGGCATTTTAGTTTGTCCTGTAAAAGGTTTGTTGTTGGACAATAAATCACTATTATCATATTATCATTTATTTTATAAAATATTTACATTAGTTAAAAGACGTATTCTTCACAATTATAAATTTATTGTTTTGTAGCGTATTTATTATAAGATTTTAATTTATTATTATGTAATATACGAACATTACTGTATTCAATATCCCCCTTTCCACAATATCAAATAATCCCACCTTTTTGTTTGATCATTAACAATTAAATTTTACAACTTGGCAAGATTTCACGTGGCGATATCTGTTTATTCCTGGCACGCACGGGTTGAAAGGCATTCCGTTCGGAAACGTATCAACACTCTATTTAATCAATCAAGTTCCCCATTTTAGCGTTTCTGTAGAGGTGAATGACAGCTTTAACGTGAACAGAATTCCATTCTCCCTTTATAGAGAACGACCGCCTTATATTCATTCAGAAATCGATTAAGGATCAATTGCTTCAATTTTAATATTTGCCGGCAAAGTAAAAGTGACAAATGATTGGCCTGGGAATATAGATAAATGTAGGAAAATTATATGGGCGGGATTGAAGTAAATTGTGCGCCATAAATATGGAAGCGATTAATAAAATGCAAAATCTATTTGTGAGAGTAACGTTTTTGTTCAGAAAATTGAAGGAAACTTAATTGAAGACTATGTATAATGTATCAAAGTATAAATTTTTGTACCCACTTTTCTGAGGATATAGTAGTAATTATTTGATGTTGAATGTTTATTATTATTTTTTAATTATTATTATTATTTCTCTGAATTTGTTATGCACCATCGCTTTCTACGTAAAAGTGACTTTTTTTTAAAGTTAAGTAAAAGAGCAATTATCAAAAAAAAAAAATGAGGGGTATGTATTACTCCTTTCCCCAATATTATCCTGAGACAGGTTACGCCATCTTTTGGACCATGTAATCTGCTGCAAAAAAAATGTTAAAAAAGTTTTTTTAATATGTTTGTTATAATTTCGGATATATTCTTAAAAATTGTAAAATCACGCGAACTTTGGAGCGGGCTGTACCCTAAATTGGGCGTTGGGCAGAAAAAAAATTATGTAGTGCTTCTATCATTGTACTCTTTCAGTCTGTAGAGAGAGTTTCATGGAAATGGGAATGTGACGGTTACCGATATTCCTTTGTAAGTATATAATCTGTACATTCAACTACAGTGGCGTAACAATAATTTTTTGATCCCCCGCAAAATATAATTTTGGTCCCCTATGGAAAAAGAACAACTTACTTTTGGTTATATTTTTATTATAAATATTCTGCCATACATTTTGAGGGATTCTCGGTGTTGCTATTACATAATTTGACTACTAGGTATATTAAAAATAGTGGCTAAAAATATTTTTGCACAAAACAAAGTTAAAAGGTGTGTGTAAAGGGTCAAAACCTCATACATAGATACTAGATTTTTGATATCTACTAAAAAGAAAAAGTAATTTATAAGCAAGTTATTTTTATATAATATACATATTCTATAACAATCCAACACAAAATATCATGTACATGAAACATATTCAAAATAGATAATAATGTCTAAATGTTAACACATGAGGGAAATGTCAGAATGCTGTCAGCTTTCATAACCGCAGTATATGCATAAATACATCCGAAGAGCGAATATACAATAAAATAGTGTTACAAATACGAAGTACACACAACGTATTGATTGTTTATTGTTCTATATTGTGGTTTTTAAAGTCCAATACTGTTCGGGCGGCTGTGAAAACCGCAGCATTCCGACATGAGTATTGTTTGAACACAGAAAATACATTTTAAAGTAGTCTTTTTTTGAGATTTCAAATTTGCAGAAGTTCTGATTATTTTTCCCATGTCATTAGCAATTTTTGCTTCTATTGCTAAATTGTGTAGTCGTTCTTCTCCAGTAGAATTTCTTAAATATTAGTTTTGATTTGTAGAAAGATCTTTCCGCCATAACCACGGTAACTGATTGAAACAAAGCGCTAACATTTGAAAAACTTGACACATTTAACTATCAACAGCTACACAAATTCTTTTATATTTAAAATTGTAATTTCTTCCCTTAGCACACCACATATCATTAGTAACTGCATAGAAAAGTTATTTGTCAAATCATCTGGATAATTTAATTGAAGCGTATGAGCAGATTTTAAAATTTCTGCCTCATTTAATTCCACTAATTTTGCAGGGAGCAGAAATAAAAATAAGTTTTTTACGTCATTTAACTCTTTGAAACTTTTTTCGATTTGATTAATAACTACATGTAAAACCTTTATAAACAAATTTACGCGGAAAAGATTTGACAATTTGTCAAAATGTGTTCAAATTTTTAGTACCTTTTGTCTTTTGCAAAAAAAAAGTAATATTCCACTTAACTGCTATATGAACTGCTTTGTTTTGTGCAAAACTGTACATATTTCTATATTGTTGCAAGTTCTTATTTGCTGTTTGTAAAGATTTTACAACCGTTATAAGCGCTACAGTTCTTGATTGTAATAACTTAGAAGGAAGACAAATTCAAATATACTCATTTTTTTTTTATAAGCATAGATACTTTTTTATCAACAAAACGAAATTTATTTGCTACAAGTGAAGTGTATCTTCCGACCCACCTGTGGGATTTAGTTTTTTTCATGTAATATGTGACTCTCCTGCAAATTTCGATAATGTCCCACCCTTTTATGTTATTAACCAAAAAATGTATAAATATTTTCTACAGTTGTAAAAAATTCAGAAACATCGTTACCACAGTTGGCAGCATCGTTAATAACTAAATTTAAATTATGAGCTACACTATGAATGTACACGGCATTAGATTCATCTTTTTTAATAAGGGTTTGCACTTCGCGGTATGCTCCATCATATTCTTGTCCCTTATATTTGCTTAATTTTATGTTTTTGAATCCTGTGGTTCTTTCCTTCCATACCACTGATATTTTTCTATTTATTTCTAATGCTTTCCATATACATGAGCAGGTACTATACCAATCAATAAATCTGCATTGCAGTAAACCAGTTTTATACGATTAGAACGCGAATTAAAACATTCAAAGGATACGATGGTATTTTACATTCTGTCTGACCCACTTCTACCACTTCAGAATCTCATTCATGTTGTAGGATCGCAGTTTCGCTTGCATAAGTTCGCAATAACATATCCCCTTTCACCACTAATCGGTAAGCATTACTCCTAACGTTAAAATAATCCACACCAAAATTGCAACTGCTCCCGCTTTAATGAACGTTCGTCGGCTAAGCTTAAGAAACTAAGCTTTTCCTCTGCGTTCGTAGAGCTTAAAGTCGCCAGTCGTCTACTCACATGCTCGATTATAATAAAAACTAACTAAGAGCCTTCTCGGTAAACAGCTGAATCCATTAAGCGTGTCGTTACTTAAGATCTTCCACTGACTACTTGACTTGTGTACATTTTGCACGGCGTATCTCAGGAGGTATTATGCAGATGTCAAATCCTACACTGCGCCGCCACCTGCTGCGTTTGCAATCCAGCTCGGCCGCTAGAGCTCGATAATTTTGAGCCGTCGAGCGGAACGTAATTTTTGATTCGATCTGCCCGTGATGCAGAAGATAGATATTGGAAAGCGTATAGCGGAATTTATCAATCGGCGTGCATGGCGGTGTACTTTGCTGGAACAGTGGTTGTCATTTGTTTTGCAAATACGGACGATCTCAGTATGTACCGGCGTGTAAAGGAATACCGTGACGTAACTGTGGTGTTGTTGTTCGAAAGGTGAAGTTGAAATGCTTCGAAGCAAGCGCTAAGCTATTTATTATTAATAATAATAATATTATTTATTTAATTTGTGCATAAATACACCACAAATATACTTAATAATATGCAGGGTGAGTGATCAGAATCACACTAAAATCCGAGGGTGTGTTGTATACATAAAAATATTAAAAAGAAACCCATATCTTGTTAACCGATCGTCATTTGTTTTCAAGCTGTAGCATCATAACAAAGTTTACAAAATGAACATGTTTTATTGCTGTAGTTATATTACCCAATAAATTTTCGAGAATTGGACCACTGGCCTCTAAACATTTAATGGATCGTACAAGAAGGTTGCCAGTTGTAGTGATTGTAAATTTACCCATTTTTTCATTTACCGGTAATTCGGTAATGGAAATGAAAATACCGGTTTACCGGTAAATTACCGGTAATTTTGTTTTCATGTGTGACATTAATGGGGATTCCCCAAGAAAATAGGGTTAGAAGTTAGGCTAGAATAATACATATTTTACACAATCTTAATAATAATAATATTAGACTTTTGTAATAAATAGTTGTATTTAATTATTTTAAACAGTTGTAAAAAGTAAAACAAAATTTCTAAAGTGTTTATTTTACAACAATGTTGCATTAATGTTCTCTCATAATGTGGTGTATTCAAAATTGCTATTAATTTAAATACCTGAAATGTTGTTCTTATATATTATTATTTTTAAATATTAAAAAATGAGACATTTACTTACTCTTTAAGAAAAACGATTTTAAACTATTAAAAATCTTAAAAAGAAACTCCAGAGTACAAATCACATATGCTAACTCAACTTTTTACGAAAGATAAGTAAAATACAAAAAACCAAAAAATGAAGAGAATTGAAATTGCACTTGTTGACAAAGGCAGGTAGGAAAAGTGGGGTGTTTTGCTTCCTACTGTCCTAGCAACCGTCCTAGCAACAAATAAACATTAATCTCGCTTTTCTTTTAATTTCTACACGACCTTTTTTTCAATTTTTTGATTCCCTTCTCTTTCTGACTAACTCGGTGGAATGGAGGTTATACGTTTCTAATCAAAAGTTTTTGTCAGTTTCTTTTCTATATTCTGTATTCTAGGGCATTACAGCGCTTCTCAATCTCAAGAAAGTTTAAATTAAAATTAAACAAAAAACATCTCCCATAAAATTAATAAGTGTATTTTCAATGTCCCTTTAGACCTTTAAATACATATCTATAAACACAATATTTCGTAGATAAAAAATTCTGGTATGGATTTTTCATTTACCGAATTACCGGTAAATTTTTGTAATTTACTGGTAAATTTACCGAACGTTTTTTGGTCAATTTACCGGTTAACCGGTATACAATCCTTAGCCAGTTGCTCTTCTAATTGCTGCATGTCTTTCTTTGATATCGACTGCAGTATTTATAATTATGTCCAATTAATGCAACTCGAGTGTGGACCTTCACTTTATACACCTTATTTTTAAACGAGCCCCATAAGTAATAGTAGTGGACATCTTGGATTCCAATTTGTTAATTGGAATCTAAGACCGCCGCGATCAATCCTCTGAAATTCTTGGAAATACTACGTCCAAATGCTGCCTAAACTGATGAGCGAAGTGTGCTGGTACTCCGTCGTGCTGAAAATACGTTTCCATTCTGATTAGTGGAACACCCTCTAGTAGTGTTTGCAATTCATTTTGCAGAAAACTTAAGTAGTTCTTTCCTGTCAAGGATTCTCAAAAATATATATGCCAATCAGATAACTATCGACCATTCCATCTCATACGTTTACTAAACGTAAAACTTGCGCTGAAAATTATTTTCTGCAATTGCATGGAGATTTTCGTTTGACCATGCATGGGAGTTGAGAGTGTTATCAATGTGGTAACGATTGAATGACGCCTCATCGATAAAAGATAGATATTAATTATCCACCGACAAATAAATAAATGAACCTGCTGTAAGTGCTACGGATACAAGCCTTACCGATGTAGTGTATCAACTAGTATTTTTGGAGGAACGCCCAGTTGAGTGCTAGTTCTTCTTGAACTAGTGGTTAGATCGTCCTCTATATACTAAGCCCAGAATATTTTCTACTTTATCCAAATCTTGTCGAGTTGCATGTTTGGATGTAGTCCTAGTACTGGATAACATTCTGGACTCGCATATTTTGTTGAAAACTTTAATGAATACAGTTTTATCCGGAATTAGCGTGGAAGACGTTCAGCAAGATATAATATCTTGCGCTTCTATTAGAATTATACTATCCCGTAAAAATTATATTTGCATATTCGAGGTTTGTATAAGATTTTGGTATTTTGCAACAATCGCGTAAATTTAAAAAATACAAATCACTATGATAATTAACTGTTATTGTATATGTTGAAATCAATGCTGCGGTATGCTATAATGAATAAAAAGAAAAAAAAAACCTCCTTATATTCACCAAAAGTTTTTTACGTTTTCTTTTAAATGTATTTAAGACATGTTTCGGCTCACAAATGTTTAAAAATGAAAAAGTCAAAAACGGACATTCAAAAAAGAAAACACAGTGTAGAACAAAGAGACAAAAAAATACAAAACAGCAAATTAAAATTAAAATTAACTGTGAGACATTAGAATGAAACTTTGAAAAAAAGAGTGTTCGTAAGTTATTAAATCAGATAGTGAATTCTATAAGTTATAAGGAAAAAGTAGCCTTTTATTTACTGGTCTTGTTATTTTTATTATTGGAAACAACGAAATTGTTTGTATATTATGAATTTATAGTTAAAAATATCTATTTACCAAGATGTTTCAGTTTTAAAATGAAAAATTGTTTTGATCACATTATTTGAATAAATTCAGTTGTTTCACGTCTGATTGACATGTGAATTATGTCAAAAATTAGTGCGATGGGGAGCGCTCTCAGGTAGGCAACCAATCTAACAAAGTCGTGCTATAAGTTTTACACAAATCAAAAAACAATATGGACTATAAACGTAATTCCAGATAAATACAATGTCACAATTGAAATTTTGACATATTAAGATATTTGTCGACAAAAAGGTTTAAAGTGGATATGTGAAATAAAAATC